>JAGFBZ010000828.1:755000-1307500 GCA_018398805.1 Hirundichthys speculiger | reverse complement strand
AGGGTATAATCAGAGAAAAACTCTGACCAATCAAAATAGTGATCATCACTATTTTGATTGGCTGCATAATACGTCCATCAAATATCAATGCACTCCCACCCACCCCTCCCTCCCTGTGGTTCATGTAGTCGTGAATCGTGAAGGGGTGGTTTTGAGGGATGGGCTGAAGAGGAGGAGGCGGAGCCTTTGGGAGGAGGGAGGGAGTGTATATTTTCAAAATCTCACTTGAGTTGGATTGCTGGAACTGTTTTTCAAACAACACCTACCCCACCTTTAAATGCTAATAAGAGCCTCTGGGAGATGTTCCCTTCAGTCCACATCTAGACAGAATCATCCTCACTTCTGTCTCATGATTAGGTCAGCTGCTGGTGTTTATGTCACAGCGTTTTTATTTTTTATTTCAACAACATACTCACCTTCAAGTGCAGAACGAGCCTCCACTTGTTTTATTTTCTTTTTTCTTTTACTTGGTCCGACTCATTTTGTTATTTGGACAACATCTCTTCATCATCAACAACCTGTTGGTGCATCTGACCGCTGATTGGTCAGATGCTGTGCTGTCAATCATCATTGTGGTGACGTGTGCGGTGCAGTTGTTCTGTCAATTTCTCCTACTTGTCGAGATATGCTACCTCGGGGTTGTGCGCATGCGCAGAGCGAATTCCCAATTACGTTTTCCACGCCCATAAATTTGTTGCCAAGTTACAACAAAGCATACTGAATTTACATACTGAATTAACATTTTCAACAAGCACAAAGACGAAATAATATGAATTTTAAGGCTGTTACTCACTGTAAACTGACGACTAGTCCTGGTACGTGGACGTTCCTCTTTGCACCATTGTTAAATAATTAATACGACACAGTGAGTGTCATGCAAGGATAATATGACATTCCTTATATTGAATTCACATGCTGAATGAACGTTTTCAACAAGCACAAAGACGAAAGATGACATGATATGAATTTTAAGGATGTTACTCAGTGTAAACCGGTGGTCGTTTGTCCCGCTGCTCCTGCTACAAAGGGTTTCAAAAAATGATGGCTGTGGAAAACGTCATAGGTAGCATATCTCGACAACTAGCGACATAACACCGTGTCAAATTAAGCTGCACTTTTTTTCTCTCTCAGGCCTCGGGCGCGCGCCTCTCGGCAGTCTTGCGCGTCGTGTGCTCCGTGAGCATTGTTTGCCAATCTGCAGAAAGTCCGTCTCCTCCCGTGAATTGGGGGCCCCTCCTGGGCCGCGGGGCCCTACACACAGCACCTGTTCTGCGTATAGGGAGGGGCGGCGCTGCTGGCAGGTGTTACTGAAACTGACATCCCTGTTCATGAGTCAATGTGGCAGAGCGGCTCAAAGGAAACTGCTCAAGACATTTCTTCTATCTTTGAAATCCGCAACACTACAAAAGCTGAACTGTTCAGGAAGAATTCTCAGCACCTTGTACGGTGCAAAAAAAGAGCACAGTTTTTCAACATCAACACCACTTGTCATTATCAAGGGGGAAATTAATCTCCAAGTTGGCCAACATGTCTTACAGGATAATATCTGGGTGTCTGACTATCAACTCAAACTTACTGCAGGGCAATGACCCTAAGCTTCAGAGTAAATCTACCACAAGAAAATCCTCCTCCTGGAGTGGCCCAGTCAGAGCCTGCATGACCACAGAGAGATGTGTGGGAGGAATTTGAAAGCCCCTCTTCAAACATCCTAATTATGTGTCGGAGCTGAAGCGGTTCTGGAAAGAGCAGTGGTCAGAAACTCCTCCTGAACATTGTGTCGGTCTAAAACAGAGCTGGTGTTGCCAAAGGAGGTTTGACCAGCTGTCATCTCCCTAAGGGTTCACTTACTTTTTCATTCAGTGCTAATGTTTCCTGGGTGTGACGAGTAACAACATAAGAAATTTGATTTGGTGTGTTTGTGTCTATTATTGTGACTTAGATGAAGATGAGATCTGATTTTAATCCTCTTTCTCTTTCTAATCAAAATAATGCAGAAAACCTGGAATCACTTGTTGCAGTGGGTTGTGATGCTTTTTCTTGCCACTGTATGTGAAAACGTCACTTCTTAATGATGTTTGTTGTTGTATGAATTTAAATCTAAGCTGTGCAGTCAAATCTCACCTCACGTGTCCAGAATAATACCGTAATAAGTTGAGGTGTCCCTTGTGTCTGTGTTGGAGCTGTGTGGGGCCTTTGTGGTGGCCTTTGGGGAGTTCCAGATGATGCACTCCAGGTTTGCCTCTCTCGTCACCACCTTTTGGCCCATCTACCCCGCCAACACTCTGGTTGTTACTGGCACCATCGTCACCTGTGTGTGTTACGTGGGAGTGCTGGGAGGCATGAAGGAGAACCGCTGCATGCTCATCAGTGTGAGTGTGAAGCATGGTGGTTATTCTTACTGAACTTTGCTCTCTGGTGAAACTGTGCTTTTCAATTAATGTAACTCTCATTCCAGTTTTTTGTCCTGCTGTTCATCCTGATGCTGGTGGAGCTGGCCATGGCCTGCGTGTTCTTTGTCTATAACAGAAAGGTATGACAATTACACAAGAAGACCTGCTGATTTCAGCACAGGGGGGCATATGATTTTAGTACAGGAGGCTGTACTCAAACATCCTCAAACTGTTTCCAAGCTTTCATGATACAGTCTTCCAAATATGCTGTGGAGTTTAATCCAGTTCATTTTTTATATCCTTATTTCACAACAAATGTAAATCTAGGGTATTTTTAACCCTGGAGAACCCACGGGGTCAAATTTGGCCACTGTTAATTGCTGCTACTCAAAAAGAACAGACAAAAAAAAATAAAGTCAAATTTAACTTTAAAAACCCAGAGTGCCACTTCTGGCCCCTGCATAGAGACACCTAGTGGCTGAATATTGAACTGACATGAGCCAGAGCGGTAGTGACAAGATGGGTGACTGCATGCTGTTTTGTTGAGCTGGAAATCTACCCAAACAAAATCATCTTCTCAACAAACCAGTGGTCAGTAAAATTGTGTATTTTTTTTGTCAATCTATTCAGTATGAGCTTGCAGAATGCCTAGAAGTATGTTTTATATTCTTTTTGGATAAATTAGTGACTCTGAGCTAGTTCAAAAATTGATGGGTCAAAAATGACCCTCTGGAGCTTTTGGTTCTTTGAGTGACGTTGAGTGTGCAGTCCTGTATTTGGCTAAAGCCTTGAAATAAATTCATTTGTATAATATATATTTTAGATTTTATAAGTTACCTCAGTGGTACAAGGCCAGAGACTATTAAAGTAAATACTTATATCTTTTCAGGGAGTATGGCTGCTCCCTATTCAGGACAGAGAAAGCAACAAAGAGAGCTGATGATAGTGACTTTGGCCTTGAATTTACAACTACCTGAAAAAATGACTACCACAATGTCTTATGTGAGTTCTTCTGCTTTGCGTTCTTGTTTCTATTGGCCAAAGTGTGTTTGTACATTTGAAATCCAGCTCTAACATGCAACAAATTAAGCAAAAAGAAAAAAAAAAACTTTGTTAAATGTAGCTGTGTGGTTGACTGATTATTTTCCTAAATTTAAAATAGTTTGCACTGACTGGGTTTGTTAATGTGGTTCTTTGAAATGATACGCCTGAAGCCCAATGGGTCAAATTTGACCCTAATCCTAAATTGGGGAATAATGGGTTAAAATTGAAAAAGTGGATATTTTGGTGTTCAGTGAACTTATAGCAGTGACTTAATGCACAGTTCATAATTTTCCAAGAAAAAAGGGGTCTTGGGTTCTCCAGGGTTAAAACATCAAAATGAGAAAAATGTCTTGCTAAAGCTGGAAAAAACAGTGGATTGCGTTCTGAGAATTTGGGCATCGGGCCACAATGAGAAGGAAGAAGCCATTTGTACCACAGAGACCCTCACCACAGAACCAGGGTGAGGGTAGGGTGGAGAAATCTGCCTTAGCAAGTTGAGAGTGCAGAGAAATAAAAGCACAGGGCAAGGGATACCTTCAGGGAAATAGAAAAAAAGAATGAGCAACAAAAGATTATTTGTTCTTTTCCTTTCGTCAGAGCATCAACCTCCATCCTCTTCTCTCACACCACCTAACTTCATGTCCTCTTTACTTCACTTTGTTTTTCCTCTAAGCCTTCTGCCTGGCAGTTCCAGCCTCATCATCTTATATATTCACTGTCCCTCGTCTGTACATGTCCAAACCATCTCAGTCTGGCCTCGCTGACTTTCTCTCTAAGTCATCTAACAGCTGTCCCTCTGATGTTCTCATTCCTGATCTGATCCATCCTCGTCACTCCTAAAAGGAAGCTCAGCATTTTAACCTCTGCCACCTCCACGTCTGCCTGCTGTCTCTAAACCAACAACATCTTGTCACTGTAGATGAAGAGTAAAAGGACCAGAATGAGGACAGAGCCTTCTGCACCATGGAAGCTCCTCCCATTTCTCCAGGATTATTGCAGCAGAAGTAAAGAGATGGATCAGGGTGTCTGAGACAGTTCTATCCACAACTTTTGTTAATAAGAAAAGTTTGAAGTTTAATATTAAAGTTATAGAGAGTGTCTGGATCTCAAAGACAAACTAGGAGCTGGTTCCATAAAACTCTAGGACCTACAATTAAGCCTGCAGTCTGAAAGCAAAGTGCTCTGTTGGAATAAAGTGGAACGATCCCTAATTAGGGATGGCAGTTGTCCAGTTTTGAAGATTCACGAAGAATCTTCTTCTGCATCACTCTGATGAAAGATATTGCTGATTTTGGAAATGTAGGTGGTTTTGTGTGAATTAAATGGTCAATATGCTTTAAAACAAACAAACAAAAAAAGAAAAACAAGTCATGTGACAGTAATACTCGTTACTAAAGTAATACCACAGTGGCTACATGGTCTGCTTTGTGATATTGTAGGTCCAAAGAGAGCAATTTGATTTTAGGCTTATTTAGAAGCAAATAATCCAAAGATATTTCGCTCTTTATGTCTTAAAAATATGCTTTATCATAAATACCTGGTTTCCTTTGGCTTCATGGATGAATAAAGCAGCTGTCCAGTAAATGCATCAAAGCTGGTTGTAAACTGGAACTCTAAACTGAAATAAATTGATACAGATTCATTTCTATAGTAACTTGACAAACACAATTTCAGAATCGTTTTATAATATAATTCAAATAATTCCAAAATTGTTTTAATAAAACAGTTGCTTTCTGTATCTGCAATTTAACTCTCTAATTTTACCTGTGCCGTCCCTTGTCCAGGACAGTTAGGACACGTCCTAATTATGTTCAAGGCTGGGAAGAGGGTGTGGGTATAACATTCACAGCCTTGGAAAGTCCAAGTTAAGTTCAGGTCTTCATTTTTTTTCAGGTAATGACTTCACATCACTGTCTGGCTTTTAAATTTATGGTATATTTTTGATTAGTTAAAAAGTCCAGTTTAAATATCTCCATCAAGATTACAAAGATAAACAGTATCTTGACCGTGTCTATTATGTCTGCAACATTAAAACAAAAACCAAAAAAAAAAAAACATTGTAGATATCATGAAATAACCCTGTTTATCAAATCTATCCGCCCAGGCATTGACTCGATGACTTTTTCTGCTTCAACACTTTCTGCTCGGACTGAAAGTTTCCGATCATAAACTGTGATGAGGTCATGGTGTTGCTGACCTTTCTGCCAGCACCACCCGCCCTGAAACTAGAGGCCAGTGTCACGAATCTCCACTGAGATGCACCGTATATATTTCACATGTGATGCTTGTCTTTCTCTTGTGCAGATCGACTCATACTTTGAGGAAGACCTGACGCTCAGCTTGGAGATCTACAGACAGTCAAGTCCAGGAGGCAACAAGACCATTAAAGATGACTTTGATGCAGTCCAGCACCTGGTAAATTATAACTTTTTCTGCTTAATGAACTTAACATTTTTGCTGAAGCAGCTGATTCAGGACATTTTGCTTGAAGAGGACACCTGGGTCATTGAATGTATCAGCTAAAACTATTTAACTGATTCTTCTTTTAAATATTTTAAATGGGGGAGGGGGGGTATGTATATTTATACTTAAAATAAGGAGTTGAAATATATGATATTATGTGATATTTGCAGCTTATAATTATAAGACCTTCTTGGTGCAAATATAGAAATTGAACACATTGCAGACTTCAGTATCAATACACTAGAGGGCGCTGTCGAAATAGGGTAAAATGAAATACATTCCTGTTTTATTTTGTGTTATTGGTTATATGTATGTCCTTTTCTTTGGTTTTCTTTCTTTATTTTGTTTTAAATATTGTGCTACTGACATCTTACATCATGCATTGAAGTGCTCCAATTCAGTTATGCTGCTGTTTTTTCCACAGTTTAAGTGCTGTGGAGTTCATGGCGTGGATGACTGGAGGGGGGGCTGTCCCAATCTCCTGTTGCTCTCTGGACCCTTGTAATGTCGACAATAAGCCTTTCTGGAAAGAGGTAACTTATATTATCACTGTGTCAACCAGACATTAAAAAAGAAAAAAAATTTAAAAAAAAATATGCAGGCACTCATTTGAGTCGACTCTGCTGCACACGTAGCAAAAAAGAAAAAAAAAAAAAGGACACCCCTTTGGTATTATGGGGATAAATAGCAACCAGGTGATGGCAATTAAAGGCAATTTTAGAGGCTTTGAGATTTCACTTTGACGTTTCAAAGCCTCAGCTAGTATGATTTACAAACCACTACAAAAATAATCCCACACCCACAGTAAACCTTTGAAATAAGCACACTAAAGTCAGGAAAACAAAACAAGAGCATTAAAAGATAAAACACAGGCAATTTATAACAAAATGCATCTCCGCCTAGTTCACCCATAATGCACTGCGGCCACCCAACTAGCAACTTTTTATTTATTTATCTATTTCACAAAAGCGACCAGCCACAAATCTGTCGAGTTTTACTGTTGGTACTAGAGACTTTTCACGGGTTGGATCTGAAATCTCTTCTTACTCTCACCAAGGTTCTCCATCTCTTCCTCTCTACCAGTCTCTACCCTTCCTGTCCAGACTGGAAATGAATTGTGCATGCGCGGACTGTGAGCTGCCACTGGCTGAACAATAATAATGATAATAATAACAATAATAATGATAACATAGTCCTTGGCTTGCAAAAGGTTGAGACCCCTGCTCTATAGAGCAGGAGATGGCCAGGTGATGCTCAATGCTCCAGCTTTGAGCATAACGGGGGTTCAATAGCTGCATGTAGAAGTGGGACGTTCCCAAGTGTTAACCATAGTTGTTGAACGACAAAATCAGACAAAGATTATCTCTTTATACTGCGATTGGTCCGGTCTAAGCAGCTTGTTAAATGTATGTCGGGTTTTCACTGTCAACCAAGTGAAAGTGGTATGAAGAAAGCATTTGTTTGGACAGTTAAGAGTACAACAGTCCCATAAAAGCAATGTGTTTGAGAAAGCCTTGTCAGTCATGATGTCCCCCCCCCCCCACGTTGGATTTACGGCCAAAAGTCAGAACCTGAAAAAATACGATCTGAATCTGAAAACATGACATTTAAGTGAAAAAAATGAGGCCAAATTTTCAAAAAGTGTGTTAAAGTGAAAATTGAAAGTAAATAGTTTACTCAAAGAAATTTGAGATTTGAATCAAAATAATAATTAAACTGAATAAAAACTTACTCATTTATCCCCCCCACCCACCTGTTCTCACCATTCTAATAAAAGTCATAGAATCCAATGGACCAGGAAACAAGTGACTTTCAAAATCTTTATGTTGAGCAGCTCGGAGACAGTTGGCTACTGACGGTACTTCTCTGCTGGCTGAAGACTGATGTATCCTAGAATACCAAAAACAACTGATTTCCTAGAATACCAGTGTATTCTAGGGTCCACCCTGAGACCATATGTCTGACAGCTAAGCTTGACTGAGGTCACGCAACAGGTCAGTGATCGCAAGCACAAAGGAACTTGACATCGGAGTAGTAAATGATGAATGAATGACTGATGCTGCATGAATGACTGAAAAAGAGAAGAATGGATATGGATTTCTGCCAGTAGCATTCAGAAGCTACAATACATCCAAAACAGTGCTGCCAGGATCCTGATGAGGGTGCGCAAATATGAACATATCACCCCCCATCCTGAAATCTCTCCACTGGCTCTCCCGGTCCCACTCAGAATTGAGTACAAGGTTTCCCTCCTCACTCATCACTGCATTCACGGACACGCCCCCGTTTATCTAAAGGAACTCCTCACTCCCCAGACATCCTCACGCCCCCTCCGCTCTGCTTCCACGAATTACCTCCAAGCCCCCAGAACCAAGCTCCGCAAAATGGGTGACCGGGCCTTTTCCTCCGCTGCGCCGAGGCTGTGGAACGCCCTCCCTGACCACCTAAGGGCCCCACAGACCACTGATGTTTTTAAACGAAGCCTAAAAACGTACCTTTTTACAAGAGCATTTTGCTAATATCTCTTTTAATCCATTTATTGTTCTTAACACTTTTATTTTTATCTATTTATTTATTTTTATATATATATTTTTTTTTTCATTTTTTTGTTGCTAGCACTTTGAGATTTTAAATATAAAGTGCAATACAAATAAAATGTATTATTATTATTATTATTATTATTATTATGTTGCAAAGGCCCAGTCAAAGTCCACATCTGGACCTTTCGGAGAGCTTTGAATAAACAAATGCTGTCAGACCTCTATAAACTGACGCAACATTGAAGTGTAAAAAAAAGTGGGTCAAAGTTCTTTCACACCGATGTGAGACACTGATAACATCATTCAGAAAACAATTTCTGGGGAAAGTGGTTTCACAAGCAAATGAATCATCAGGTGTACTTAACTTTTTTTTTTAGATTGAGTGCTATTTTAATAAATACTTGTAAATACGATACATCGTTGTGCCCCCCCTTTCTATTCCATACTTTTGTCATTGTATCTAATGACAACTGCTGCTCCTGCTAACTGATTGTTCACTGTCAAGCTGTTTTTTGCACATGTTTATTTTCACTATGATGACACAAACACTATGACACGATGATGGTTCCATGCTGGCAGTGCTTCACTGTCTATGCAAAAACATCCAGCGCTGTTTTTTATTCTCCATGTTCACGGTGTTCTCAGTTGACAATGCTTCATCTCTTTCATATATAACTAATATAAAATTCCATTCCATTCAGAGTAGATGAGAGAAGTTGAGTCCAGAGTCTTGGTTTCTAAACAACAGAACTGCAGCAGAAACTGAAGAAGTCAACACTATTCAGTAGTATTTTTTGAATGATTAATCAGAGCCCTGTTTTATGACTGAATGAGGAAAAGGCTCATCTTTTCGCTCTGCTAATCTGCAACAACATCCAACATGCAGGCCAAAAAACAAAACAAATCACACACACACGTCCTCCCTTTCTTTGTGTGACTGTAAAGTGGGGGATTTATGTGAAAAGTCAATGCATGCTGAGCCAAGTCTGTGCATAGATAACAAGTAACATGTAATGTTCATCTTCCAGGGTTGTATGATAAAACTGAGGGACTGGTTTGCAAGAAACTACCTGAGCACAGCATCAGGAGTCGTCACGATGTTCATCATCCAGGTTCAGTTCATTCTTCTCATTTCTTCATTTCAAGTATCTCAGAGTGAGTGTCCATATACACTCACTGGCCATTTTATTCAGGACACCAGTTCAATGTCTTGTAAACACAAATAGACAATCAGTCAATCACACGGCGGACACTCAATGCATTTAGGCGTATAGACATAATAAACTGAGCATCATGGGAATGCCACAGTCTACTTGAGTATTGTTGCTGACCATGTCCATCCCTTTATGACCACAGTGGACCCATCTTCTGATGGCTACTCCCAGTAGGATACAGCACCATGTCACAAAGCATCTAAAACTGGTTTCTTGAACATGACAATGAGTTCACTGAACTCAAATAACCTCCACAGTCACCAGATCTCAATCCAATAGAGCACCTTTGGGATGTGGTGGAACGGGAGGTTCACATCATGGATGTCCAGCCGACAAATCTGCAGCAACTGGTCATGCTATCATGTCAATATGGACCAAACTCTGAGGAATGTTTCCAACACGTTGCTGAATTTATACCACCAAGAATTAAGGCAGTCCTTAAAGTACCCGGTACTACCAAGGTGTACCTAATAAAGTGGCCGGTGAGTGCAGCTTTCCAAGAAAAAAACAAAAAAAAAAAACCCTTCTCTGATAGGTTTGTTTCTATGACCATATTATCTCGACAACACATCTCCACTTTATCTTCTGTTTTGGGATAAAGTGGGATGAGCCATTATTTTTGTATCGTCTATTCATCAGTCAACTGTAGTTTCAACATAGTTTTCTTACCACAAGCACCAAAGGGAGATTTCTTGCCCTCGTGTTTTTGATAAATGAACATATCAGAAATTACTGCTGTAATGGTGAGATGCTGCAGAGCTACCGTTTCAGTGAACCCAGTTCCAGGCCGACTTATGGTTGAACAAAGGAACATTTCAAACAGGAAAATATGTAAGTATTTCTGTGCCATCTGAGTTTGAATACGAATTTTTAAGATTGAAATTTTTCAGCATCAAAATCAGACTTTGAATTTTAAAAAACATCAGATTTCTAGCACTGAATATTTTTTTGCCTCTGAATTTTATTATGTTAAAATAAATTCAGTGTTAAAAAAAATTGTTGTCTTAAAATATTCAGTTTTTCAAAATTCAACACGCAAAGAAATTCAACAACCCAAAAAATTCAGTGTAAAAAAAGAAATCAACATCTCAAAAAAAATCAGTGTAAAAAAATTCAACCTCAAAAAATTTAGTGTAAAAAGAACCAGACTCAACATCTGGGTCACCAGGGAGAAGCAATCGATCCCTGTCTCAATTCAGCCAACGTCCAGCCAATCACGTTACGCTCCATTGATCATGTGACACCCACCCAGATAGTAAGACGGACCGGTCGGCAATGGCAGCAAACTCAGGTGATGGTGCTGCGGTGAGTCTGTTTACTTTATTTGCTGTTTGTATTAAACATTTAAAATAGATTTAGTAAATTATATTATTAATTTTAACACTGTACAATTAAAGTAAACAGACTCACCGGTGGCACAGAAATACTTCCATACAGGGATGGACTGGGACCAAAAAATGGCCCGGGCATTTTTGATCCCTGGCGGCCCACCATACGCCGGGGATAAAAAATGCCGGTTATTTATATGATATGCGGAAGCACATGCTGCATGTTGTATACTATGTGCCCATAGTGAAGTTTCAAAAATTAAAATAAAGTGCAGTAGCCTACATGAAAGAGAGTAACCATGTTACAAAAAATTGATACACTCTTTCACTACTCACAGAGACCTTCTTGGGAGAGATGGCCACAGTGCCACAATTCCCATCTCAAAGTGAAAGTGGCGGCTAAAATAGTCTAAAACTGCCTGATCTCCCTGTGACTCGTCCACTCCCATTTCAACATTCTGGCTTGACTAAACACAGAGAAAGAGAAGCAGGGGTGTTAGTGTCACTAGTGTTACTTCTGTCTACCAATTATTTATCATGCATTTCAGCAAAGCAATGTTTCACTAATATTTTAACACACTTAACACTGTAAATTGGACACCAAATCTACTCAAAGCATTATTTGACAACAAAGACTAAACCACACACACACGCACAGGTGATCACCTCCAAATAGCTATTCTGACCTCAATCTCGCCCTGCTGCTGGGTCTCATCTCTCTCCTCCTCCTCCTCCTTCTCCCTCTCCTCGTCCGCTTCTTCTCCGACAACCACCTGTTCACTCGACAGCCCCGCGGCCCCCGCCCCGAGCTTGTGGTTGAAAACATTTCAGTGATTTTGGCACATTTTTGCTGCATCCACTTTTAATTTTTTTGTCTCCGTTCTCTGAGCTTTTCTGCTCCTCCCTTTCGCTTTTGTGCTTTTTTCTCCATTTCCATACTTATCCACGAGCCACCACACTCTCCGGTCAGGCCAAACAGCAAAGTTTGGTGAGGAGGGATGGGAGGAGCGGGCCAACGAGAGCTGAGAAATTTCATTGGACTAGCCCAATGTCCGTCAAGAAAATCAACCAATGGGCCACTTCGTGTCTTCGCAAGGCCCCGCCCCGCCTCCACCCCCTCCCTTCAGCAGAAAATAACGTTCATACTGCGTTCACATCAGCGCAGCACTGGAGCGCTTGTCTGATTAGCTGTCAGTGTCTGTTTCTTGAGTTTGTTGAGTGTGTGTCGTCGTCGTCCCCCCGCCTCTCGGAGATTTTTATGAGCCGACTACCAGTCCGTTACCGTCGCGGTCAATAAAAACTATATACTTTTTTTTTTTTTTTTTTTTTTTTATGACAGACCTGGGCCGGCCCACAGATGTGCGTCGGCCCACCGGGCATTGCCCGGTACGCCCGATGGCCAGTCCATGCCTGCTTCCATAGGAAAAGGCATCAGTGAGAGCAGCAGCACATTTCTGAAATGTTTAGATCTTCAACAAAAGCTGAGTTAAGAAGTATATAATAGTACATAGACTTTATCAAAGCCGTGAGTGAAAGTGGTGACAGTTGGGCCAAACCGTCACATTTCAGTGGGTGGAATCAAATCTGCAAGCTATAAGGTGCCCAGATGTTCTTTATAGGTGTCGGATGTCTTCATAATTCAGCATAACTCCCTATAAACTGATCCATTAAATAACGGAGTAGAAAAACGGGTGACTTGCAGCTCTTTTTGCAGAGCAGTGTGACGTGACAGGCCCCTGTTAGACTGCAACTGTCCAGCTTCCCCGTTTATATGCTGCACCACCTTCACATTTTTGCTGGAAGTTGCTGTACGTCTGACATGGGTGACATAAAGCTGTAATACTGGTTTTTAAATCATCACAAAAATTAGAAGAGGAGGGTGAGTTGAGACGTTGACTAGCCGGGTGCTATGACCGGAGTTGAAAAGGCAGGACTGTATTTCATTACATGTTTCATTAAGACCTCAGGAAATTGTCAACTATTTGTTTAATGCTAAATTAACATGTCACTCATATTTTTTTTCTTGTACAGTTTGTCTGCCTGAGTGTCACCATCCCCCTCTTTTGCCATCTAAGTCGACGAGGACTGGGTTATCAGTGAGAAAGGGCCTGTAAAACTGTCTGCAACTTACAGCAACTTCCTCTGATCTGTTCTCGCTTTCAGAACACGCTATTTCCCTTTCCAGCTATCAAAGTGGAAGCAATCAAGTGAAATAGCTAAAATGTCAGGAGGTGAAAGACCATTAAAAGTGACATGGAAACATTCAATTGCTTGAGCGATAAAGGCATCTGTAAAACCAGTCTTAACCCTAAAAGATGACATGATATGTTACTGAAGTGGAGGCTGGGCTACACTACTTCTGACACCAGTTCCAGATAAATTACCTCATGTTTTTTCAGCAAGTCTGCTTATCCTGCATGTGATGTAAAACCAGAGTGTTGTGCACTTATATTTAGAAAAATAAAGACTATATTTGTTTTATGTAGGGTTGCCACCTTCCAGACATGAAAATAAAGGACAATTCCAGGCAGGCACTGAGAGTGACAAGATGATTGGCACACACATATAAAGATATGGGCACAGAGCGCAGCGGGTCCTGTTGTCCCACCACAAAGAATTTGCTGGCCTTAATGTTTCCTGTATTTTATTTTGTTCATTATTGTTAAATTTAGTGTTGATGTGTGTGTGACAGACGTGTGTATGGGGCGTTAATGAAAATAGGGGACAAATCGAGTTAAAAAGTTTGCAGTGGATGGTTTCGATCCATCAGCCTCTGAATTTTGGGCCCAGCACGCTTCTGCTGCACCACTCAGTTGAATATCTCTGATTCCAGTGGATATAATTTATGAGTTTAGTTTACTCAAATTTTATGAGTTTAGTTTACTCAAATGTTTTGAGTTGACTGAAATTTTATGAGTTTATTGAACTTAAAAAATTTACTTTCAGTTTAAAAAAAAAAAACAATACCAAGCAGAGGCTAGTTTCAATCCATCAGCCTCTGAGTTATGGGCCCAACACGCTTCCGCTGCACCACTCTATCAAATTTCAAGAGGCAACAGACGTTTAAGAAAGATGTATACTCTCCAAAGAAGTGTGCTTAGCATTAGGGAAAGTCCCAGTTTTGAGTTGAGTTTACTCAAAACTTTTGAGTTCACTCAAAAGTTTTGAGTTGACTGAACTCAAATGTTTTGAGTTGATTGAACTTAAAAAATTTACTTTGAGTTTAAAAAAAAAACAACACCTAGCAGAGGCTAGTTTCAATCCATCAACCTCTGGGTTATGGGCCCAACACGCTTCCACTGCACCACTCTGTCAAATTTCAATAGACAATAGACATTTAAGAATGATGTATACTCTCCACAGAAGTGTGCCTAGCATTAGGGAAAGTCCCAGGCTCAGAATAATGCAGCTAACAGAATGGATGATAATGGTCTCAGTCTAGGGTTGCCACCTTCCAGATATGAAAATAAAGGACAATTCCGTATTTTACCCTATGGGGTAGACATTTTTAAAATGCACGGGTAGCAGCGCAGCACCGGTGTCTGTGGTAACTAGGCAACCGTGACAGCGTGGGGAGGGGGCAGGCACTGAGAGTGACAAGATGATTGGCACACACATAAACACATAAACATAAAGATATGTGCACAGAGCACAACAGGTCCTGTTGTCCCGCCACAAAGAATTTCTGGCCTTAATGTTTCCTGTATTTTATTTTGTTCATTATTGTTAAATTTAGTGTTGATGTGTGTGTGACAGACGTGTGTATGGGGCGTTAATGAAAATACGGGACAAATCGCGTCCCGTATTAGTTCAGTACGGGACGCAACATTTTTTTCACAAATAAAGGACAATTCCGTATTTTACGGAACGGGTGGCAGCCCTAGTTTTATGTGTTTTTTTGTTGTTTTTTTTTTAAATCTAGCTACTAGAACATACCAGTTACTACATATCAGCAAAAGCACTAAAAACACCAGCCTTATATTTTTAAGTGCATTAAGACTGTTGTGATGGACTGAGGCCTGGTCATGAGGCCTCTCGCTGTCATGAGTGTTGTACTGATTCTGCAGCGTTGTTTAGCTGGTTAGTTTGTGTCATAGTAAAATCTTACAGTGAAGCCAGGGCTCCAGGTTTCCCTCAGTTAAATCAGAATGAAATAATCAGAGTAACTTGCTTTTCTGTTGGTGTATGTGGTTTTACTGCTGCAGCTGATTCATGTGCATGAATTCTGCTTATGACTGTAAGCGCATCTGCTCCTGTTTTATTGTTTATTCTGGCTGTTTTGTTTTTATTCTGTAGAGCTCTGCAGAGTTTTCCACATACGCTAGTAGCAGTACCCGTCTGTGATGTCTTCATGGAAATACAGCTATATGTTCTCTATAAGGAGCACTGTTACTGAAATATTAAAAATAAAGACTAAACCAATAAATGTGTCATGGAAAAAATAAGCCTATAAATAAAAACATGACTCATGTATATAATGTGCAATAAAGTGAGATTTGTGCTTTAATTGTCAGCTGTGCTCATTCAACGTTTGTTAATTTACTTTTCTACATAATTTTCATTTTCATTCATTTTGTCAAACACTTATTAATTTTTGTGTATATTTAGGCTTGTTTTTTTTTTTTTATCCCATAGTTTATTTCTGCACATCCTTCCTGTATAAAAGTATTTCTGTATTTCAGTTGGAACAAAGTGCTGTACATTATACAGAACAGTTGTGATTCTTCCAGAACTTTAAACTCTGTCCCAGTTTTGTCTTGCTAAGCCCCAACTCTAAATGTGAGAATAAATCTACAGAGGCTGATCGAACGAGCCAAGTCAAAAGTAGATGCTAAAAAAAAAGAAAATTACAAGAAAAAAATTAGTGTTCATGAAGTTTAGCATCACTGTGCAATAATACAACTTTGCTACAAAGCTAAAAGGGACGATGGAAACGACTGCACCTCCAACGCCGAGCAGGAGACCAATTTGGAAGAAGCCACCATCAACAGTCAAAGGAGACTGATGCAACTCATACTGGAACATACTGGGCTTACTCTCTGAAGAGTGGGTTTAGGAGCAGCTGGCTGATCTGCATGAACAAACGGAGCAAAGCAGCACCACGAGTGTGAGTTTAGTCAAAGCTGTCCACTTCAACACAGAGAATCAAAAAGGCCAAATACGCAAAGAGAACTCTGAATGTTGATAAGTGTCTGTAGATTACAGGGATGACAGAAGAGAGAAGACATTAGAGCTCCGGATATCCAGATCCTGGATGAGACGGTGGCAAATGGAGCCAAAGACACACGACACTGTTGATTTTGAGCACAGAAGGAACATCAACTGTCTGCTGTTTACTCAAAGACAGATGAAGGAATATCTATGCATACAGTAAATTAAAGTCTGTGGATGTGTGGAGGTTAGATATTAAAAGAAATAATTTTTAGGAAGCTTTTTTCTCTAGTGTGCAGGCAGCAGATGGATTGTGTTTAGATGGTTTCATGATTTGTTACCGTTATGACCAGGAATCTCTGTTTGCAACACCTTCTTGTGGTGGTATATGGAACCTGACTAATATATCTGCTGACTACTAATGTGATATTTTTACAGCCCCTCGTTTCCCTTGCTTTAGGCTGCTCTCAGATTGGACATGTGGCAGGATATTCAGTGTCTCAACCATTCGATGGACTTTACAGCAGCTGGGACCTGGACAGATTGCACTATACATAAATGTCAGCAGTACCGGCAGACTGAATGGCTGTGGGACATTTAAAAGAAGGGTGATTTAAAGCTCTATCATATATGTCAGCTGGGCAAAAGCGGGATCAGATATGTTAGTATGGAGATTTATTCTTTCCAGCTCATCTGGTTAGAACCAGGCTAACAGGCAGGATTTCTTAAACCCGCTGATCTGATCTCCTTACTCAGCTGTCAGTTGGAAATGATTGTAATTACAGTTAATCATGAACTTGTGCGTGCACTATGAACCAAGCTGAATTTATACATTTATGTTTTGTAAAAGCAGTGAAGAAACTTTACTCTTCTGTTGTGGATTGATATGACAGACTTCTTTATTTTTTAAATGTGAAAAATAATGTTTGGTGGAGATATGTGACCTCAGAAATATGGAAAAAACTGAATGTTCTTTATACGTAATCAATGGGAAATACCATGTCACAATTCCAAATTTGTCCACCTTTATAATTATTACCAAACTTTATAATTGGAGCCTAAATGCTCTACTGTAAAGATGATAACGTTGAATTAGGCAGCAATTTGTCTGTAAAGTTTTGATGCAGGTTAATGAAAATGAGATAAAATACACACAGAATATCACAAACAAGGGTTAATAAAGAACTATTGAATTGAATTGAATGTATTATATTTATTTAGGATGTTATATTTACATTTACAGAATAACTCAAACTGACGGGACACAAAGCAGCACATTAGACAAATTTAAAATGGTGACCTTACCATAAGTCTCTTTCCAAATACATTACTGCAGTCACCAATATCCATCCTCTGAGCACCAGATACACAGTTTAGCACAAAATGTCCAGATATTCTATCTGACAGGCAGTATATCAAATCACATTACAAAATGTCAACTTTATGGTGCCTTTAGAAGAATGTCAAAAGGTGTCCAGTAGAAAATGTTAGAGAAGTCTTTTGATATGGAGGTTAGCTCACATGCCTCCCATAATAAAGATTTATTCAGTCATTGCTTTTTTTTTTTATTTGTATGTTTCTTTGTTTATTTTTTTAACCCCGTGCCAATCTTACTCAGCTGCTCACCCCAGCTGTCAGTGGCTGAGAGGCGGGTTATAACCCGGACAGGATACCAGTCCATCATAGAGCAACACCAGCCAAACGATCATGCACACTCACACTCCAGCAGCCATATATGAGCAGATCTACTGCAACACCATGCAGCAGATTGGAACCCAGATGAAAGAATAAATCTTCAAGGAGGGGTGGATGTACTGTGTATCAAACCTACAACTCATTCAGATGACTTAAGAGTCGTCTGGTCAACATGTCTGCATGTACTCTAAACTATTGTGAGTCTTTTGACCAGTCGAGGATGGAGATTATGTTTATGTATGTTTATGTGTCTGTAGAACACAGGAAAGACTGATTCTAGAGAAGTCCAAAACTGAAAGCAAAGACTGTGTTCTTGCTTTTTTTGCCCCCTCTCTTATCTGTCCAGTAAATTATCTCCTGATCATTAACTTCAGTCTTCCATGTGACCCCTGTAGAGAAGTCCAGCTTTGCCTGGAAAACTCTGTAGTAAAAGATCTAACTATCAGCTCTTTGTCAAGCAGATCTATTCAAACAACTAAAATTAATATTATCAGTTAAAATGGACATTTTTTAAGAGTGTGTAAAAGAAAACGCATCATGTTAACTTGCCTAGAACTGTCCACAAGGTGGGAGTATAGTATATATGCTGCTGCATTTCCTCCTGTAAACCAGACAGCCTGCAGAGGAAGAAGCTTCATCATGCTTGTGACAAATAAAACACTTACAAGAGGTTTGATCACTTCATCAGCATTTTATTATTTATTCACCAGGTAGAGCCTGAAATCTGTCGTCATACGAAAATAAAGAGATGAAGCATCAACTTAGGTGATAGAGGATACTTTGCCAGAATTCTTCGATGACAACTGTCTGAGTCAGCCCATGCCCAGCCGGGTTGAGGGTGGCCCGCGTTATGATTCACATCCAGGGTGAAGACATCCTCTCCAGCAGCCTAAGCCTATAGCCGCATGACTAAGAGATAAAGGCTCAAGCCTAACCTTAAATGTAGAGAGGGAGTCTGCCACTCAGATGGAGGCTGGAAGTTGACTCCATAACAGAGAAGCCTGATAGCTAAAGGCTCTTCCGCGGTTCCTAGACCTGCAGACTCTTGGAACAGCGAGTAAACCTGCATTTAGGGAGCAGAGCGGTCTACCAGGATGGCATGGAACTACGAGAAGCACGAAGGAACTTTTGTGGTTCCTAGCTTGTCAGATCCCCCTACAGGCATAGAGGTTAACTCACTCTCACAACACTGTCCAAGTTTTACTCTTGTTTAGTCCTTGATTTGTGTTCCTCATTTCAGATTCTTGTCTTAAATGATCTATGAGATATGGACCAGTGAGATGCAGCGCCCTCTACGGATCACATTTCATGAATTCTAGTGTGCTTGTTGTGCTTGTGGGTTGAACTGATTGACAGTATCCAATTTAAACTCTTTAATAATATCACAGGATATCTAGTATTTTTAAACTGAACCAGAACATTTCATTGGTGCATGATAAATAAATATATGAAACATACATTTTGATTGTGCGATCAAAACCAATTTTATAACTTTGCATGACCATTGTCTGTGAATAAAGGGTCCCAAATCTAATGACAATTGGCTGAAAATTTTCCTTTTTACATGAACACTCAGCTTGTTGAAAATGGCAGGAAATTTTTCATGACAGAAACCTGGTGCAAATAGGTGAAAGCCCAAAAGAATTCCAGGATGAAAATCTTTTATTCTAGAGACAAACTAAAACATAAATATTGGTATTGCGCCAACCTCGAGGCCTCTCAGTGTATTTATGATCCTCCTTTAAGGCAGAAAAAAAGAGAGGAAAATAATAAAACTCCTTACAGAAACAATGGGGATCCAGCGCCTACTCTACTTGGACCCCTAAAAACCAATTTCCAAAAAACAGTGGTATACTGAAAAAGAAATCTTTGTAGATGCATAGTTAATTCAAGGATATTTCAGTGCAGACATCAAATGCTTTCTTAAATGGTAAAATCATCGCTGAGTTTTGGCATCTCGACTCTGATCAGTCCCTATTCATTAGACTTACGTAGAGATGTTGGGGATGATGAACTGAAGTACCTCACAGAGTCTGAGCCTTCAGGTGACACAAGTAACCCTTGTTTCTCATACACTGCTCAAAAAAATTAAGGGAACACTTTGAAAACACATCAGATCTCAATGGGAAAAAAAATCCTGCTGTTTATTTATACTGATATGGACTGGGTGATGTGTTAGGAACAAAAGGATGCCACATCATTTGATGGAAATGAAAATTATCAACCTACAGAGCCTGACAACGTCGGGGCATGCTCCTAATGAGACGACGGATGGCGTCCTGGGGTATCTCCTCCCAGATCTGGACCAGGGCATCACTGAGCTCCTGGACAGTCTGAGGTGCAACCTGGCGGCGTCGGATGGATCGAAACAAAATGTCCCAGAGGTGTTCTATTGGATTTAGGTCAGGCGAGCGTGGGGGGGCCAATCAATGGTATCAATTCCTTCATCCTCCAGGAACTGCCTGCATGCTCTCGCCACATGAAGCCGGGCATCGTCGTGCACCAGGAGGTACCCAGGACCCACTGCACCAGCATAGGGTCTGACAATGGGTGCAAGGATTTCATCCTGATGACAGCCCCCTGCCCAGGGGCTGTCATTAGGTATCGGGATTAAATCCGGGATTAAATCCAGGGGCAGCACGGTGGCTTAGTGGTTAGCACTGTTGCCTCACAGCTAGAAGGTTCCTGGTTCGGCAGGGGGGTGTCCTGGATTGAACCTCGCGGCCTTTCTGTGTGGAGTTTGCATGTTCTCCCCGTGCTTGCGTGGGTTTCCTCCGGGTACTTCCACAGTCCAAAGATATGCATGTTAGGTTAATTGATAATTCTAAATTGCCCGTAGGAGTGAATGTGAGTGTGAATGGTTGTGTGTCTGTATGTGTGGCCCTGCGATGGACTGGCGACCTGTCCAGGGTGAACCTTTCGCCCGTAGACAGCTGGGATGGGCTCCAGCAGATCCCCGTGACCCTTCAAGGATAAAACGGGTATAGAAAATGGATGGATGGACCTAATGGCAGTCAGGGTGCCGTTGTCTAGCCTGTATAGGTCTGTGGTCCCTCCATGGATATGGACCAGACCATCACTGACCCACCACCAAACCGGTCATGCTGAACGATGTTACAGGCAGCATAATGTTCTCCACGGCTTCTCCAGACCCTTTCACGTCTGTCACATGTGCTCAGGATGAACCTGCTCTCATCTGTGAAAAGCACAGGGCACCAGTGGCGGACTTGCCAATTCTTGTGTTCTGTAGCAAATGGAGATCGAGCTCCACGGTGCCGGGCAGTGAGCACAGGGCCCACTAGAGGACGTGGGGCCCTCAGGCCACCCTCATGAAGTCTGTTTCTGATTGTTTGGTCAGAGACATTCACACCAGTGGCCTGCTGGAGGTCATTTTGTAGGGCTCTGGCAGTGCTCCTCCTGCTCCTCCTTGCACAAAGGAGCAGATAGTGGTCCTGCTGATGGGTTGTAGACCTTCTACGGCCCTGTCCAGCTCTCCTGGAATCTCCTCCATGCTCTTCAGATTGTGCTGGGAGACACAGCAAACCTTCTGGCGATGGCACGTATTGATGTGCCATCCTGGAGGAGTTGGACCGCCTGTGCAACCTCTGTAGGGTCCAGGTATCGCCTCATGCTAACAGTAGTGACAATGACCCTAGCCAAATGCAAAACTGGTGAAAAAGAGTCAGAAAAGATGAGGAGGGAAAAAAAATGTCAGTGGCCTCCACCTGTAAAACCATTCCTGTTTTGATGGTTGTTTCATTGTTGCCCCTCTAGTGCACCTGTTGTTAATTTCATTAACACCAAAGCAGCTGAAACTGATTATCAACCCCCTCTGCTACTTACCTGACCAAATCCTGATCTTAATTACCTGACCAAAACCTGATCAATATTCCAGAAGTTTAACTGACTTGATGCTATATTCTGATTACAAAGTGTTCCTTTAATTTTTTTTGAATAGTGTATCCATAAGTCTATGAAAAAGATGGAGTCATTAGAATGAACCACATACAGGGGTGAAAGCAAGTGTTAACATTACTTGAGGCGTCTTCCTGAAGTGTAGCTTCAATACTCTTGTCTGTCTGTTTTGGTAATTAACTGAGAAGCTCAATGTTCTGAATATCTCAGGGGTGATTGTGGTTCAATGTCTTGCTTAAGGACACTTTCACGTGAGGCAGAGCTGGGGATCAATCCACCTGCCTTCCCATTAAGCACACCGCGGCCCACCACCCTAATCTTTGGAGTGTAAGCGACTGCCACTATAAAAAATCATCAGTTCAGTAAATGCAGTGTTTCAGTGCTTCCTGCAACAGTCATCATCTGTAGAAGGAACTTAAATAATGCAGGTTATAAAACATAAACAAAAACAGTGAATGATGAAACATTTAAACTCCTGTGGTGCTAGAGGAAAAGTCAGGATCTTTTAGACCGTAGTCGCAACACAGAAACATGCACACTTTGAAACACTGAGTGTGAACAGCTGTCCAGTACATTCAGTGTTACACAGTTTAAGTACAGAAGAAAACACATGCACGTCAGGCGGGTTGTGTTGCAGCTTTCAGCTGCACACATACCGTCTTCACCTGGAGAAGTTATTGATTTAATCTGTGCTAGTGGCCTGTTTACTTCTGTTTGCAAATGGTGCTTTTCTCTTCCACCTCCTTTCCTCCAGGGTTCTCTGTGCCTCTGTGTCATCCATTTTTAACGTGAAACAAAGCAGGTCACACAGGTAAATGGGTCACCACACAGCTGAAGTAGTGAATCCCTCTGGCTTTGGCACATGCTCATGTGCTTTACGTGCTGCCACCCTGCCAGCTGCTCTCTGAAGACATCAGACATGCGGAGACAAGGCACGTTTCTCTGGAGGAAACTCAGTCCATGCGCCAAACGATCTGCTCATTCTCAAACACCACTTTCGTCACTGACGTGTCGCCTGAAAAACATAGATTATACTTGCTTGCCTTCCCTTTTCTGGCTGCAGTTCTGTTGTGAAGTCTAAAGACGTGTTTTCTGTTTCATGTTTGCGTCAAGTTCTAATTTCTCTGCCTGACGTACGTTCTTCCGCTGCTTCAAGTGCAGACTGTGTCGTGAGGCGAGGAGCATCCCTGATCTACCCCTGGAGTTTTCTGTGGATGTGCACATATCAAAGTGTGACAAACACAAACAATGTGCAGGAACAGATCAGTCACTTCCTACTCAAATGTTGTCTCTGTTGTTTAGTGTTGAATGCTCCATTTGTTTGGAAGAGCAGGGGTAAATGGAGCTGTCAGTGACTCAGCATGTGGCACTGATGCTAGACTTCCTGCCTAGTCAGGTTTGGACAATACACACCACCAGAAGAACACCAAACTATTTTAAAGCCGAAGTCAAGCGTCAGGCTGTGATTGTGTGATGAAGCATTTACTGGACAAATTAAATCTGTGTGTGTTTCTAAAGTCGGATCGAGGCATGAGGTTGGCAGTTAGCTCAATTACTGGATCTTAGCTCTAATTTGGTCGCGATCTGCAACTAATATCATGCAATTAAAGTATTCATAATTGCGTGAAACATCAATCATCAAGAACCTCATCTGGAAACAATTTTAGTCTTGTAAAATCTGGGCTAGAAAGACTGTAACTTTGAAAAAGCTGAGAACAGTGGCATAGTGTTTACAGTCTCACTAGCAACTCTTCAAGGGGACATATTTGAGAACACATATTTGGGTGTTTGAAGGGAATACCAAATCAAAAACTCAGACGTAAGATTCAAGATTTTTTATTTGTTACATACACAATTATACTTTGTACATTGCGCAGTAAAATTTGTTATTGTACCCACAGGGCACAATAACACAACCTTGTTGGTGTGTCTGTGACTGCCTCAGTCTGAAAATATACTATTCAGTGAGCCGTTAAGACATACGGGATTTTGTGACATCATGGACCCAGATCAAAGTCGAATTATTCCGCTTTCCCATTTTTATCTCTGCCTAAATTCTTACTATGCTGCATTTGCAGACTGATTTGATGCACCATGGATATGGATAGTGCAAAACTGTAATGCCACTTTCAAAATAGGCACACTCCACAGCAGGGGGATGGGGGCTGACTCCACCTCCTAAAACCAACTGATATGAACAGAGGCGTAAAGTCATTGTAGCAAAAGGTGCTTTTGTACTATGTACATGTGCTATTTTCAACATAGACCTCAAGAAATGCTATCAAGTTTGGAAAAAAAAACAGTACATATCCTTAAAGAGAAGCTGTAGCACTAAACTAAACACATAATTAATATTTAGAGCATCATGAGATATCAAAATGTACAGCAAAACAGCAAAATTACAAAAGTAAGCCTTCTCTGAGCTTTGTTTTTACCTTCTTTGTTTTTGCTGCAGGTGACATCATCAGAATGGTTCCATGTCTGGCAGTGGTAGTTTTATATTACTACCAGTTGCTATAAACTGGGTGGTATGCTCTCAACAACTGAATTAAAAAAACTGGAATTGTCTACATGTGCAGGAGGAAAGATGCCGTACAATCAATCTGCTACAAAGAGCTTTCAGCTCTTTTGACTCACATGTGCACATCCTGTGGCCATGGATGGATGCATGCTATGAGATTATGGTGGTTTAACGCAGATAGAGATCTCTTCTGACACTGAGCTGAGATGCAGATCTGTTATGCTCTTGAACACTGCATTTCAAAATGAGCGAGTGCACACGTAGCCTTTGGTGAACAAAGGCTACGTGTGCACACACGTCATTGGCTTTTCACTCTACAATCGATATCCTCCCTGACTCCCTCCTCCTCTGCATCTGACAGCTGTCTGACAGAGATCAGCCACTCAGTGTCTAGTTAACAAACTAGAGGGCTGTGAGAGCGCCTTCTTCTCTCTTTGATCTGCAAAATATCAACCCAACAACATAATTGAAATGATGTGCAAATTAGTGATCAAAGAGAATATTTGTGACTTCTTTTTGTATGTTCACATCACAACAGTCAAGATACCGGTCCGAGCAGCTGTTCACCCATGCTTAAAGCTGCCTCTAATGTCTAATGAGTTAAACAAGCCAGGTAGAGCACATTTACTCCCCGTTCCTTCATTTTAGCGCAGATCTGCAACCAACCATGCCAAGCGACGTCACATTTGGGCTTCTTCAAAGACGGCTGCAATCTTGTCGCAAAAATGTGAAATATAACATAATTTCCCAACCAAACTAACTAAATTCCAGATTTAATTGCACAACCATGTCTTAATTTACATGAAAAGCAACTGAAATACACTGACTTGATTTAATGCTTCACTTTGCTTTAAATCTTGTTTGTGAACGCTTGTCTGTGCGTGTGCTTATATAATATATATGCATATTGAGCTGTGTGGTCCCCTGCTGGGGATTGGTTTGTTTTCAGGCCACCGGTAGTAGTCCCGCCTCCTTGCCGCTGCCATTGGTCCTTCGGTCCTTCCACTCTGCCAATCACGGTGAGCTGGAAGATTCAAACTCCTGTTGGCGCGGCTGACCTCCCAGCTCGCCTCCTTATTTGTGCTGCTGCACTTGACCCAAAATAACTGTTAATATAACGGAATAATGTGTAGCTCGATTTTTGTTCTGTCTTGTTCTGAGTGTAACACCAGTGTATGTACTGATTGTCATAGAGACTTTCGTGATTTTTAGCTTGAATGGCTATGACTTTGACAATGACTATGGCCGTTTTCCCCTCACTTAAAAAATAAATAAATAAATGTTTATTTATGTTTTAACTGGTGAAGTAATGATGTCATGATACAACACAGACAGGCAAATAAATGTGCCAGCAAGCACATCAGTGGCTAAAATTAAAGCTGAAAAAAAAAAAAAAAAA
This sequence comes from Hirundichthys speculiger, assembly GCA_018398805.1. Classification (NCBI taxonomy): domain Eukaryota; kingdom Metazoa; phylum Chordata; class Actinopteri; order Beloniformes; family Exocoetidae; genus Hirundichthys; species Hirundichthys speculiger. Next base: position 1,281,840 of record JAGFBZ010000828.1, on the reverse strand, counting down.
ATCTCACTCAGCAGTCTCTGCTATGATTTTCAAATTCAAGAAATGACCTAAAATGATGCTGAATGGAGGATTATTCTCATTAAGAGCATCACAAAAGGTCAAAACGATCGCTCCACCTCTGAACAACATGGCTGGCAAATTAATCAGAAAATGTCTGCATATCAGTACTAATTAACGTATTTTCATCTTATAGTTACATATAATGAGGTTCTAGGGGGAAAAAAAAAATGATGTGCTCTGCTTCTAAAGAAAATGATATATATGAAAAACTATGATGAATTAATCTGCGCTGACAGCAGTGGAATATTCTGGGCTGGTATTGTAGTTTTCCAGCTGGGCAGGATTTACATAGTAATAGGCCATTTCACCCTTTAGGCTTCAGAAACAGTTTTACCAAAGTATCACTTGATTGGCAGCTGGATAGAAAACCAGTAAATAATGCATACATTTTTGTGTGGCTTCAGAGGAATCATTCGATTGTGCCATATCAGATACAGTTGGAAGAGGCTTTGAAATTTGATTATATTTGCAACTATGATTATGTTTGGTGGCCAGTGGAGTTAATCATGCCAGAAATACCCATTGATTTTACATGAATAAAACCTCTGATAATTAAAGCTGAACTATGGGTGATTAATATGCACATACATTTTTATTCTGTTCAAAGTGGTACAATACTGTTTTCCATTTGAAGTTTCATTTTATAGTTTTCATAACCAGAACTTCGTTTTGTAAGTCATTTAAGTCAAAGTGCACTTTTATGTTGTCAAACCCCTCCGGTGACTCCGTCCATCAGCAAAGGATGGAGAATGGCTGAGAACTAAATGGATATATAGGCATGCCAGACATAACGGAACAGAGATGAGGAAGCACTTTCAAAGCTACATTCAATACTGTCCAAATGTTTTAAGCACAAAAGGCAAAATTATAATTTCAGAGTAACAAAGCACAAAGAAACAACAGGTTTACACCTGTTGTTTCTTTGTGCTTTGTTACTTTGAAATTATAATTTATAATATAATTTATTAATTTTCTGTCTTCATAATTTCCTGAGGTCTTCATGAAATGTCTGTGACATGTTCCAAAAATACTGTTCCTTCTATTGTTCTCTCAAAGACAGCACATGGCAAATCTTTAACATCTGTTTGCTGTTTTCTTTGCAACCTATAAATAAAAAGGCACAATATATACAGTGATCTCTTGCCAATTCGCACTTTAAGTTGCACGGTTTTAGTTATTCGCGGATTTTTCAGAAATATATAATATGATTTTAAAAAAAAATTAAAAATCGCGGGAACATCACAGGATGTTGTGCGCGTTCTCTCACAGTGAAGAAATGTTGTGAGTCAGCCTGGCCCCTTTAAGAAGGTGGCCTTATGGGTAATATAGTGTGTGTGTCGTGGTACGGCAGAAGAAAATGGGGTTAGATGAAAAGTGGAGTGAGCATAAACAGCAGCCCAGCGTGTATAGATTTACATTCTCTGTTAACCGACAGGAGCCCAACAATACAACCTGTGTGATGTTACAAGTTCCTGCAGTGCCAGAATAAAGTGCTCGTTCCATGCAGAGAAAACCAGACTTTTTATTTTGTTGTTGTTAGCGTGTTAGCCGCTAATTACAAGCCAAAAATATCAGAATACCAGGTTCAGAGACCAGAGGCTGTGAAGGTAACAGAAAGACCACAGTTGAGCCTTTGTCTTGATCGCTGCAGTGCCTCGCTACTTTTTTGCGGTTTTAAAACATACTTTAAACACATTATTTAGGCTCGGGGGGCTCTGGTTCCAGTTCGCGGATTTTGATTAAGCGCGAAAAATAAGGGATCACTGTATCCTATAAATTTGCGCATAACCAGAACAAACAGTGGGGTTTCTAATTCATGTGTCTATGTCTGAGAAAATGAAACTTGCACTTGGAGATGCAGGGATAATCTGCATTACCTTACGATGTGTCATCACATTTAACGGCTTACATTCTGGTTAAAAGAGGGCTTTGTGTAGGTTGTGAAAAATGGAAGCCATTGACTCTGTGATTGTGTGGATTTGTAGTCTGCCATGTCTCTCAGATATATCACAGTGGGAATGTATGACTCACTTATCTAATCTGACACAATGGCCAACTAATCAGATGTGCAGTAAATATCATGTAGTCTGAAAGTGGTGTTAATCAGGGTCTGCTCAGGCCATATAGTCGTGTAATCACATTGTGTCTGGGCTAAAATAGGTGACTCAGAAACTCCATAAACTCTACAGAGAAGGAGGGCTGAAGCCACTTTTGCTTCTTTGCTAACATACTCTCTGGTTAACTAATTGTAACTCTTGTCGGACGAAAAGAAATGGCATGGGAACCCTTTGGAATTTACTGGTTTTCTGCAATAAATTCCCATTAAATGTAATATGATCAACATCTAAATCACAATGACAGACAAACACAATGTGCTTAAGCTGATAATGCACGTACAAAAAACATTTAAGGTTTACTGTCCATAAGAAGTGTCTGCTGATGCCAACTACGCCTGGCAAAAAAGAAATCTCTGAAGACCTGTTTCAGAGACACTGATCTACATAAGGCTGGAAAAAAAAAAGATCAAGTCATCTTTTAGCATTTAGGCATCCATCTTTCCATATTTACACAACATTAGTGTTATGGGTTACTTTTCCTGGAAGAGGGAACCCAGTCAAAATGACTGCAAAGACACAAACCAGATGTCTCAGTGAGTTAAAGATGAACCCACAAGCAACAACTCAAGGCTAGAAGATATCACTGCAACTGACAAACAGATGGGTTCGTCTCTGTTCTCCACCATACTTAAGTCCCTGATGACATAGCTTTGGCAATTCATGATGCTACTGGGAAAATCTAATGTGGGCCACTGAAGAAAAAATGTAATTGTTTGGGTGTAAATAGGTACAGTTTAAAAAGATTAAAACATCATCCCAACCCTGAAGTATGGTGAAGGTAAGCGTTGTGACTGAGGTCTGGGGGTTGTTTTTGCAGAGACTGGTCATTTCTGAGGACCTGTGTGTGTATGAATGTGTATATATTTGTATTTGTATGAGTTTGATCTATATTTAGGCATCCACTACGCTCCTTAAGATCTATATCCACACACACTTACATGCCTACATGCACCCCACATGCACGCACATATGCCTTTCATACACATTGTAATTTGAAGAATTGAGCTGAGAGTGCTCGACGTCTTGCTATCAGCTACATATTTCTATGTATGTACCTTACTGGTGTATTTCTGTTCATTCTGACCACTCATCCTACATTCTTGTTTGAATCTCTGACCTCTGATTCATTGATTTCCTTGATTTGTTTGTTTTTTAAGAATATGTCTAAATTAATTATTAAATTCTCGTGTATTTTGAGGCTATAGACTGGGATGCACTCTGAGTCACATGGAGATCATCATTGTCATGACTGAGTGTGTTATTGACTATATTAACTTCTATGTGGACAACACCATCCCCACCAGAACAATGAGCTGCTTCCCCAGTAATAAACCCCGGATCACCAGTGATCCCAGCACCTCAAAAAGAAAAGAAGAGCCTTCAGGGAGGGAGACAGGGAATTACTGAGGCCAGTACAAAAACAACTGAAAGACAAGATAAGAGACAACAAGGACAGGAGAAAGCTGGAGAACAAACTCCAGCAGAACAATGTGAGAGATGTGTGGTCAGGGATGAAAAAGATCACAGACTGGAAGCAGAAGAGAGATCAGATAGATGAGAGTCTGGACAGAGCAAATGAACTGAACAGGTCCGATTCAGAGGAAAGCTTAGCGTCCTCCTCTCCTGCCTCCAGCAAAAAAGAACTCTCACCCTCCCTTGACCTACAACTTCCATGTCACATCTCAGCTGTCTCATCTTCCACCTCAGTCATGGATCTTGCTGCTGCTCTGTTGTTGTCTCTAACCTCATCAAAATACGCTGGGCCCCCTCTGCCCCCCTCTTCCACCTGTCTGTCTCTAGCAGTCAGGTGAAGAGCCAGCTGGAGAGACAAGGCTGCAGGTCCAGATGGTGTCAGCTCCAGAGTCCTGAAAGTCTGTGCAGACCAGCTATGTTGGATTCTACAGCAGCTCTTCAACATCAGCCTGAGAAAGGAGAAGGTTCTAGTGCTGTGGAAGACATCCTGCCTTGTTGCAATACCAAAAATATCTCATACATCTTCTCCTAGTGACTGTGAACCTGTAGCCCTAACATCTCACGTCATGAAAGTCCTGGAGAGACTTTTATTGGTCCACCTGAATAAGCAAACAAACACCTTCCAAGACCCACTGCAGTTTGTTTATCGTCGTGGGTTGGAGTTAAAAGATGCCATCATGCACCTGATTCAGCAAACCTACAGTCTATTGAACAAAGCAGGCAGCACTGTGAGGGTCATGTTCTTTGATTTCTCCAGTGCATTTAACACCATCCAGCCTTAGTATAAAAGAAACTCCAGAAGACACAGGTGGATGCCTCCACAGTCACCTGGATTACTGACTACCTGACTAACAGACCACAGTTTGTGAAACTGAATGGTTGTGTGTCTGAACAGGTGGTCAGAAGCCCAGGAGCACCACAGGGGACTGTACTCTCACCACTCCTCTTCACTCTGTACACTTCAGACTTCCAGTACCAGTCAGAGTCCAGTCATCTGCAGAGATACTCAGACGACTCTACAGCTGTGGGGTGTATCAGTGATGGACAAGAGACTGAGTACAGAGAACTGGAGGACCGCTTTATGGCGTGGTGTGGGAACAATCATGTCATCTTGATTGTGAATAAGACAAAGGAGATTATAGTGGATTTTAGGAGGACCAGGAATAAGTCAAACAGCATTTTCATCCGGAGAAGAAGTAGAGGTGGTGGCCGAGTATAAATACCTCGGTGTTCACCTGGACAACAGACTGGACTGGAGACTTGGAGACTTTAGTAATGACAGTACTTATCATTTAGTAATGATAACTACTCCAACAAATAATAATGTGTATTTGAATTTGATTTGAATTTGAAATTCATCCAATGTCTGGATGACCTTTACATTTAGTCAGAATGATTTTATTATTCATGATATGATATGGCTCATCTTTTGCCCCACCATTTTGATACAATAGATCATAAATCTGATCACCCATTTCAGAAGGCATTACACATAAAAAGGCAAATCTGTGGTAGTCATGATAGGAAGGGGGGGGGGGGGTGTCTTGGCATGTGTCACATATTTGTCAGACATCTAAAAACAGCATCTTGTCAGTCTTTGAGGACATATGGAATAATCCGAGCGCCGCTGCAGTCCAGCTCGTTGTGTTTCAACACCTCTGCTCGCAGGTTTGGTTTCACTGGCAAATCTCAAAGAGGCTTCGAGATGGAAGCCTGAGGGCTGGAGGATGGGTGTGATAAATGACTGAGAGCAGCTTTTAGGATGAATTTTAAGATGATCAGTCATAGCAGCTGCTGAAGGGATATTGAACACATACAGTGCCAAAAAAGGCAGGGTATTGATTTCAAAGTGCGCTCCAGGCTGTCCATCTATTGAATCCACTATCTTGGGCTTGATGCTTGTCTCCTGTGTGTCACTTTAATTCAATACAACGAATAGAAAAAGTAAAAATCACTTCGAAATATTTAGCCATTAAGGCTTGCTAATTAAACACTTAAAAAAAAAAAAGGTTATTTTTTTTTTTGGCTCTGGTGGCCTCTACTTACAGTGGAGAAAGACAATGGGGAAGCACACAGCAAATGGCTGCAGGTCAGAAGTCAAACCTGGAGCTCTTTGCTGCAGGAAGACTGTAACCTCTGAACATGCGCCGGCTGATTAAACCGCTGAGCTACCCAGTGACGCTAAATAACTTTTTTCCCCTCGTAGATTCAGGCTGTCCACATAACCTGCAGAGAAGGGGAACAAAATGAAACTCCAAGAACCTCATTAGCCAGTTCAGCAAGTGCTCCAGATTTGTTAATGCAATGTTTTAAATGAACAAAGTCTCAGAGGTGAGGGAGGAGGTCAGAATGGATGATCAACAAAACATTAAACTTTTACAAATGTATTTGTTCAACATGTCATTTGGCTGTCTCTCACCTGTGTCACATCAGAACCTCTTATGAAATGATTTACCTGCATTAGATAATGGCTAATAGTCTGTGTGGTAGTGGAAGGAAACATGCATAGTCTTATTGATTTGCATTTTATTTTCTTCAAACGAGAAGATAACGTTCAAGCATCCATGTTATGATTATTTTCAACCATCTAATTTTAATCCCCTATACCTCTTGAGCTGCTTTGCACCCTGCTTAACTATAAAAGACTGCAAAGAACAACAAAGACTGAGAACCATAAGGAGGGGCTCTTCCTGAAAACGAGCAGACTGACCTTGAATATTTTCGACTGCTTGAATTCCTGGAGGGTTGCCCATGGCCAGAGCTAATGGCTCATGAAATTAAGATTCCCTGTAAATGGTCTTGACACTTTTTAATGCATGTTTGAGCCAGAAGTGGTTTTAGAATTAGTGGACAGCATGGACACTGGAAGTGGACAATATGGCCAATTGTGACAGCAAAAGTTAAAACTGAACATCTCGATTTAGTAAATATATATACACTCTCACTGGCCACTTTATTAGGTCCACCTGTCCAACTGCTCGTTAAAACAAATTTCTAATCAGCCAATCACATGGCAGCAACTCAACACATTTTGTCATGTAGTCAAGATGACCTGCTGCAGTTCAAACCAGCATCAGAATGGGGAAGAAAGGTGATTTAAGTGACTTTGAATGTGTCATGGTTGTTAGTGCCAGATGAACTGGTCTGAGTATTTCAAAAACTGCTGATCTACTGGGATTTCCGCCACAACCATCTCTAGGGTTTTATTTACAGAGAATGGTCCGAAAAAGGAAAATTTATCCAGTGAGTATCAGTTCTGTGGGCGCAAATGCCTTGTTGATACCAGAGGTCAGAGGAGAATGGCCAGACTGGTTCCAGCTGATAGAAAGGCAACTGTAACTCAAATAACCACTCGTTACAACCGAGGTCTGCAGAAGAGCATCTCTAAATGCACAACATGTCGAACCTTGAGGCTGATGGGCTACAACCGGGTGCTACTCCTGTCAGCTAAGAACAGGAAACTGAGGCTACAATTCACACAGGCTCACCAAAACTGGACAATAGAAGGTTGGAAAAACGTTTGTCTGGTCTGATGAGTCTGGATTTCTGCTGCAACATTCGGATGGTAGAGTCAGAATTTGGCATCAACAACATGAAAGCATGGATCCATCCTGCCTTGTATCAACAGTTCAGGCTGGTGGTGGTGGTGTAATGGTGTGGGGGATATTTTACTGGCACACTTTGGGCACATTAGTACCAATTGATCATCATGTCAACGCCACAGCCTACCTGAGTATTGTTGCTCACCATGTCCATCCCTTTATGACCACAGTGTACCCGTCTTCTGATGGCTACTTCCAGCAGGATAACGCGCCATGTCATACAGCGTGAATCATCTCAGACTGGTTTCTTGAACATGACAATGAGTTCACTGGACTTAAATGGCCTCCACAGTCACCAGATCTCAGTCCAATAGAGCACCTTTGGGATGTTGTGGAACGGGAGATTCGCATCATGGATGTGAACCCAACAAATCTGCCTGTGTGATGGTGTCATGTTAATATGGACCAAACTCTGAGGAATATTTCCAGAAACTTGTTGAATCTATTCCACGAAGGATTAATGCAGTTCTGAAGGCAAAAGGGGGTCCAACCTGGTACTAGCAAGGTGTATAAACCCATGTTAATAGGTGGAAGTGTGGAAAGATTTTAAGATTTCGAGAAACTTTATTAGTTGAGCTAGTGTTCCAGCACAACAAAATTACATTTGAAAGTGCAATAAAATGCCAACTGAGTCAGAAAACATCTCAGGCCAGGAACTAGAACAGGCGATGATGCTGTCACTACATTAATTTTTACCTCTGCAGTTACCAACGATTGAGTCTTTCCTGGCATGATCATCAGGGAAATTGATTGCTTTTTTGCATGAGAGGCATTGAAGTGTATTTATTTATCTATTTATATATTAATTCATTCATTCTTCTTGCTAGCATAACACAGGGCATAAAAAATAAGGTCCAGTGTACCCATGATGTCGTGGTGTTTGCATAAAAATTCACAAACAACACAAACACTTTACTGACAACTTGAGTCACAAGTTCTAGAGCTGGAACAGCAACAACTTTCAGCTTTAGTCCTATATCAAATTCAGCCACGTACTAGACCTTGTTCATAAAAAGAATCCTCCTTGAGCTCTTATTGAAAAAACAAACAAACAAACACATTTGCTCCATTGCTGGCCTGGACAAACAAAAACACAGTTATTTGGAGATATATTTATGGAAAAACAAAGAAAAGACAAAATAAAACAAAGAAAAAGTAAGAAGTGGAAGCAAGGGCCTGTTTCAGAAAGAAGGTTCAACAAACTGAGTTAAAAAACAACTAACTTGGAATCTGTTATGGCAAAATGATAAAATCATCAAACTAACTCCAGTTTGATATCGTATCAGACAAGTGTTTATTGCAATGAGAACAGTCCACACATGTATGTGCTTCTGTCTGAAGTTACCTCATTGCTTTATACCAGTCTCTTAGGTTCTGTTTATGGCTAAACCAGACCACTCTCTAATCCCCCATGAGTCAGGATTTTCTAAAAGAAGACACACAACCCCATAAACATGCTAAGAACATTAGAAAGGAAAACTAATAATTGGATAACAATATGGAGATAACATATATACAGTTTCCCATCACAGAATCGACAAACCATGAGTTTTCAGATTCAGAACCGGTGCTCAGAGTTCAGTCAGCTCTGAGGGTGTTGACTCAGAGTTTAACACGTCTACTACAACTAGTAAAAGCCATCATGAACTGAGCTCAGATACCGTGATCCAAAGGACAGTGAGCAGAGGTGACCCTCCTATTTGAGTTCACTAGAGCTGGAAATATTACTGCAATCGTTTCATGAATATGAGCACATCCTTTGATGAAAATCCAGTACAGCTGCTGCAGTGAAGGAAAGAAAGTTGACGTAGGAGAAAATAAGTGAACAAGTGAATGTGTCAGCTAATTTAAATATTTAATGACTATTTTAACACGGCATGACTTTACCAGTGTTGGAACAGGTAATGTAATATTACGGGCTCATGGCTGTTTTCTTACACATTTTGCCCCAGCAGAGGAAAAAAAATCACTTCAGAATGGTGATGACACATGCGGTGTAAATGACTACTCTTCCTCTCTCTCGTTAGTGAGGGCTCAGGTAACACTGGATTTCTGCTTAGCCAACAGTTAGAAGGCACGTTCCCACAAACAAGGCAGAGATCCAGCACCGCCACTTCTGAGCCAGGCTGATGAACTGGTCCTGAGTCAGAGCTCAGACACCTTTGCTTCATAAATGTCCTGCACATATATTAATAAACTTTCCAAAAGGAAGTATTTGTGCATGGGAATACTACAGCACAAGTTTACATTCTTTTTTTTTTTTTTTTAAAGTCCAATGACGTCTAAAGTGTTAATTCATCATAATAACAGTGCACATTAATCTGAAAACACAATAAAGCATAACATTTACACATTCACACTAAAAACTGGTAAGGACTGGAGAGCAAGGAAAGTGTATTTTTTTAATTTATTTATTTATGTTTGGTTTAACAAATCTATCTTCAGGGCAGCTTGCATATTTACAGTTCTGGACTGCATGTGGATGTCAGGAGAGACGTCCTCGTGGTCTGCTCTTCTACTGCAGTTTGACATGATTTGAAACTGACTTTTCATTTGAAACACATCATATTGTTGTATTTGTGTCTGCTGCAGAGGTACATCTTTTTCTCCTCACTTATTCATTCATTTTTTTTACATTTTACATAAATTATCCCTTTTTAATCCATCTTTTTTTTTCAAATCTCACAACTTCACTCTAGTTTTTGAAGGTTGTGCAAAGTTTATCCAGGAGATGTAGGAAATGCAGGGGTGAGTTCACGCATGTGCCATCAAAAACATTGATTGCAGAGACTTAATGATTTCAGCATTACAGGCCAAGGCTCTATAAATATATCAGTGCTGGAGGATCCAAGGTCCGAATTCCCCTTTTAAATTAGTGAAGTGCGAGCATATTGTACCACATAAATCTTAGAAAATAACATCAGTTTAGACCGAGGGCTGGTTATATGAAATGACCATGGAGCTAATTCGTCTCAAAGTCCACTTTTTGAAAGAAAATAGACCTATACTATGGTGTTTGCCGATACAGGAAGACAGAAGACCTTTATATTAAGGATTTTATATTAATTTCTATATTTATTTAAAAAAAAAAACAACTTTTTGGTCATTGAAGTTGTAATACAGTCAAGACAAACAATTCAATGTTGCTCCAGTGTTCAGTGTTGTACCTGGAACGATGCAGCAGTTCAGACTGGCAGGATGGAAGTGATGGTTTGGTGGAAATGAACAGCTGTCTTGCAGAGTTATTGTACACTGTAAAAACCCAAACATCACAGCCTGAGCCATCAGAAGGAGACGAAGGAGTTGTGGACGTGCATGTGTATGGATTAGTGAGGATGGGGGAGAAATGCAGTGAAAGAGAATGGCTGACGGTGACAGAGATAATGGAGAGAGAGAGAGAAGCAGGATGTGTTTGTGTGTGTGTGTGTGTGTGTGTGTGTGTGTGTGTGTGGTGGGAGGGTGGATTGGAGCATGGGCATTGATGCTTCATTGACTTCTAAACCCACCACAGGGCTCATCCAATTATCCAAACAACACTAAAACAGGATCAGCCCCAGCTGTAAGAAGTGTCCTGCATTTCCGTTCAATCAGCCTGTACATGTGCTGCACTTTCACGCTCACGATACCTCCAGCACTCATTGTTCACCTCCCCATCTCATTCCCCAACCCCATCGCTCACTACTGCTAGTAAATAACTATCGGTAGTGTCGTCAAAGCCAGGGGGTCCAATCCATCACCTGGGGATGTTGGCTCACCTGCCAGAGTAAGGCGAGGTAGAGGAGGACCCACTGATGAAGGAGACAGGGAGGTGGGTGCATATTTAAATGACTGCTCATAATGTCCGCCACCAAACAGCCGACTTAGGGAGATTGGATTAAACAGCATATCCTTGAGCAAGGTCAGAATTGTAACGAGGCTGAAAATGAAAGCCCCTTTAATGTGCAGATTAAAAGAAAGTAGAGCAGAGGGAACATAGATCCTTCTGTATGATTCGGAAACCATTTTTTCGTCTAACCAGATACACAGTGTGAGCTGGAGAGTGTTGTAGTGTATAGATATAATGTACCACTGGTGGAGTCCAGCGAGTCCGAGTGATCCGAAACTGTAGGATTTCCACTTTGAAATGAAAAATCAAGGACAGGATAATGTACAGTACTGCACTAAAGTTGACACCACAAGTCTGTTTCATACCACTTCAATGGTCATATAAAGTGATAAAAAAAAAAAAATTAGGCGTGCTGAAGGCTTTTATATAGTACTTTGTCTGCAAGCTTGTATTTCTTGGTAGCAGGCTGATGGAGGATGAGGGGAAGATCCGAAATTATCACTAAACATGTTTTATTAAGTATGTGACCAGTTCGCATTGCAAACCCGTCATATGGTGACAGGTCAAGAGTCTTCACGTTGTTTTTCAGCAGCCTCATCATGTTGTTCTTCAGTGTGCAGAATATTATCTGATATTTCACGATATTTCTCAGTTGTTGGAAGATGACTCCCCATGGAAACCCAGAAAAGCCCTCTGCTCTTTCAGCATTTTGGCACCTAACCATGATGTTTTCCTGTCCATAAACCAGTAGCTTTATTGCTAAAACCTTATCAAGTACTCAAAATGCCCGTGGAAGTAGTTGTAGAACAATGTTCAGCAAGTCTCCAATAGTGGCACACATGGCAACAAAGGAGTAAAATGGAGCAAGTGTGTGTGCATATTTTTATGTAGATATACAGTCATGGAAAAAATTATTAGACCACCATTTTTTCTTCACTTTCTTGTTCATTTTAATACCTGGTACCACTAAACGTCATCATGTGACTAAAACAGACAGAAAAGAAAACACTGAATGCATAAAAGCAGTGTTTTTGGCAGTACAACGCCATAGCTATTGATGTAAAAACTTAAGTGATTTAGGCTATAATCAAGAAAACCATGGAAAATAGTAAGATATCAGCTCTTAAATAAAACTCTTATGAGCAATCTTTGTGGTTATCATTATGTTTGTCCAAACAAATTAAAAACATTAAAATGAACAAGAAACTGAAGAAAACAAGGGTGGTCTAATAATTTTTTCCATGACTGTTATATATATTATATATATATATATATATATATATATATATATATATATATATATATATATACATACAATATGTGTATTTACACATGTGTATGTGTATTTTTTACACACATACTGTACCCAAATAAAGTTTCCAAATTTGAAATTGATTGATTGGTTTGATTAAAATGGCTTTCATTCTTAAGTGGTAAATTCCATACTTCTGTGAGTCTTCATAAATCAAGCTGAAAGTCTACACTTTGATAACGTCTTGATTGCTTTATTTTAAATTAACTCTGCTCAAGGCAAAAATCCTGAAAACTCTTATTTTCTTACTGTCATTAATGACCCTCTGTCCAAATTAGTTAGGCTTTTAAAACTGTCAATACAAATAGATACATAATAATAATGGGAGGGATATTTACAGATGACTGATGAACACAGTTTTAACTCAAAGAGCACAACAAAGAGACTTCAGGCTCCCTGGATCCCAAGCTGACTGAGCATCTGTCAGACGAACAACGTATCTCAATAACCTGATCAGCTCACCGTGGATAATGCTTCTGTGCTCTGACATGTGACAGCTTTAATGTTTCAGTTGATGAGTATATTACAAATCTACATTCACGTAGCACAGAAAAAAAAACAAAAACAAAAAAAACACCCCATTCTCATGGTCTCATGCATAAGACCGGTTGGTTGCACTGCACTGAGATGTTATTTTCTACGTGTGATTCAAGAAATCTGGTACTCATCAGCTGTCATTTGTCCTTGTTTCTGGCATCATGTTTTATTCTTGAATTACATTACAATCATCCAACACTGCCCAGCTCCTAACTGTCCTGCCAGCCAAAAAAGTTATCAACATGACAGATTTCTTCCTCTTTCAGTTTCTTTGGGGATTGCTGTACACTCACCCAAATATGACAAGCCCACAGGGATAACGCTACCAAACCCAGAGTGACAGGCCTGTGACAAGGTAGCAGGAGGTGTTATATCAAGCTGACAGGTCGCTCAGCCCGGTTTATTGCCCTTGCTGAAGACTACATAATGTTTGACACATTAAAGAGGCATGTACATTACTATTCAGAGTAGTTGAAGGTCAAATCCAGTTTAGATATTTCTAGTGCAGCTGCAGCTTCAGTAATGGAAACTCCATGTTCTCCTTGTACTGCTGGTGCTCTTGCAATGATTCTTCCTACCATAAAAAAACACAACATAGAGAGCAAATGTTACACCACTGCTGTATGGGGGCAGTCAAAGTGTTTAACTTTACTGTGGTAGACGCTGAAGGTGGAAAAGAAGAAACTCATCAAATCACACCATGAACTCCACCCAATAACACGGTTTCAGACTGACTGATTTTCTTTATTTACAAGTGGTTTTATACACCCTATATATTGAAATGATTTGGTTAAATGCGTTTATATATTTTTACATGACACAATGCTCCTCTGATCCTAGTCCAGTGTGTTCTGCACTCGTTTCTCAGGTACACTACCCATCCATCAACATACACTTCTGATTACTGTTCATTCACCCACGAGCACAGTATTTTACAGCTCTGCGTGGCCTCCACTGCAGTATGGTATATAAGAGCCATAAACTACTGTTGACGTGGGTGTCAGTTGTTCCCATTCATGCATCACAACCATGTTATTACTTGGTCACACACACACACACACACACACCGATTTACCCTATTACCTGTTCTTGCTGGGGTTAATATTTTTTCGTAATGATGACTATGAGTTTTAATTTGCTGACAGAGAAGGAAAAAATATTCCGTTTCATTCTGAATGGTGTGCTTGATTAAAACCCTGGAACTGGCTTTTGGAATAGAAACAGTCCAAGTTGTTGGAGCTACTTGTGTGATATTGGGCTGAATGGTCGGAGATCTGGATCATTTCTTTTCCTTTTCTCTTTTTTTTTTTTAACTCCCAAACTGCAAACCACATTTTTTCTTTGCACCATTAAAATGTGGAAATGATACTATTTTACAACCTCCATCTGGCCACAAGCAGATAGCACTCTCACCAACTGGTGGTCATGAATATCTCCTGTCCACATGTAGCTAATGTTGGAGCGTTTGTGACATTTCATATGGCACACTTAACTTTTTCTGGTTTAAGATTTAAGATTTACAGGGTAATAACCACTTTGCAGCACTAGACAGTCCAAGTCTTACAAGACAAGAGGTGCATGCTGTTTTGTTCAGTTTTTTGTGTTCAGTGTAAATGCATTAATGTTTTTCTGAAATAGCTGTTTGACTACTACATCCTGTATGACTACTTATACACATATATAAAAAATCATTATACATTATTAAATAATATATATTATATTTAAGTGTCATAATAATACTAGGGCTGGGCAACAATTAAAATTTTTAATCGCGATTAATCGCATTATTTCCCTGATTAATCACGATTAATCACATTGTATACGCAAAATAATGAATTCAAAAGTAGTGTAAAGGTCACTTTTATTTAAATTTTCTGCTTCCATATGAATTAAAGTGGCATAACATTTGTTGTTCAAGCACTTTTAATATCAGCACTTGTCAGTAACACATATTTAGTGTAAATTTCATCTTAAAAAATGTCAAATAAAATAAATCGTATTGCCACTGCCAGGGCATTAATGTCATCCTGTTATTATAAAAAAAAAAAAAAAGTCTACCAACAAAATCCAACAAAATGATTGTGGCTCAGCACAATCAGAACATTAAAACAGGTAATTTCTGAGGTAACAGCAGAAACTTTTAACAGGGAGTTCAACTTGTCAGTTGTTACAAATAACCTTGTTCCTTGTTCCTGTTGAATCCTCCGTCTCGCAGAACTTTGAAATAAAAATGTCCATGTTAAAGTTCAGTAACAATCCGTGTATCCTTTGTTCTTTCCATTTTCAATTGTCAATCAAAAATTTAAAAATGTTATGATTATGCTGAGCCACAATCATTTTGTTGGATTTTGTTGGTAGACTTTTTTTTTTAATTTTTTATAAAAACCAGGATGCTCCTTTTTCATTTTTTCATTTTTGATTGACAATTGAAAATGGAAAGAACGAATGATACACGAATTTACACGGATTGCCAAAGAACTGAATATGTTTTATAATCGAGGACTGGACTTTCTGCTGTCATTACACATCTGTGCCACTAGATGAAGCTGCACTGAAGTAACCAGTAAGAGAACAGCAGGACAGTGAACAGATGGAGCAGATCTGATGTAAAATGGAGGAATGACGCGAAAGTTTTGTTGCTGTCCGGAATTTTTTTTTCAGACAAAATTGTTAATATTACTACCTGAGTTGCTACCCGAAGTGTAAAGTACACAGATTTTTACCGTTCTCCATGTCTGTTTTAGCTTTTTTTTAATGTTTACCTGCCAATTGTTTTTCGGTTCCACAGCAGCCAGTCACAGACTTTTCAAAATAAAAGCATGTGAGCAACATGCGTTAACACGCGATACAATAAATGTTGGCGTTAATAAATTGATGCGTTAACAAGATAATAACGCGTTAACTTGTCCAGCCCTAAATAATACATGTGTTATATTGACACAACCACAGATGACAGCAGAGGTTCTTCACAAAGACCTTTAGTTTAGGAAGCAAAGTGCAACCAAAAGTGATTTGAAGGGAGAAAAAATCCAAATACACAAACAAGATGTGAAAAAGTAAGAACTGAGACCAAAGAACCAGAAGAAGGAAACAAAGGGAAAGGCACATAGAAATGTAACACATTGTAACAACAGATGAAATGGCAACAAGAAGAGGAACAAAAGGATTATTCACATAGGATCTGAAGAGAAACAGGTGGCACAATCAAGGAACAGAAGGTTTGGGTCACCAGTGGAGTCTTCAACTGGAATGAGGACTAAACAAAGAAAACAGAGGTTTCATAAACAAAATAACATAAGAAACCCCAAATAATCTTAATAAAACCACAAAAACGTCAAAACCAAAATACATACACAATGATACGATACCTTGTAAGAACCAATTCTTGGTGTCTTTGTAAAAAACTTCAACTCCCAATGGCAGACTTGCACACAGTTTTTAACCACAGGTAGTTTGTGGTATGTTTACACACAAGAGAGACCAGGAGGGGGGGCAGTGGGAATAGCAGATGGTTTCATTATTTAACAATCATTTACTTATCTTAATTATTTCAATTTGCTGAAGAACATGAAAACGTTTTTTAAAAATAAAAAAAAGCGAGAATCAGCTTTGCAAAATAATGAGGTAAATGACAGAATGCACAAAAATTAATCTATTTAGATTTGCACATGGTAAATGCTGCCTGAAATTATGAAAGCCACATCGCCTTTGGCAGAGCTCAGTGATGCAAGTTATGTCATATTGAATCATGCAACTGACTTAAGTGTCACAGTAACGTCTGTTGTAGAAAAAAAAAATATATCCTTATATTTATTTTTAACTACTTGGTGACTTAATCATCTGAGTAAGCCTGAGAATAAACTTAAATAACAATACTTGGCTATGACTGGACTTCAGTGAAGTTTAATAACCATTTCCATGTAAAGGGGTCACACCTACACCTCAGCAGATTGATGCAGAATGACAGAGTATCAGTGATACAAATGGCTTGAACAAAACAACAGGAGCAAGCCCAGACAATAAAAGGCTCATGGCCAGAACTAAATATCAGAAACAATACAGAAGATGATGTTTACATTCCACTACAATGTCTATTTCACAGTATTATCTGCCAATATATTCTACTATTGGTCTCTACAAGGTCATGAAAGACCTTATGACACGTATCCATTGCAAGCTTTGTCAACGTCAGTCTCCATAAACGCTGAAAGGGGTGACGTCAGCTGTTGTCGAACTGAATTGTATGTTCATCGCTTCCATGAAAAGTTGGAGGTTTATCAACTTTTCACACTTCAGCACATGTGTCAGTCAATCTAACTCTGGCTTCACAGCAAGAGCGAGCCAGTGAAATCGTACATGGGGACGGGACTAATACAAAGCATGCGATATATTTGTGTAGGGAGCAGAAAGAAATTTGGTTGTTTTTGGTATAACAAAGAAACATCAGAAATTCCAGAGCGTTGCTGCAACGCTACTGTGGGAGCCCCCCTGAAGTCAGTGCAGTGCCCCCGGTGGACACGCTCCCTGAATATCAAGTAGAGCTCAAATTCAGCTTGTGAATAGTTGAATTAATTTTTTGCTTTTTTGTTTTTTCAGATCAGGAAGTCAGAAAATCAGTAAATACCTCCAAAATATATGCTATCCCAATATAGAGGGGGTATATCTATACAAATGTTAAAGTTAACATGTTCATACTTAAAGGTTTACAGTTCTTTGTGTTGACATGGGAAACACCAGTCACACCAACGCAGCAGGGTTTTCTTTTATTTTTTTTTTTCTTTTTGTCTTATATTCTACAGTTTGACAGTGAGGAGTTAACTTGAATCCTACTTGAAATGCAATGGAGGGGACAGTCAACAGGATCCTGCTGAATGTTGGACAGTTTTAATGAAGACGCTTATCGTGTATGCACACACACAGCTCCCAGAACATTCCTTCCTTTACTGCTTGAAACAGATAAGAGAGGGCTGTGGAGGAGTTTCATTTGACCAAAAAAATGTCTTCCATATCACAATTGTAATGAAAAATCCTGAACTACAGTCTCACAGAGCCACTTGTGAGTTTTTGCTTTAGCTTTAGTTCAACTCTATATGACACAATCTTGAAGACGGTAAAGAGATTCTACTGCTGTAATGGGTTTCAAATGTGTGTGTAGCTCACTGAGCTGATCACCAGAGCGTGGTCCAATCAATATAGCTTAAACTGGACAGTCTCTGTGCTAGAGTTGGCTAACACTGAGCTGTACATTACAGAGGTGTGCTAATCACACAAATCTGTTGTTGGACTCACATCAGGGTTGTGTCTGAAATACAAATCATTTACATAAGGTATTATTTTATTTACCACTTTCTTAATATTCTGTACATTACAACAAACCTAAAAACAAGTGCTGCCTTTCAACACCTGCGGCTGATAGATGAAACGCATGCTAGCTGTACTGCTGTCGACACTAAGTACCTTTATAACCGTGGAGTTCGAGTGCACATCTTGTCGATCTGAAAGTCTTGCTGGCACAACAGATAGTGGCTGACAAATAAGGGGTGCACATTTCCCATACAAGGACGAAACTAACATAGTGTGATGCATCATTAAACTTCTGAGCTACAAGTGTTTCATTAAAAACTGTCGTAAACTTAAGTCTGAACTCTTTTTGTGTGAACCAGCATTGTTCAAATAACAGTGTTTCCAGATGTGTTTGATGTGACTTCAGCAAAGGCTAAGTTCACTGAAACATTTTAACACTGTAATGTTATTGCATGTATAAATATGACAGATGTGACAGAAGATGAGTTTAGTTTAATGGAAGTTCTTTAAAGATGTGTCTGTTGTCTATGCTGGGGTTTTTGAAAACCTCCTGAGTACAACCATTATTCTTTATTAATATTTTAATGCATAAACATAAAGGGAAGAGGGAGAAACAGAATACTGGTGGTGGGAGCACCAGTAATCAGGCTGGGATCTATAGAGGGAGACATCTGTGGGTTGCACACTTCCCCCCCACCCCCCATCCCCCAGCACCTTGGGCTGTGTTTTTCCCTGGACCCCCTGAATCCCCTCAGTCTGGGAGCTCATCCAACCTCATCCCTACTGATACCTGGGTCCCAATGCGGCCCGCGGACCCAGCATCAGCAGCTGTCAGCGTGGTGGTAATCGATAGACGCACCCAGACTAATTAACAAAAAAATCTGTTTAAAAGGACATCTACAAATATCTTTTTCAGACATTTTTGAGTAAAAATAATATTGCACATTGTTGGCTTATGTTCTTTCTTTCTTTTTTTTTTATGAAAAAACATCTTTATTTATATCTATACATGAACATCCATTGTCAGCTTGCTACTTGATTGGGACCAACTACATTAACACTTATGAATGTTTTTGCTTTCATTTCTGACATTTCTGCAATGAAGTTTTTCAGGTCTGATGATGGTATGATGATCTTACATGATTTTAGGATTAGTGTGATAAAATTAATTGTGATATAATTCTGATACAAAAACTCAAACCAACTTCCTGTGCACTCTAAAACTCATGTTGTATCACCTCTGGTCATCTTTTCTGCTTTATCTCCTCTCCTCTAAAGCTTCTGCAGGCTCTTCAACTGGCATTTCAGCATATAATTTTGCTTTTTGTGCAAAGCAAGTCACTCTCAATACTGCCAGGGTGTTTAATGATGAAAAAGCATCAACACAAACCGTGACTGTCAGAGTAGAGCTGCTGTGGAGGCAGACAGAGATGAGAGACCACCAAACAGCGCTACAGTCTCCTGTTTCCTCTTTTTCTCATGTGCATGTGGTTCTTTACACTTTGATCACCTCTGTCATTGCTGTTTGATGTTGGACTACTGGATTAGGGTGCAGCAAATCATGTAGCCACGTCAAGGAGACAGGTGACTGCCGCTCCGCTGGGCGCAGGATCTCAGCTTGAAATCTGCTGTTCCAATGACACAACTAAATGACACCGTTTACAAACGTTTGTTTGAACTATGGTTTTGGAAAACATCTGAAGTGGCTTAATAAAGGATCGTAGTGTGTAGGTGACCTACGTTGTTACCTCAGCTGTTCAAACGATGCCTTTGAAACACACCTGCATCATAGGCCTGCCGGCATGCTTCCAAATATGTTAGTTGCTAAGTCATTCGCTGCTACGGGTTGGGAAGTGCGACCCAGAGCCCGTGTTCATAGGCTCACCTGAATCCTCCAGGTCTACGCATACATGGCTCAGTGAATTGCCGTATCACAGGCTTCTCCTCCTTTCTTGTAGTTGTGTTTTTTTGTGCTTCTTCTGTGCTGTCGTATACTTGTTCATATACATACAACACTGAAATTTGTACTTGAAAATAAAGCTAAAAACTATATTAATTCCTTTGTTTATTTAAAAGGCACCAAAGTTCTAAATTCTGAAGTTAATTCAGAGGTTCTTAAAACAAAGACGCGAGCTTAGTAATGCTTTCGACACTGCCAGGATTTTAACATTGGCTAATATGGAGTTGAATTATTTAATTACTTAAATTTGCTAAAAGGAGCTGCCTTTGACATCAGTATATTCAATACATAATATGACTGATTGGAAACTGTTACACTTGATTTTACATCCTGGTGTTGACCTCCTTCCCACCTAAAAAATAAATACTTTTGCACATCACATAATGATTAATATTGAAATCTGGAGATATTAGAGCTTCCTGTGAAATAATATATAATAAAAGAGAAAGGTATTCTAATTATTTTAATATGTTTAATTAGAAGATTCAATTCTGTAGATTATCCATGGTTCCACTTTAAATCATAAAGAGTAATAGCATTTATGAGTTTGAAGAGTTCCCATGAAACGAGCAGTGGAGTGCCTTTTGCAGGTGCATATTTTAAAAAGGAAAAGCCAAGATGGCTGCTCCCTTCACTAAAGGTGCAGTTCACTCCAATTTGTCAGGTGTCTGAGCGAGAAGCACTAAGCATTCAGCTATACTGAGATATGAAGTCTATGGAAGCATAGTGTTGGATACAAAATTTACATTTGATCCCAAAGTGCACCAAGAGGCATTGCTTACTGTTATCCAGGAAATCCGCAAATAATCTCGCTTCGAGATTAATAAAGTATTTTTGAATTGAATTCAGATTGCAAAGGATGATACCAGGGTTTTTGAAACTGCATAATTTATTCTTGCTGGTACATAAAGCCTTTGTACAGCTGCTTCCTACAGGGCATGCAGGATTTCTGCACGAGCAATAACTGCAATCTGTCACTGTCTCCTCCAAAGGACACTCACCAAGAAGCCTAGATTCACAGATTAATGTTTATTTCTCAGTGTACCTATGTGGGACTGCTGCCTGGGTAGTGTATCACTCTTGATGGGTGTGAGCTCCACAACATCGGCGAAAAGATGGATGATGTGAAAGTTGTGATCACTGACATGCGACCTTGGTCAACATCTGCACAGCTATGACTGAATGATCTGATGAAAAAAAAAAATCTACAGCACAACTGAGTCTTGATTTAATACTCAGATTTAATACTCGTTCATGAAATATGTGCGGAAGGAATTTGAGCGTAAATTGTGACCAGAGCAAAATGCACGTTTCGGCACTCAGCACCAGGATCAGAATCAGAAGAATAAAAGAGAAATACAAAGTTGATGACAGAAGTAATAACATATAATAATATAAGTGTAATGCTTTTGACAATGCGTAAGAAAGTAAGGTAAAATTACCTCTGTAAAGTGATGATGGATATGTTACTTTTATAAATGACAAGCCCAACACTTTTTAGGATAATATGGAACAAGAGGAGTTTGGCGCTTAAGGGCTTTAAAGAGAAAAACTTTATAAAAATCTATCTGGATCTTGCAGAAAGCCAGTGAAAAGAAGACTAGACACATATTATCTATTTTGCTAATCAATGTAAAAACCTTTGCTACAGCATTTTGGATCTGCTGCAGGCTGTGCAAAGTCATTTTGGGGTAGATGAAAAAGAAATTGCAGAAGTCTAATTCATTCTGCAGTCACAGATGCATGGACGAGTTTTTCTGCGTCATTCTGAGCCAAGATTTTACTTATTTTGGCAATAGTACAGAGGTGAACGTAACCAGTTATAATGTCTTGTTTGTGTACTTAAAAGTAAATTCTGCTAAAACAAAAGAGAAAAAAATAACTCAAAGGTTCCTCCCTGTATTAGCAGATGCCAAAGTAATGTCATTAAGAATAGCTACATAAATAGATACTACATTCCTGAAGCTCTGAAGACAACAATCTTCATCTTATGACTTTAGAAAAAGGAAATCAGAGTTCATCCAGGCCATTATGATCCCTATCAGGCATAGAACCCTGTGGAACACCACGGGTGTATGAGGAAGACCCCTTGTTCGCATGATTAAACAAGGATCTATCTGGTAAATAAAACGAAATAAAAGCTAAGAGGGACAAACTTTTTATGACATTCAAAAGTTCCCAATGGAGGAGGGTATCGAGGCCGCCTTCGAACGCAAGAGGGACAAGTACTCCCAGCACTACCATCTATCCAGTGGAGGTTGGATGCCGAGGCTTTGTGGGGCTACAATGAAAGAGCTTTCAGAGGAGGCTGAGAAGGGGAGCTTTTGGCTCTGCCTTAGGAGCAAGGACAAGAGGTGGGGAAAGAACAACCAACCCTATCAACAGCCGCAGAGGTAACATCAGTCAGCCAGGCCTGTCAGCTGCAGGGGGCGACAAAGAGACGTCCCTGTTGCTGCTCCACCACCAGGAAACATTCCAGGTATAAAGGTGCGAAAACATTGGTGAATGGTGGTTCCTGGCAGATGACCCATGGGCACTGGAGGATGTGCGACCCGCAGCCTAGCAGGTGATTCCACCTACCTGTACATTTACTGCTGGGTACAATTTCTCAAGTGTTTGAAATAAATTGTTCTTAATTAGCTCCTGCTAATCTGTAAATCATGACTTGATTGGACATTTCTTTCCCTGTTGGCATGTCCAATGCCAACTGTCTACCATGGCTATCTTAACATTTGCTGAGATGGTCCAGTATTGTAGTGGAGGCACAGGCAACATATTTTTGCTTATTAATATGGATACTTGGTGTATGACTGCAGATTGCCTTTTTCATATTTCTAATCATTTGTCTTTTTCTACTCGTCTAGAGAGAGTCATGAAATTTGATGACACGGTCACAGAGGACTTCATAAGGATGCATGCTTCAGAGCATGTAGGTTCTCAGCAGCAGGTTTGAACTGGAAATGCATTACATCTTTGTATGTGCTTCCTGTTATCATCTGCAAATACAATCAAATGAAGCTATTGGAAAATAGGAAAAAAGTTATGTACAGAGCCTAGACGCAGTATAAAAACAATGTCTAAAGTGAGTTTAAATTTGATGCAGAAAAGACATCCACAGCGACCACATTTGCACTACAATCAGCCCTTATACAGAGGTCTGATAGACGTCAGAAAAAGATGTTCATCTAGCATCGCAGTCTGCACCTTTAGGGACCAAAATTGGACGTGCAAAAACAACAAAGAAAAGATGTTGTTTGGATGTGTCTTTACACAGTGGGATGGGCCTTTATTTGAACGTGGAGAAACATTGGAAATGATGTGCAGTAAAGGGTCACAAATCTGGAATCAATTTAGGATGGCACTTGTGCATTAACCCAGAACCACTCATATGGCAATGCAGTGATGCAATGATTTGATTCAATTCAGTTCAGTTAAAAAATACTTTATGATCCCCAAAGCCTCTTACTGAAGACACTGTTGTTGAACACTGTCTTGTGAAGAGGATGCTCAGAGTTGTCCATGATGTTCTTCATTTTATGAAGTATCCTTGTTTGCACAATCAGCTCGAGAAACTCCAGAGCAAAGCCAGCCTCATTTTATTTGTTCAGTTTCTTTAAGTCACTGGCTCTGATGCTGCTCCCCCAATAGATGACTTCCCAGTCCTAAAATCCAGAATCATCTCCTTTGTCTTGTCAATATTTAAGATATGATGATTGTTCCTGCACCAGGCCACAGAGCGGTCCACTAGTTCTTTGTACTTAGTTTCTTTCCCATCACTTATACACCCTACAGCTGCAGTCATCTGAATATTTCTGCAGATGACTGGACTGGAAAGTCTGAGGTGTACAGAGTGAAGAGGAGTGGTGAGAATACAGTCCCCTCTGGTGCTCCTGTGCTGCTGACCACCTGATCAGACACACAACCATTAATTCTCACAAACTGTGGTCCGTTAGTCAAGTAGTCAGAAATCCAGGTGATTCTGGAGGCATCCATATGTGTCTTCTGGAGTTTCTTTCATGGTAAAGCAGGCTGGATGAAGAAATCCTACAGTCCAGATGACTGTGGGTTCTTTGAAGCAGGTGTATGAGTGCATCCTGGTCTGCAGCCTCAAAACACTCCCCAGAGTTTCTTCAGCTTTCTGCAATCACTTCCTCACAGTCCTTTTGGTCACAGGTTGCCTCTTGATGATGGGTTTTGAAGTTGAGGAGAGATAAACCAGATTACTGGTCTGCTCACAAGTTGTGCAGAGGAGCTTTATACATTTCTGATGTTTCAACAAACATTTTATTTTCTCTAGTGGAGAAGTTGAGAAACTATTGAAAAGTTGGAAAAATGGCAGAGCGAAAGATGTGGTTGAAATCACCATTAATGGCAAGCAGTGGCGGCTGGTGAAAAAAAATCTTGGTGGGGCTGGTGTGCCAACATTTTTCCCTGCCTAATCTAGCATAAGCATTAAAATGAACAGTCAGAAAATGACAACAGGTCCACAATAATAATTTTATTTCAGTTTCCAGTTTCAAATAAGAAGTAACAATTTACAGCTATATTAGACTTTATGCTATCAAATACTATACAATCAAGGGGTAAATTGTCCCTCCGGAAGGATGCTGTGCAGCCTCTCCAATAAGGCACCAGCTGTTGAATCCGCACAGCTGTTGGGTAGCTTGATCAATCAATAGAACCGCTCCTGTTTGTTGTTGGGTCCATCAATGTACCTCAGTACCAGGACTAGCTGACATTATGTCCCCACATTGCTTATTCAAAAGCACCACAAAATTTAACACAATTGATTATCTTGGACACAATATTACGGTTTTTCTCTACCTCTTCATAGTGCCTTCTTTCAGTAATGTGGTGCCCATCATCTAGCTGCTTTGCTATGCTAATCTTTCCGAGCACAGCTAGCTTTACGCAGTTTTCCATGTGAACTTTGGATCTCTCATGTTTCTTGAACCGTTCAGAGGTGCTTTAAGTCAGTTAGTCCAGTCTTTGTCCAAGTCCAATCACATCTGTCACTTCTGAAGAGGATACAGGGGAAACAGAAAAGTGCATTAGCTGCTCCACAACCTGCCAGCCACGTCTCAGGGTTTAACCAACTCTAACAAAAACTCAGTTTGTATGATTTACCTTTCTCCTTCGTTTACTGGAAAATGTTAATTTCAGGCTTGTCGGGTCCCAGCTCCTTAACGAGAAGTTTTTTCTCCGTGGTCCGTCTCACAAAAGGGAACATTAATAATGATTTCACAGAATTAGGTGGAAGCTGCTCTTGAACTCCAGTTGTCGCCATCTCTCTTCCTCGTCGCCGTATTTTTTTTCTCCCGACGTAGGACAGAGTCTGGGAGTCGCTCTACGAAATAAAACTACCGCTGGCCCTTTACGTAGCTCTAGCTCATAAACCTTCACGCATTTTACGTAGCTGTTGGGGCGACATTTCCAGCGCCCCATCGGCATTAAATTTGGTGACGTTGATAGGCCAATTATCCATAATTTTTACCTAGCAACCATAACCGGATTGGCTATTTAGCTGCAGGTCAGGGGCGCTTTGCCGAGCGCCCACGTGAGAGAACGATGCACTGTAGGTCGGTGGAAATTCACTGTTTAATGAGTGTCAGTTGGTGGAAATGTTGTTTAAATTATTTAAATCGCATGTAGGCACACACATACTATTAATTAATCTGATGCTGATCAAAAAAATAAATAAAAATAAAATAGAATAAATATTTTTCCCCTCCACAGCTGGTGGGGCGGCGCCCCAGCGCCCCCTATGGGCCAGCCACCACTGATGGCAAGGTACGAGCTGGATTGCTGTGTCTGTAGCTTAGCAATGGCAGAGATGATGACGCAGCGTCTGCGCCATGCTGATGGTGGGATGTAGACTGCAACTATCATAACACTGGTGAACTCTCTCTGAAAAAAATAAAGACGAGAACTCACAGTTTAATATCTGGGCTGCAGAAAAGATGTTGAAAAATGACATGTTTCACAGTAGCATGTCCTGTATTACACCATCTGTTGTTGACAAGCTTTTTCTGCTCTTCTTCATATGTCTGTCTGCCCTTATTGTCTGAGAACTGGGCAGAGACATTGAAGTCAGGAATATCCTCCTGCAGCCAAGTCTTGGTGAAACACATTAAACTGCTTTGCAGAAACTCCAGATTTGTCCTAGTCAGCGCTTCAAGGTCGTCCATCTTATTAGCAAGAGATTTTAGGTTCCCCATTATGATAGAGGGACGAGCTGGTTTAAACCTTCTCTGTGTGTCTCTCTCTGCTTTGCTGCTGTTCTGCATTTGGCATCTCCTCTTCAACTCAACTCCTCTTCAATCTGGGATTTGGGGTCTCACTCTGGGTATAATTTGGCTTCTCGACATCTCAATTAGCTTCTCCTGCTTGGAAGCAAAGCTACTTGTTTTTATGGTCACTCATCATAACAAGTGGGTAAAAAAAATGAAAAAGTAACCATTAAAATCCTTCAAGCAGGACAGCATCCAAAGAGGATGAAAAATAGCTCAAAAACCAATGTTATCAATGAAGTTGACTGGGCTGTGAAACTCAAACATATCCACAAAGTTAGAAGAAAATCAACAGAGCTACTAGACCACGCTGCCACCATGAGTGGTGCTATTCTAGAAACATTTACAACCCCAATTCCAAAGAAGTTGAAGAGCTTACAAACTCTTATCTTATTCCCAGTAGAATATAAACAACATATCAGATGTTGAAAGAGACATTTTCACATTTTTCCTTAGAAGGTAGCAACACATTTATAAAAAGCTGGATTGGGGTAACAAAATACTGGAAAAGTAACAGGCACAAATCAAATACAAATGGGGGAGCATTTGATAACTAATTTGGTTGGTCAGTAACATGACTGGGTATAAAAGAAGCATTTTCAGAGAGGTAAATACTCTCGGATGTAAAGATGGGCAATCTGCCACAAACTTTCTAAAAAGTGTGGAAGAATTTCAGAAAAATGTTCCTCTATGTAAAATTGCACCATCTGCTGTACATAATAATATCAAAAGACAAAGAATCAGGAGGAGTGTCCGTAGACATGGGATGAGGTCAAAGGTCAAAACTGGATGATCTTCGGGCCCTCAGACATCACTGCAGTAAAAACGCATGATTCTCTGAAGGGTGAATGAATGGTTGTGTGTCTCGCCAGGAACACTTCCAGAAATCACCGTCTCTGACCGCAGTTTGCTGTGCAAACAACAAATGCAAGCTAAAGCTTCTGTGAATACAATCCAGAAATGCTGCTGTGATCTCTGGATCAAAGGTTGTCTAAAATGGTTTGAGGCAAAATGGAAAACTTGTGTGGTCAGATTAATCAAATGAAAACTATGGACGCTGTGTCCTGCAAACTAAAGAAGAGAGGTACCATCCAGCTTGTCATCAGCAGATATTACAAAAACCTGCATCTCTGATGGTATGGGGTTACATTTGTGGGCAGGTTACACATCTCAGAAGGTATCATCAATGCTGCAGAGTGAATAAAGGTTATAGAGCAACATTTGCTCCCATCCAGGTAACATCTCTTTGTGTGAAGGCTTTGCATATTTCAGCAAGATAATGCTAAACCACCTACTGCATCCATCACAAAAACATGGCTTCACAGGAGAAGAGTCCAGGTGCTGAATGGGGCTGACCTTTCACCAACAGAAAACATTTGGATCATCATAAAACAAAAGATCCAGCAGTGAAGGCCCAGGACTGTTAATCAGTGAGAGTCCTGTGTCAGACAAGAATGAGACAACATTGCTCTCCTTAAACTCCAGCAAGTGGTCTCTTTACTTCCCAGATGTTTACAGACAGATGTTAAAAGAAGAGCGGATGCTACACAATGATAAACACCCACCCTGTTCCAATTTAATTGCGATGTGTTGCTGACATCACAGTCAAAATGAACAAATATCTTCTGAGAAAAGGTAAAATGTCTCAATTTCAACATCTGATATGGTTCTTGATATCCAATTGGGAATAAAAAAAAATGTTTAGGGAGATTTACAAATCATTGCATTGGTACCAGGATGATTTAGTGCAGTACAGAGGTGATAAAATGGTGTAATTGGAACATATTTCAAATGAGTAATATGAACATATTATTTTAATGATGATCTGGTACATGAGCAGTACCTATGAGAGGGTGAGTTTTTTGGCCGCAACGATAGGCAGACAATCTTCAATTCGGCAATAAATGTGTGAGAAAATCAATGAAATGTTTACAAGCAATGTTCCTCAAAGGAAGATTGGAATCGATTATTGATTTGCATATTTCTCTCTTTCTGCAGTGCATAATATTATTCAGTGTTTCAGGCAATAAGTGTGTCAGGGCCAGGAGGCTATAAGAGACTTTAATCATCAATTACATGATATAACCACATGGATGAGGGATTACTGTGAGAAACCTTTGTAAAGCACTGCAATATAGAGCTACATTCACAAATTCCACCTAAAACTTTACTGTGTAAAAAGGAAAAAAAAAGCCTTATGTTAATCTTCCCCTAAGGAAGCATTGATGTGATTTGTAACTAGAGATCACTTAAAGATATGGTGAAATGTAGTTGAAAAAACCGAGAGAGGGTAGAGGGAGGGACAGAGGTACAGTGTTCCAAAGCATTGCTGCAATGGAGCGTTGACCTTGTGTCTTGAAAAGGGTTTTGGGGACCTTAGATTGCAGGTTGGGAAGTAGCAGGTCAGAGATACACTATATTGTCAAAATTATTTGCTCACCTGCCTTGACTCACATATGAGCTTTAGTGTCATCCCATTCAATTCAATTCAATTCAATTCAATTTTATTTGTATAGCGTCTGTTACAATGTCAATTGTCTCTAGGCGCTTTACAGAGACCCAGCGCATGACCCCCGAGCAAATATCATTAAAATTATAATATTGAGACCTAAACAAGGATAATGGCAGGTAAAAAACTCCCACAGGAGGAGAAAAAAACCTTTAAGACAAACAGTGGAAAGGAAAAACTCCACTTTATGAAGAAGAAACCTTGAGCAGGACCTGAATCATATGGAGGGACCTTCCTGATGAAGACCAGCCAGGTAGAGAAAGACAAGAGAGGAGACAGGACAGAGAGAGGAGAGCACACAAATGACTGAATATAACATAAACAGATGCAGGTAGCAGCACTGAGATGTGATGGTCAGAGGACTAGGTCGCCAGTCACCACACCAGCCGGCACCCATTCCTAATCCATATGACGTGGCTCCACCCTTTGCAGCTAGAACAGCTTCAGCTCTTCTTGGAAGACTGTCTACAGGGTTTAGGAGTGTGTTTATGGGAATTGTTGTTTTTGTTTTTTTTTTTTAGCATTATTCCAGAAGTGCATTTGTGAGGTCAAACACTGATGTTGGACCAGAAGGTCTGGCTCTCAGTCTCTGCTCTAATTCATCCCAAATGTCTTCTATCAGGTTGAGGTCAGGACTCTGCGCAGGCCAGTCAAGTTCATCCACACCAGACTCCTCCATCCATGTCTTTATGGATCTTGCTTTGTGCACTGGTGCACAGTCATGTTGGAAGAGGAAGGGTCCAGCTCCAAACTGTTCCCACAAAGTTGGGAGCATGGAATTGTCTAAAATGTCTTGGTCTGCTGAAGCATTCAGAGTTCCTTTCATTGGAGCCAAGCCCAGCTCCTGAAAAACAACCCCACACCATAATCCCCCCTCCACCAAACTTTACAGACAGACAAGTCAGACAAGTACTGTTCTACTGGCAACCTCTAAACCCAGACTCCTCCATCAGATTACCAGATGGAGAAGTGTGATTCTTCCCTCCAGAGAACGTTCCTCCACTGCTCTAGAGTCCAGTGGCGGCTGCTTTACACCACTGCATCTGAGGCTTTTCATTGTACTTGGTGATGTATGGCTTGGATGCAGCTGCTCCACCATGGAAACCCATTCATGAAGCTCTCTGCTCTGTTGTTGAGCTGATCTGAAGGCCACATTAAGTTTGCAGGTCTGTACTGATTGACTGCAGAAAGTTGGTGACCTCTTCTCACTATGTTCTTCAGCATGACTCCGCTTCCTCAGTTTACGTGTCCTACCGCTTAGTGGTTGAGTTGCTGTCGTTCCCAAACACTTCCATTCCTTATAATACAGCTGACAGTTGACTGTGGGATATTTAGGAGCGAAGAAATTTCACGACTGGATTTGTTGCACAGGTAGCATCCTATCACAGTTCCACGCTGGAATTCACTGAGCTCCTGAGAGCGACACATTCTTTTAGTTAGTTAGTTTAAGTTTATTTCAGTCAACATCTTTCACAAATGTTTGAAAAAACAGTCTGCATGTCTAGGTGCTTAATCTTACACACCTGTTGCCATGGAAGTGATTGCCAGTAGGAATACCTGATTCTGATCATTTGGATGGGTGATCAAATACTTTTAGCGATATAGTGTATATGAAGGAGCTTGACCATTCAGGGCATTAAAGTTAGAGTCAAGATTTTGAAATGTATTCTAAAACTCACTTGTATCCAGTGAGGCGAGTGTAAAGTAGGCATGATATGAGTCCATTTATGAACCATTTAAAAGCCTTGACACATAATTTTAGACAATCTGTATGGGGTCAAGCTTCTTCTTACTAAGACTGATGAAGAGACTATACCAATAGTCCAGAGGTGAGGATATAAATTCAGTCACAGACACAAGGGATTTTACTTAGGGATGTTACAAAGATGAAAGAAGAGTTGTTTTTTTTTTTTTTTACTAACTATTTAGAATGAAGCTCCAAAGACACTTTTGAGTCAAAGATAACACCTATGTTCTGCACATAAGGCTGAACAGAAATGGCTAAAGGACTTAAGTGTTGTTTTATCAGTGGATTGATGCTATCAGGGGCAACAATCACAGTTTCTGTTTTCTCAGCGTTCATTTGTAAGTAATTTCCCTCTAACCACTGGTTGATACTGGATAAACAATTTGTTAGTTTGTGGAACTCAGTGGGCTTCAGAGAGAACTATGGCCAGAAATCATCAGCCATAGAGATGGTAAGATGTTTCACTGTACTTGGTGATTATCTGTCACAATCTGATTATCATCAGATATAAGAGAAAGAGTATTGGCCCAAAGATGGAACCCAGAAGAACCCCACAGATAAGACAAGAGAGAATCTGATTTATAAGGACACTAAAACTTCAGCTTGAGAGGCATGAAAAGAACCATTTTAAAACTCCTCCAGAATCAAAATCACATGATCAACAGTGGAAAAAGCTCCAGACAGAGTCAGCTGTCATCATAATGTCATTTGAAACCCTAAGTACACTGTAAAAACTAATGCATAGAATTTAACCAATAAATCTGAGGTAACAATTTGCATTGACATTTTTGGGGTAGATTTTATTGCATAAACTGAGTATAAAATAACTGAAATAAAAAGCTATGAAATACCTAAATAAATTGGGTAAAATATACCTCATATTTATGAATCTATTCAACAGCTACTTACTCATTGAAATTAGGTAAAATTATCTCTTGTTTGCCAGTAGGTAATATCTGATAATAACTAATAAAATTTAATTATATATCAGTTAATAACCATTACTAATTCAGAGAAGATAAGATGTACCCTCCTCAAAAAAGACATTCAGATGGTTCATCATTTCAATGTTTTTAATCCCTAAAATCAATAAGAAACATAGAATAAAGTGCAGCACAACAGCTTCATGCAAAACAATTCAAGTAATGAACCTGTTTTAAAACTTACTCAACTAACAACTTCAAATGTTTCAATCATGTTGGACAATAAAACATAGCCCTGTTTAAGGACATCCAGATTTCTCAGTAAGAAAAGAGCAGTGAGGAGATCAGAGCAGAGAAAAGAAATATAAAACAATCACAACCATTACAACTCCATCCAGGTATGTCCAGAAAAAGGATGCTCTTGGAACAAGAGGGGAAATGCGTCTATTGCATGAGTTTATTTTTGAGGCTGTGGACCTTCCTAAGTAGTTTTGGCCCATCAAGTTCCAAAAAATGTTTTTGGAAAAGCTTCAAACGTGCTCTTCGGCTGCTTTGGATATTGGATATTGGTCCCATCGGCAGTACACATGCCTTTGATCGGCTTCCACATCCTTCCATCACTTGCTTTCCCTCAATCACAATTAGTACATCTGATGGATCCTCCTCAGCCATGATGATGTGCATCACCATCACCTTCATCGTCGTGTCTGTGTAGTCTTCACATACCTACATGTTAAAATGAGAGAAACAAAAAGCATACACATTTTTTATTTAATTTAAGATGCTGTTTCAGTACATTTCAGTTTATCTAAAGGAGAGCAGAGGGGAGTGGACAGAAGACAAAAGAAGGAGAGGAGAGGACGACATGAGGATCCCTGGTGGTAATCTGTTATCAATATGACATGCCTGGCGGTCATGGAAAAGATCCTCTTGTTTTCACCGAGGTAGCTGATGAGGTAGCTGATGAGATAGCTGATGAGGCAACAGACAACTGCATCCCTTTTTTCCTCAATGCTCTGTGTCTGTAGGGAGATACAATTTAGTTAGAAGACTGTTTGTAGAGTAGGTAGTGATTTATACACACTAAGACCGAATTCCTTAAAAACTAAAACATATTTTAACATCTTTCACAGATTTACATATTTGAAAAAAAAATACATATTTGTAATAACATATTTGTGAAAAAAGTAAAATAGCATACATTCATTTAAAGTGTCCAGCATGGGGCACATCTTTGAACCAGCAGCTCCTCCTTTGGCACGAATAAGACCTGGGTACTCATCAAGCTTCAGCATGAATCTCTCCTCCAAGGAAACTGTTGTGGTACATCTGAACTCTTCCTTGATCTAGGAAGTAAAAGAATAAAAACATGAAATTTTAAATGACAGACCAGATCTCATAGTAACCAGATGAATGTTTCTTGGTGGAAAGGAAAAATTATCAAATATCAGCCAAAAATAATTCTAAAATGTTTTACTTGATCCCACAATTCCTTAATTAAAAACTTAGGTGCAGCAACAGAGGGTGTTTTTTGGCTAAATTACGCTAATGAATTGTTCCTCGTTAACAACAGTGTAAAGTTACTGGCTGTGTCTCGGTGCAGTGTGATGTTGGAGCAGAGACCTTTTCTTCATGGCCATTATACCTTAACCACACTTGAAAAAAGCTGAACTATCCCCATTACAGTCTATGTGTTGCCTAAACGTCTGCTCATTCAATATTTTAGATAAAAACTAGCATTTACTCCTTTATAACATTAAAACCAGGGGAATGACACAGTTGTGCATGCTAACTAATCTTGTAAAAAAAAGAACACCGTGAACATATTTCATTGCAACGTACCTGGATGGTTAACAGCCACTGTGGCGCCAGTGGCAGATTCAAATTTTCATTTCAAGTAATGGCACGTTACACAGACGGACGTCGAATACAAGTGAAGTGTAATATCATAATTTCAAAAATTACCATTTGCATTCCCACTATTATACACAGCACCCCTGTGTAAATAGCTCACCTTCACTTCTGCGGTTCGTTCGCTGGCAGCCGGAGAGAAGATCCAGAGTTTCTGTCCCGCTCATTCAAAAACGCAGTCTCACGCATGCGCAATTTGGCACAGAGGACTCACTGTTTTGGGGTATATTTTACTGTATTTTTCCATGTAATAGTTGTTACCTTTAACAAATGGATAGCATATGTATAATTTACCCATTATTTTATAATTCCTTGGCTGACTCCAATAATCGAGTAAACTGTATATGATTTGCGTAGATTATATTTACCACTCTCCAAAATCACTTTTTTCAGTGTAATGCAGTTTCAGCTAAGTGTATTCTGCGGAAGCCAGACTGACATTTGTCTAAAATTTGGTGTTTCTCTAAAAAAGAAAAAGCTTCTCTGCAACAATTTTCTCCAAACCTTTTGACAGGAACAAAAGTTTGATATTGGCCTTTAGTTCTTCAGGGTTGCTGGATCAAGGCTCAGCTTTTTAAGGACTGGTTCAATAACTACTGCTTTAAATGAGCTGAGAATCACACCCATTAAAAGTGATGTATTAAAAATATCTATAAAATGTGGTCCAATAGTACCAAGCAGTTTAATAAGCAGAGCTGTGGGAAGAACATGATTAGGATGAGATGAAACTCATTTCGTTAAGCTGAACAGTCACTTCATCAAAGGTCACAGGTATGAATGTACTCTATATATATATATGAGTTGTACAGATTTAAAGAAGAAATGTTTGATCTGATGTCTCTAATCTTGTCAACAAAGAAATTAAGTAAGGCATTACTTAATGCTTACTACATCAGCCTTAGAAACAACTGGACTTTCAGGAACAGCTAGACAAACAATGGAGCTGATGGGAAACAGGACTTGAGAAGTTTCACTTTTAGTGGTTAGAATCAGTCAAAAATGTTAAATTCTGTCATTCTCCATGACATCATTAAAGAAGTTCTCAATTTCTTCAGATAGTCAATGTACCTCCAGTTTCTATGATTTCCAAAGACATTCCACCTTACAACAATCTCTTCTTAAATCCTGATTTGTTCATTCATCCAAGGGCAAGGCTTTTTTTTGACAGGTTACACTGTAACAAATTTCCTGTAGAATTTACAGTAAATAACAGGCAAAAAAGTTGCCAATCAAGCGCTGTAAAATTGTTGTCAATTACTGTAAAAAATAATTACAGTATATTATTGGATACTGTTTACAGGTTTTTGCCGTATATAAATTACAGTAATGTGTTGTTATTTTATATTAGAAACAACCATTAATTGTATTTTTAGTTTACAACATTATCTTGTAATCCATTCAAATTACATGTGTTACCTGGCAATTAAATGTTCCAGTAAATAGCTGTGTTTTCATAATACAATATTTTTTTGTAGAATGTTTTTACAGTTGATCAAATTAAGCAAATTAGCAAATTAAGCACTGTGATCGCTGATAATCCAAAAATGTATCAACAGTACATTAGATTATCTTCTGCTGTTAAATAAAACAAGAGTCAGTGCTGCAAAAACAAAACCTTTTATTAAGGTATAATACAGCAGATGTGTATGAAACCTCAAATAGCAACACAGTCAAACGTGTAACATGTAAAAACTAAACATATATTTGAACTACTTTTGAAATGTAATGAAATACAGTGTACCATTGCCCTTTCTTTTACGACAGGCTCAAAGCCATTCAAAGTCCATTAATCTTTTGAGAAGTGCAGAAACATGAGTCCGATCCACTTGATTGTCTTGGTGCCAGAGGTTGGGTTGATCCCAATGAAGCATCTGAAGTCACAAAATCAGAAGAAAGGACACTTAATGAAATGCATTGTTTACAAGAGACAGTAAAACCCAAATATGCAAAACTACGAAACCAATATTTGCTTTGACTGCACATGTGCAAGGCAAGGCAATTTATTAATATAGCCCATTTTTACAAACAGTTTACTCAAAGGGCTTTACATAGCATCATAACAACATCCTCTGCCCTTAGACCCTCACACTGACTGAGGAAAATCTCCCAGAAACCTTTTTACCAAGGAAAAAAGGAGGGATCCCTCACCCAGGACGGGCAGAAGTGCAATAAATGTTGTATACAGACTAAACAGTTTATAAGACAGAATATGGAATCATAGAAATGTTAGTAGGGGCTGATGAAACTAAAGCAGAAAGTGGCTTTGCAATGCAATACAATGGAAATGAAGGGAGTTGAATAAAAATAACACTGACCATATGTTATTCATAATGGAATATGTAACAAAATAATATTCCCCTAGCGTCACCTTCAAGCACATACCTTTGGATGAATTCCAGCGTGCTTGTCGCCTCTGTTTGGTACACCAGGTTGAAAATGTAGTAGCATGCAAAAAGTGCTGCCAATCCAGCCACAACATTCAGGTGTGGACCCACAACCACATGCCCCTCAATGCTCAGCATCCAATTTGTTGCCACGCGAACATCACCTAAGAAAGAAGGAAAGGAAAAAAAATACTTTATTCATCCCCAGTGGTTAATTCAAATCATCCAGTAGCTTACAAAACCTAAAATTATATAAATGTCAAATATAACGACAAATGATTTAAATGCCTTCAGCTTACACCCCATCCTCCACTTAACGGCCTGGGGCGGCTCAGGTGGTAGAGAGGGTGGTCCGGTAACCGGAAAGTTGCCAGTTCAATTCCCATGCTCCCCTGGCTACATGTCGAAGTATCCCTGAGCAAGATACTGAACCCCAAGTTGCTCCTGGTGAGCATGTGGCACCCTGTGTGGTAGCCTCGGCCATCAGTGTGTGAATGTGTGCGTGAATGGGTGAATGTGAGGCCAAAATGTAAACCGCTTTGAGGGCACCTTGGTGCTGATAAAGCGGTATATAAGTCCAGTCCATTTACCATTTAACCACAAATGGCACAGTGCATTTTGATGGCAACATGTGCACCATTACATTACCTATGTGCACCATTACATTACCTATGTGAACCATTACATTACCTATGTGCACCATTACATTACCTATGTGCACCATTACATTACCTATGTGAACCATTACATTACCTATGTGCACCATTACATTACCTATGTGAACCATTACATTACCTATGTGCACCATTACATGTACCTATGTGAACCATTACATTACCTATACCATTATGTGCACCATTACATTACCTATGTGCACCATTACATTACCTATGTGCCACCATATTACATTTACCTATGTGCACCATTACATTACCTATGTGCACCATTACATTACCTATGTGCACCATTACATTACCTATGTGCACCATTACATTACCTATGTGCACCATTACATTACCTATGTGCACCATTACATTACCTATGTGCACCATTACATTACCTATGTGAACCATTACATTACCTATGTGCACCATTACATTACCTATGTGCACCATTACATTACCTATGTGAACCATTACATTACCTATGTGCACCATTACATTACCTATGTGAACCATTACATTACCTATGTGCACCATTACATTACCTATGTGAACCATTACATTACCTATGTGTGCACACCATTACATTTACCTATGTGCACCATTACATTACCTATGTGCACCATTACCATTACCTTACATTACCTATGTGCACCATTACATTACCTATGTTAAACCATTACATTACCTATGTGAACCATTACATTACCTATGTGCACCATTACATTACCTATGTGACCACCATTACATTACCTATGTGAACCATTACATTACCTATGTGAACCATTACATTACCTATGTGAACCATTACATTACCTATGTGAACCATTACATTACCTATGTGCACCATTACATTACCTATGTGAACCATTACATTACCTATGTATACCATTACATTACCTATGTGCACCATTACATTACCTATGTATACCATTACATTACCTATGTGAACCATTACATTACCTATGTGAACCATTACATTACCTATGTGAACCATTACATTACCTATGTATACCATTACATTACCTATGTGAACCATTACATTACCTATGTATACCATTACATTACCTATGTGAACCATTACATTACCTATGTGAACCATTACATTACCTATGTGAACCATTACATTACCTATGTATACCATTAGATTACCTATGTGCACCATTACATTACCTATGTATACCATTACATTACCTATGTGCACAATTACATTACCTATGTATACCATTACATTACCTATGTATACCATTACATTACCTATGTGAACCATTAGATTACCTATGTGAACCATTACATTACCTATGTATACCATTACATTACCTATGTGCACCATTACATTACCTATGTATACCATTACATTACCTATGTGAACCATTACATTACCTATGTGCACCATTACATTACCTATGTGCACCATTACATTACCTGTGTCAAAGGACCTGAGTCTGCTTTGTGTCTTTTGGTACACAGCACTTTTTTGTACACATATGATTTATTATTGTTCTTCTGGCATTTTTAGATGCATGTTCTTTCTGTTGCCTTCCACAGGAACATAACCACGGGTAAAAGGTTGAATATGGAGAATTACCAGAATACCACCATATATTGATCAAGATAGGCAACAACAATAACAGAAACATAATTCCTGCAGTTGGTTGCCAGGCAGTTGCTAATTGTAACACACCGTTGCTAGGGACGCCATTCTGATCAGAGTAGCCCAGAGAAGAATCAATAAACAACTTTAGACTAATTGTGAGTTTTGACTTGTAGCTTGATACAGGGAGAGTGGAGGCTCCTCTCCTTCCACACCGCTGCTGAAAACCTGCATGATCAGAACCTCTGTCCCGGTGTCACAGCTCTCATCAAAAAAAAAAAAAACAAAAAAAAAAAACACTCATCTTGGTGGAACCGCGAGTCCATGACACAAACACACCCCAAACACCTCTCCTCTCCTCTCCTCAACCTCAACCTTTAAATTAATGTGTCATTTATATACAAGTGGTCTATTGCAACAGACTAAAATAATACACCACCTGAGATGATGAGTCTTGGGGACTCAGGAAGCAGCATTGTTCTCTCAATGTCAGCTGCTGTTGAGAACACCTGTAAGACAAAGAAAAAATAAACAGAAAACTTTATCACCATTTCGAATTGAAGGCATTATCATCACCCTCAGCTCAACTGTTGAGGGTAACATGATCAAACTGATATCATTTTCAGAAGCTTCAACATACAGTATAATAATTTTACACTTACATCGGCCTGTAAAATGAGGCCCTCAGATTTCTCCTTGAAATGGGCCATCAGCAGCAGAATCACACATGGGCATGGATCACATGATGCATGTGATCCATGGTCAAGTTCTTTGTTGTACTTGACCAGGATGCGCTCAACTTCATCTGCACTGGTCCCTCCTGTTTTGTGATGGAAGAACCTAAGGATCAAAGGGATATTAACCAAAAGAACCTCTCAAAAGCACTACATTTAGCATAAGAAAAGCTCAAACCTAAGTCACACAGATGATACTGACCTGCTCAAATTAATATTAACACACTAAAAACTTAAATAGAAAAGTCAGTTGAACTTTCTAAAGAACTGCAGGCTTCAGATTTAAAATTTAGGAAAAGGCTACTATTTATATGCATTTATTTATTATTTACTATTATTATCCTTAATAATAGTTTATTTCTGTAATTGTCCTCTGATGAGAAAAATCGTCACCTCTATTCAGCTCAGTCTATATCATGAGGAAACGGTGCGTGATATTCATGTTTTTGTATTAATGCAGCAGTAATGTGATGTAAACTGTCACTCTGACAGTTTCCATCAGTGAGGATGTTTTAGACCACAGCAGACAACAAACTGCACACAGACACACACCAAGGAGATGAAGAGGAGACAGTCTGGACTCTTCATCATCACTTATAATAACACAGCGCAGTGACAAACACTTTGTGGAGGAGACCAGCATCAGTCTGGTCTTTAGAGAGGCCTATATTTTTATCTGTAGTGTTTAAACCACAGAACTGGACACTAACATCAGGATTCATCATCAGTAAAGTTTTTTTTAATCAGTTGGCACTTCACGTGCTCCCCCTCCCTCTCTTCCTCCCTCCCTCTTCTCTGCAGCTCGTCTCTCCTCACTCCTGTTATGATTGATCGGCATGAAATAATTAAGAATTTTAAAGTACATAAATTGGACTTGGAATAAAAAAAATCATGCACCACAGACGTGTACGTTAATAACATGATTCATGATCATAAAATGTTTTTATATCAAGTCGACGCATTTGTCCATTTACTCTCTCTTTCTACTCAGACTTATTTGTACTTTCACCTGGTTTCAGGTGGAGCTGCAGCTCGATCATCACTCTCTCATCTTCCTCCTCAGATACTTCTGTTTCTGTGCACTGAGCCAGTCGCTCACACAGTCAAGCCTGTTTACATGCACGCGGATTCATTTCCAGCTGCTGATTCAAACTATTGATCAGGCCAATATTACAGAACGTGCGTTAACGCGAGTTTAAAAAAAATAGCAGCGTTAAAAGGAATTTGCATTAACTTTGACAGCCCTAGTTTATTTTGATAGGAACCCATTATACCGCTGCTATCGTTTCATTATATTTCATACAGGCTACATTTCCTCGCATTCCGGTGACAGGGCTAATGCACGAAGTTCGCGCTAGCTTAATTTAAAGTATTTTTCGCTAGACATGTGCAGTCTGAGTCCCACAGCCCGTATATTCCGTATAAAACACGAGCAAGATGAACAAAATAATGTCAAATACAGTCACTCACACAAAGAAATAAGCATCCTTCTTACCGAAATGCTGGTTTTGTAGTTTTCTCTCCTCCTCTCAAGTTACTTTCTTTGTTCCTGTCAGGAACATGACGAGACATGACATGCGTTACTGAGTAACTAAATTGCAAGAAGTTATGCCTACTACTTGAGTCACATTTTACTTTTGTAGGGTAAAAACATCTCTTACTTACACTTTATTGAGTAGATGTGGAAGTTTTCTTTCCTGCGTCCGCCAAGTTTAATAGTAGAGGATAGTAAGTCAGTAAAATCAGATAAAAGCCCCCTTAGGACAAGGGGGGCGATAAATTAACGCACAATAAAATAAATGGTTAGAGCCGACCTTATATGACACTGAAATGGAGGAGAGATCCTTCTGCATGTGAAAGAGACCTTTCTATCTGATACACAGCACCAAATCCCCTCGATTGGTCCCAATCATGGAGCAACCAGCAGGGAAAAGTTTGTTTAGGTGAACAAATTATTTATTCCTCAGCTAAGTTTCGACCAGAAAAACTCATTCAAAAAGAATGGCTTAGAAATAGAGTGAGCATTTAGTGGGAAAATCCAGATCAGTGATGTCATGTCAGTCTAACAAACAGCTGATTGCAGAGACAGCAAACACCTGGTGCCTCTGTGTGAGATCCAGCTGTGCCGGGCCGCTAGTTGATGTGCAGACTGGAACCATGACGGCAGTCGGCACAGGTGGCGCTCCCAGCTGCAGTGGCGTCTTACAGAGGGACCAGTTGCAGATGTCGGGTTAATTCTTCGGAGTATGGTTCTGGAACACCCATCCGGCAAAGCCGCTTCAGCCTAACCCGCATGCCAGCCCTGCAACCACTTTTCTGGATCTTCTTATAGGATTTCTGGGGCCCAGGACAGAAGACAGCAGCAGGGACCCAGGTGAGGTTGGAGAACACATAAACAGTCTGTCTGTAACTCTCCCAACTGTTACAACACGTCTGCATGGATTTCCATGTGTTACGATCACATGTCTAAGCAGCATAGACAACACTATCAGAGGACAGGGCTGATGTCATGCCACACATTATGAAAAGGCACATCAAGAGGCAACACAGATGCAGAGCATCATCAGGCAAGAATAACACAGGTTTGACCAGGTGTTAAATATGTGTTTGGCATTTCTAAGACCATTTTTACTGCATTTAGGGTTAAATTGCTATTTAAAGGGTTGAATTGCTATTTTAAGCTGAAGCTTTTCTACTTTTCCGTTTCAAGGATCTCACTTTTTTTAATTAGTTGAATCCGGCTGATAAATTGTAATACCCCAATGTAGGCAGGAAGTGAAAAAATGTAGGGGGAGTCTTGAAAGATAAGCATAAAAAGTGTTAAAGAGGTGAAAGGAGTTTTAGAAAAAATCCTGAGTTTGAACTTGGACGTGGGATAAACGTGACATAG
Organism: Hirundichthys speculiger; assembly: GCA_018398805.1. Taxonomy (NCBI): domain Eukaryota; kingdom Metazoa; phylum Chordata; class Actinopteri; order Beloniformes; family Exocoetidae; genus Hirundichthys; species Hirundichthys speculiger. The sequence goes on along the minus strand of JAGFBZ010000828.1, from coordinate 1,240,005 downwards.
AAAAGTAGGACAGCGTATTCCCAAGGAGGAAAAGTGGTGATTGAAAAGGATGTCAATGGGCATCTTCTTTACTTACTGGCAAGTAAGTAAAGAAGAGAGAGGTTGATGAGGAGGTGGTGGGTAGATATGGGATTGAGGGGGAAAAAGTGGACAGTGTTGTGCAATAAGGCGTATAACGTGCTTGTTTAGTCATAAAAGGGTTATTACCAACTGTCTTGATGGACAGCTGCGAATAACCAGAAGGGTATTAACAGAGTTAATAAAATGAAACGGGGCACCACCTGATAAATCAGGAAAAAGGGACTAAACGGCACAATCAGTCTCAAAATGGCTGTTGTTCTATGCGTGCCAGCCTGTGACCAGGTGTGGTGCTATAGAGCAACAGTGAAGGTGTGAGTCCGAGCAGAGACCTCTTCAACCAGCAAATGTTACAAAACTGTGTAAAATATCAACAAACAACTTCTCTCATTAGAATATATTAGGATTTATTAACACAAGTATTAAAATGAACAAACACTTGAATCAAGACCCTGATATCTACTACTAAAGGATAACTAAACTAACATAATCAAACATCAAAAGGGGAAGAGAGTGTCCATATGTCTGCGTGTAAACATGTAACTATAGGTATGTGTGTGTGTGCACACGTGTGTGTGTGTAGTAATGGGGGAAGGATGTCCAAGATGGCTGCTGCGATCATGTGTTCTCGTCCCTCACCAAAATGGCCGGCGACTCGCGCAATAGGGCGTCACAAGATGGCAGGCGAGATCACGTGGTGCTCTCGTCCCTAACCGAGATGGCTGCCGACTCATGCGATAGGGCATCACAAGATGGCGGACGAGACCACGTGTAACTCGTCAGAAGATTGTTAGTACAGAGGAAGAGGAAAGAAAAGGCAGAATAAAGTCAACAACGCGAAGGTGATTCCTAACCACTGATGCTGTGATCGCTCCGAGGATTTCCACAGGAGGGAGAGTGTGAGAGTGTGAGTGGCGTCCACGCTTTCGTCCTGAATGTTTGGAAATCAGGGCGCGATCGGCCAACGGTGAGGAAACACGTGATCACGTGGGTAAATACGCACCGGCGGATTACCGGTGGGCTAAATCGTAAAAAGTGTCACAGTAAGCACAAAGATGTTAACTAAGCCGAGTAACTCTGCGACTAGCAACAGCAACTCTGTCTTTTTCACAGATGCAGCAATGTGAAGCCACGTCAACAAGCTGCTCTGATTTTGAACTGAGAAACGGAGAACAGAGTTGCTGTTCGCAATAGAAAAAAAAACACATGAACGAAATTCGTTTACGGCAGAACCGATGGTCTGGTTCTAAGCATATGTGACACACGAGAAAATGGGATTGGCTAACACAACTAAACTAAGCTCTGCCCAGACACAAACCCTCTTACTTGGATCACTCCCAAAAGCGATCAACGGCGTTGTAGAATCCGGGGAAGATGATTGGTATGAGTACAGCTGAGCTGTTGTTGGTTTACGCTCCGCGGGTGGTCGCAAGAGCGGCTCTGCTTGTCTTGGCTCTCTCTCGGCTTCCGTGAAGGTATAGGTTGCAGCGTCTCAGCAGAACCGGGTCCTATAGGGGCGCGCGTGGTGGCACCTTGCCTCTTTCGCGCCGATGCGCGTGGGTCACTCGTGGTGCTGGCTGGACGGGGCGCGTGAACCGGTCTCTTTCGCCGGTGGCTGACTAGCGCGCCGTTGGATGGCCTCGCAGTTGCTGGCTGGAAGGAGTGATGGGCCGGGGAAGGCCCGAGAAAGGATGCTTTCGGTCATGCGGAGTAGGAGAGCCGATGAGCGGGGAAAGAGCAAAGAGAGCGAGCTTATCGCGCCCACGGTATCTAAACGGCGGGTCTGCGATCCGACTTCGTTTGGGAACCCCGCTGTGAGAAAAGGGGTCCCCGGCCAGTGAGAGGCCGTGACATCACGTTCACACCTAGGTGTGAAACTGAAACCGCCAGTTTTGATTTGAGTTTTATGATTTCCTTTTGTCCTACTTTGTCTCAGGAAAACCATGCGGTCTTCTGTAGCACATGGTGTGGCCCAACAACGGACAGTTGATTGTGAATCATCCAAAACTGATGGGAAAGGTCATGGTGAACACATTTCTTCAAGAGGGAACATTATACAGTATCTTATGTAGAATCTGCTGTCGCTAAGAGATCAGAGACTGAGCATCATTGTCAAGATTACTGGGAGGCTAAGCACGATGCAGATTTAGAGGTAGCGAAGTGAAAGGACAGGCTTATGGTGGACTGTATTCAAGGTTCACCACTGAGTACTGATTGGCTAGAGAGCTTGAGCTGGAAAAGATGAGCAGCAGACAGAGGTGGAAAAGGACAGATGGAAATGCACTGAAGAATATGTTGAGGAGATGGAAAAAGTACTTTGAGGATGTAATGAATTTAGTAAATGACAGAAAGAGGACAGATGAAGTAAAGATGATGAATTAGGAAATGCGCATGGTGGTGGTTTAAAGGAGGACCCAAATACGACGAAGACCAGGAGGCGAAAATGGAGCAGAAAACAAAAGATAATCCAGTGATCAAACAGATTCTAAATGTGAATCCAAAAACAGGACCCCGACAGAAGTGGAAACTCAGGACAGATGGAGAGAAAACAAACATAAGAAGCAAAACTGATATTTACAAAATAATACAGGATGTACAGTAGCAGCCAAGGGTTTAGCAATGGTACAGACTGTGCTGTCTGCAAACTATTTTGTTTCAGTATTCCCAGACCATACTTAAAGTGTTTCTATGGTATACCGAAGAACATTCATAAACAACTCTAGATTTTCAGAGGCTTTTTCAACAAATACATCAGATTTACTCAAAGACTACAGCCATGGATTCAAAATGACAGCACTATAATAATGTTTTCACTTCTTACTTGTGATGCGGTGCTACATCCTGCTGGGAAATGCACAAAATATCATCATTACTCCTGGATTTATGGAAAAATTCACTCTTGGATGACATGTTGATACCATTGTCTATTCATCCCAGTGTTTTTGAGAAGAATTAAATATATTCCCCAAGATGAGGAGGCCCAAACATAGATGGTCTCAGGATGTTTCACTGTTTGCACATCACAGGGTTCATGGTAGTGTCTATTTTTTTTTTTTTTTCGGAGACAATCTATTCTCCAGATTTCTGAAAAAGCTGTAAGAGGGAAACAACTTTGTACAATTCTGTACAATTTCACTCAACATGTCCTGAGCTTAAGTCAGAAGTTTTGATCCAATACCTTTGTTTGTCCTAGACCACTTTATGCAGTCCCTGTGGGAGTCCTATCCAAGTCTAAATCAAATATTTATTTTTGTCTGGCCAAATATTGCACTGCAAAAGTTCACAAGGGCTCTTTCATTTCCTCTCATCTTCACAGATAATAGTGGTTGCACTTACCCAACTTTCAAAAACAAACCTTGTGCTTGTTCCCATCTTTTGTGCTGTCATGTGTGAGCAGGTCCTTCACTAACTGGGGCCAGAAAGCTTTCATTTTTTTCCTTTTATAATCTCATTCATGCAGGTGAAATCATTTACAAATTACACACACTCCATTTTGCCCAAGTGACATTTTGCCAAACACAACTAACTTAAACTGTGACTGAAAATGATGCAATAACTCTATGAATGTTACTTATTCAGTCTTGATATACCCTGCACTGTTAATGCTTTAGATGCATGTTGTTATGGATAACTGTGTGATAACTGACTTGATCAGCGCTGCAACTGTGAGCTCATTTGGGTGGAAAATGTAATAACAGTGTAAATCTTTCACAGCACTCTGCCTATATGATTCCACAGAGGCCACACACATGACATGTAGCGACACCGTGGGGTTTGTGGAGCTCCAGAGAGGCTGTCACTGAATTCTCCGTCTACTTGTTACTGCACTGACAGGTAGACAGATGCTCCAGAAATCTGAAAAGCGATGAGGCCCGGGCTATTTACATTTCAAATGCTTTCATAATAATGACGCACGGAGCTGCCCTTTTTCTTCTTTCACGCTGACTCAATATTGACATTGAATTGATTTTGTTTCCTTAGAGAGCAGAAAGCATTCTGCATGATTCTCAGGTCAACAGACAGCTTGATGGGACGGGAAATGAAAGTCAAATGAGATGCTTTTGTTTACTGCGCTCCACGTTTGTTTGAGCGGACCACACTGGCTAAATCTTAGTACACAGTTAAAACCAATGAGGCATTTCTCAGCAGGCCGGTGCTGGATGCTGCCGCCAGTGGACAGATGTCAGAAACATAGAGATGAAATGAAACAAAACGCGCATTAATGCGCATTTTTGTACTTTAACGTGTAATGTTTTTTCAATTCTTTGTTCATATCACACTGAATAAAATGAGAAAACGACTATCCACTTTTCCCCACTCACTTCAAAAAAAAAAGCCTCTTCTAATTGTCGGCATTTGCTTTGTTGTTTCAGGATGTGGTTATGTTGAAAAAAAAAAGTTAAAATGTGTGTTTAGACTTGAGGACTAGTTGTGGCTGCTGGAGGAAGTCTAGTTGTGATTCATTTCAGTTGTGAGTGGCATCAAAAATCACCCCTCATAGACGACGACAGGAAGCTGGTGGTTCTGCTGCAGAAGGAAGAGGGCTTCCCAAAGCTTGATGGTGCGTTTCTGCCCCGTTCCCTTCATGATGAGAGCCTCCACAGCTGCCAGTGTGACTCACAGGGAATTAGACTGTCACAGAGTGGGAGTGTGTAAGGGTCTTACTGGGAACTGAGCCTTAGCTGTGTGTTCCTTCGAGTACTGGCCTTGAATCAGTGGAAAATATGAAAAGAAAAGAAAAAAACATTTCTATTTCAAGAATTTCTTCATGATTACATCCTGATGTCTTCATCAGCACGTAGAGGTGCAACTCTGAGTGCACATACTGATGAATCAGGAGCAAAAAAACAAAAATGGGAAAAAAATGTTTGTGAGGATGACCTCAACATGGGCATGGACTGAATTCAAGTTCATTGCAATGTGTTGAAATAATTCCATCCATCAGAATTTAAAAGTTAAACTTTTCAGCCATCGATACCAGCATCAGCGGATCAAGTTGCACCAGGAAGCACAGCCTGGAGCTAGCCAGTGAAATTGTATCTGGGTCTGGTACTGTGTCAAACTAACTGATAATCTCTACTTATATATTCTGCCCCACACTGACGATGCATTTGCGCCTCTCCTTTTTCTGTCTTCCATCCTCTCAGTCCTGTCTCCCTCCTCTTTTCTCCCTTTACCCAGCTGACCTATGGCAGGAAGGTCCCCCCTTATGATCCAGGTCCTGCTCCAGGTTTGGAGTTTTTCCTTGTCACTGTTTGGCCTGAAGGTTTTCCTCCTGCTGGGGAAAAAATCTTTCTTTACTTGAGATTTAATAATATTACTAGTTATTACTTTTTGCTTGGGAGGGGGGGGGGGGTCATGTTCTGAATCTCTGACAAGCACTTAGAGACAACTTATTGTAATGAAAGCTTTATAGATAAAGTTGAATTGAACTGAACACATGTATATATGTGTGAGTGTGTGGTTTCTTGGCCTTTTTGCTCTTTCCAATGCCAGTTAGCCATCACTGTTTACATTTTATTTTTTATGGAACATTTTTAGTCTTGACTCCTTTCTTTTGAAAGTTTTGGCTTGCTGTACAGTATTTCCCCACTGGGGATATAATGGAGTACCATATTAACTGATTGATTGATTGAAGATTCAGTAAAACAATCTGAAGCTAAGCAGACTGGTGTTAACAACCAGATTCATCGAAGCTGATCAGAAATAACACCTACTCTTACTTGTAAGAGGACCACATGTGCAACCCTCGTGACCGTGAAGGGAACAGAAGCGCAGGGAAAAGGCAGGCTGATAAATGCGCACCTGCAGTTGTATAATTCCTCCATCAGGCCCACAGCGGCCACGAACATGTCACAGATGGTTTTCTTGATAACCGGTAACAAGCTGCATTATTACTTGTGGGATCGAGTGTCCACACCTCCTCACATCTCACACGTACACATGAAACCAAGCTGCGCGCGTGGCTCCTCCCTGCGCCACGGCTCCCCAGCCCGCACCTGCCTGCGCCGCGCGGAAGGCGCGCGGACTGCTCCTCCTTTTATGGTCTCGCTTCCTTCCTGGGAGCTTCAGATGGATGAGGAGAGGAGAGCAGAGCGCACTCTCTCCATCTCCCGGCCGCTCCGCTGTGATCCGTCTCCAGCGTCCATCCCTCTGACCTCACAGACCTCACCAAGATCAATATGTGACAGGAAAAAGTCGCGCCTCGCTGGATACGGAAGCTTTCCATTTTCCCGTTTTTTCTTGGTGGTTTTCTCCTTTGTCTGTTCCCCGATCAGTGTGTGGAATGGTCTGCGCTGTGTCCTCTGGGTCGTTTCCACTTCAGCATGGGAACTGCGGTGTCCAAAAGGAAGAATCTGAGAAGTGATGCGATTTCTTCCGTGGCCGCAAAAGTTAGGTGAGTGGGGTTTTTTTTTTTTTTTTTTTCTGGAGGGATGCGCAGCGGAGGTGGGAGCGCAGTGGCTCCAAGAACACTAAAAACTTTAAGAAGCTGCGCATTTAGACCAAGTATCTTCTCCCACGACCCCTTCACTCTCTGATTTGAGTCTCACCAGTTTGTTTTCCATCTCTTTTGTTTCATTCTGTTGCTGTGTGAATCCATTGCATTGACTCATGCAGGGACCCCTTTACATTCCTCATACTTCAGCAGGCTGAGTCCGGTTTTTTCTCCTTTATTTGCGAGCTGTTGTGCATCAGCAGCTTCTAGAAACAGTAGCTGAGTGCAAAAATCTTAAATCAGATTTTCACATATGGAAGGGAAAAAAACCAACCATAAATGCATAAAACTGCTTTCTGGCTATTTGACTTTTGAAAAATCTTGACTGAAATTTGGCTTCAGGCGGTATAAATGTTTCCTCGCCATTATATTAACAAAGATTGGACTAGTTTTTATATATTGTATATTAGATGTGTGAAGTGAGGTTCAAATTGAAAAGTTTCAGATAACACAACCCTGTCACTTTTGTTTAAGGCAGCCTAGATCAGATTTGTAAGGTCAGAGGAGAATTATCCCATCATTTCACATTTTGTTAAATTTCCTTTACTTCTTGAAGTGGATAAAAGAAAGTTTTCCCTTTCTCTGTGGTCACACCCATTTTTATGAAATTTCAGGGAAGATTTTGTCAACCTTTGAAAAAAGGGAATAAAATTTCTCTTTTGAAATTTCAGCCGTATAGCGCACAGGACATGAGAAAACTGTGAAGCTGGGATGATCAGTGCCCTTTACCTGGCTGTCACTGCTCTCTTACTGTCACACTAAACAGGACATTAAAAAATGTCACCTGGGAATGATTAACTGTCAGACGACCTAACGAGTGAAGACAATCATGTCCAGATGATTGACAGGATCCACGCTAAGCTAAATGGGTCTCTGTCATTTTCTTAGATTATCCACCATATATATATATACATATATATATATATATATATATATATATATATATATATATATATATGCCATCTGTACTCTATGCTAAGTGAACTAATTTGTTAGTAACTGAAGTGGCATTTTAAAGGTTGAGTTCTACCCTGAAAGGTCTTTGTGTAGACCAGTGGCGTTTCTCAGTTAAGGCGACAGGATGAATGATGTTCTCTGGTAGGAGAGTCGGTCTGTGTCACCTGCTTTCATTGTCCTGAGAATGCTGACAGATGAAGCTCTTCTGCTGCCGGTGATGTGCAGCGTACACCTCTGTGTGATCTGCTACTGTGAGCTGAGAGGAAGCCTCATCCTACAGCACATGACCTTTCCATCCACTTCCACTGTTATCACCCCTTTGCATATGTTTTGTTTACTCCAGCTCTATTTGTTGGTGTCTTCCTCTTGTTTATCTCTTTATTGTGTCCCTCTAAACTTCAGTTGCTTTTTTTTTTGCACTTCACACTTCCCTCTCCATAAGTAATGCCAATCAGAGCCAGCATCAGGAGCGCATGCAGACTGCTCCTCTGTCATCGTGACCCCTCTCCAGTGTTGAGGAGTTAAATGGTTTTTGATGAACAGTCGTGCCCCCCCCTCCAGAATCCCAGCCAAACAGGGATTAGCAGTCTTCCGGATAATCTGAGTAAATTTGTTGTTGCAGTGTTAATGGACAAGGCAAAGCACTCCTCCTACAGCAAAAAAAAAAAAAAAAAAAGAAAAAAATCCAGTACCACATCTTTGTCTTTGGTTGTGCGTGAAAAGACCTGCAGTGCTGTGATTATATTGGAAGAACATTTATTATCCTCTTTTTCCTGGATTATTCTTTTGACGTCAAACATTTATCTCATTGTCATTTCATTCACTATTTTGTACAAATATAATATGAAACAAAAAAAAAAAAAATCTCTTTTTGTCCATGTAATATGGATTAGTTTTGAGCTGGGATACATTGTAGTGACCTGATGGGTCAGACTTCATCCAGTTTTCATTTTACCGTCAAAATGACTGTTTGCTATATTCATAGACTGAGCTGTGATGAGCGTCCAGACTGGACTGGATCCCAATAGCTGGATCACTGATTTAGAAGGCTGTTTGCACAGTTGAGAATAATGCACTTTTGTGCTCTAGATAAGCCTCTAAGAAACTGGGAAAAGCCAGAAATAAGAATGAGCAACCAGGTAAATCACTGTATCTCATATCAGTGTTGTTTCACTGGCCAGTATTAAGTGTTTTTGCCATCATATAAAATGTAATTTTTCTCCTTTTAATGTATTTTTTTACTGCTTTTGATCCATACTGTAGTGTACGGCTGGATATGAATATTCTATTATTCTCTTTTCAAATTTGTGATTGGAGTTTTAATGTCTCTCTAATATGGAAATCTTAACTGGCTCAATGCACATCGCTGACATTGTTCTAGTGAGCATCACACTATAGTTCAGCTCACCGTGGCTATTAAAGTTACTTTCTTCCCTGGATTTAGGGACTTCTCAGACACTTTTAGTAATTTGTTTTCTTTTTTTAAAATGTGGGCGCTGACAAATCAGTTGATCCTGCTGAAAGTGATGAACACATTGTGCACAGCCTTTATTTATGGCTTTTATAAATGTACGTAGGCGAAAAGAGGCTGAAACTTTCAAAACTTTCAAAACTTTCAAAACGAAAATAGGGCTGGAGCTGAATAAATAGATGTTTAGATAATTTCTCATTAAGTGGCCATCCAGTCTTCAGTTTTGGCATCTGGAAATATTCATTTCTTTATTTGCCTTCACAAATTACAAACTACAGTTGTCGATTTCAAAGAACCTCCAGTTGGCCACACGCGGACCAGCGCTCCCACTCACTGGTAACTGTGAATGTGATCCGCAGTAATTATTCTGTTCACTTTGGCTGTTAAAATGAACAAAACAATGCAACGACAATAGAACGACAGTCTGCCAAATATGCAGTTGGAATCTGGTGTACCGTGGTGGCACAACAGCCAAAAACAAAAAGATTACTTGGATGCTGTGAGTACCACTGACAGCATCATCAATTCAACACAATAAACTACTACCAAGCTGCAAACAGTTCTGGTAATTCTCCGTTCAGCCTCCAGAATCTGTAAAATGTTGTTTGGGCCAGCCTCTGTCAAAGGAGACAAAGATTTACATGAGAACAGTCTTTTTTTTTTTTATTAGAGTTGCCTTAAGTAGATCATTTAAAGTCAGCGTTTACAGATAAACGTTTTATTGACATATTTTTCACCTGGGTCCATTTTATTTTAAAAACTGAACATATTAGTTGAGGCCAACGTGCCTTCATCCGTGGTCAGCTGATCCGCTGGATCAGACACCAGTAAAGACAACAGACATAAGTACGTTTGAAGTTTGGTGGTAAGATTTTGGAGGACACTGGTGATGGAAATATTTTGTGGAAATGGGCTCGACTGGCCAGGAATCAGAGATAAATCTGAACAGTCTTTCTGGGTTGCATCTTATGTTATGCTCTGAGAGTAAATGAAGCCATATCTGTTTTGGAAACATCTGTTGCCTCCTGTCTGTAGGGAAAAAAAAAATAGAAGTGGAAACTTTCTTTTGCATTTTGTCCCTGCACCATTTCAATACCCTGAACTGTATTATAAAAGAAGTATTAGAAAATATATATTTCTGTTGGTAAAGGCAGAGAAGAAAAGGTTAAGAGCTTGCTGACGTCTCTTCTGTGAAGCACTGGGTCTGAAACGCTTGGTTCTGATCCACACTGCCTCTCCGTCCCGTCCTGACCAGCTCCTGTAGACCAGCACACCAAAACCAGGTCATTCTGGTTCGGCCGGGCACTCGCACAGAAAAGATTACAAGCAATTTAAAGCTAACATTGCCTTTAATATTTCAAGAACGTTTGAGTCAGTTCTGTGATGCACAGCGCACCAGCTCTCAGGCCTTAATAGTTTCCACTTTGGTGAAAATGTGATTTCATGGCCTCTTTCCCACAGGACTGTGTGACCAGCAGCGAGCGTGTCCTCATCGCTGCAGAGATTAGTTCTAGCCACGGCTCGGCGTAGCTGTTAGCAATAAAACATCTGGGCCCCCTCACTAATACATAAACCTGTCAGATTCACTGCTGGGAAGCCGTGTACGAGGCTCGGAAGGTCAAATCTGACACGGACTCTTCAAACCAGCTCCTGTGATGGAATATGTTCAGTATCCACATAGTGATATGGCACACTGACTTTACAAAGCACTTCATCGTGATTTAAAACACAGAAAAGGAATTTTTTAAAGCTGAATTTTCAGGGGTGAGCTTGATCATGGACTCGTGGATGATTTTTGTTTTTGTTTTTTTTGTTTTCTGCAAGGACTTTTTTTGTTTTTCAGAGTTATTTACAGATTTTCAAAGGCACTGAGTTCAGAATGGTGGGAAAACTAATCCTAAAAGTCTGATTTTAGCGTGATTTTGCCATCTTAGAAGCACTTCATTTGCTTTGTAGTTATTATACTGTTCAGACTAATGCATGCATCCCTTGTAATGCTTATATTTGTCCAGAAGAATTCTGCAGTAATCAAGTAATTTGATAAACGGTATGCCTTTATTGAGTAGCTGTCAGTAGGGATGAGAAATGAGCGTGAGTAAGAGAGAAGTGGGATGATTGGTGAAATATGATTCAGGCCTCCAGGCTGCTCTGGTTTCCTGGTTTTGCTAGTCTATCGAGCTACATCGGGTGTCTCTCCCGGACTTGGAAATCTCTTTTGACTTGTGCAGTTAAGCTCTTAGCCAGTCGAGTGGAGACAGCTGGCCTCCCTGTAGTCCCTTCGGCTCCTTCGACTGTGATGCTGTTGAAAGGGCAGCTCTAACATCCTGCTGATGTCTTGTGTTTGGTTGTAATTCCCAGTGAGGATGTCGTCTACGACAACCACGGTCTTCAAACTTCAGAGTAAAGTATTTTGGTTGTACAGCCTCAATCACACAGTTACCAGATATTTGATAAACTAAGAATGTAAAAATGTTGTCACTGATCATATAGCGTTTTAGGAAACCACACTTCTGCATCCAAACAAACACCTAAACGAGGACGGCTCATGAATATTGCTCGCCATTCTCATTACAACATTAATACTTATGTGAACAGAAACCTATAAGCTACATGTTTTAATTTTGAAATATTAGCAAACACATTTATGGCAATCAGTGGGCATTTTGCATATTTAAATTTCAGACTGTGTTTCTTAAAGCTTCAGTTGGTTGTTTAAATGGACTCGATCTGCTGACTGACACCCACGCGGCGACTGGACCGACGGTGTCGTGAAGCCATGCTAGAGTCCTGATAGACGTTTCTCAGACAATAGACAGAGTGCAGTTGTCAGTTTTGCTGATACACTTTTTTTCCTTTTTTTTTCTTACATTCAAAATCCTATAAAACCATTTTGACTTCACCCCCTGGAAACATTCAAAATGGGAAGTCAAAATGGTTTGAGTTTTCAAGCTCATGGGAGTCATGTGATAGTCTGCACCTTTACGCCTCCTTGAATAGCGGTCCATGGGCGGGGTTTATGTTAATTAATGAGCTTTGTGATCAGACTTCTAATCTGCCATCAGTTGGAATTTCTTTTTTTTTTTTTTTTTTCCAAGCCAGTGTTTAAAATACATCTGTTTTTGCTTTGGTTCAGTAGGTTAGACCTCCTAAATAGAGTGGCTGCATTAAGTCATGGTTGAGATGTTGTTGGACATTAACGGTTAAAACAAACATTATTGAAGACCCTTTATCCTCGCGCTCCAGTAACAGTTCTGACCTGTAACTGAGATACTGTGACGTTCATCACACCATCGTGATTGTCCAATTAAACAGAGCAAAGGTGAAACGGAAACGTGCTAAGAGATGATGACAGACATCATGAGTTAGCGACGGTTCGTGTGCTTTTATGTGTGTGTGATCTATTTTGGAGTACCTGGAAAAATCGAGTTGGTGACGAAGTGTTGGAGAATCTGATGGAAAGCCACAAAGCTCATAAACTGTCTGCTCTTCAGAGAAATGTTGTATGGTCATTTCATGCTTAAGGGCAATAAACCCCTTTGATAAAAGCCAGTACCTGAGCGACATGTTAGCAGACCAACGGATGAGTTTTACCCCTACCGAACCAAAGACCGCTCCTGCTGGACTCCCTATTCTGCACTGTTTTTTTGGTCTGTATTTAAGAAGATTTTAAGCATTTATTTCCTTTTTTTCCCCCTTCAGCGCCGTGATGAACCATCCAGCAGCCTTATGGGAGGTGTGAGTAATTGCTTGACTCATGGCCTTTGTTGTCAGTGAAGTGCTGCAACGCAGGTATCTTAATGAAGTCATAAGTCATACCCAAAGCCTCTCGCCTTCAGTGTGTTGTTCAGAGATATGCAGAGATGGGGCAACAGTGTTACAAAGAGATAACAATAAATAGCAACCACATAAGTGCAGAATAAATTTAAGTCTATCTGTCTTCCTGTTCACTTTTGTCCTTTCCTTTGTTTTACTTTTGTGGTCCCAGAAACAAGCCTTTCTGTGCAGTTGTAGCCGTACTGATTTATGTAATTATCCGACGTAGTTTAAATTCCAGTTAAAGTGGAGGGGCGCTGAAAAAGTAGATCTTCAAATTTAAGATTATAGAGCAACTTGCAGGTTAACAACCCCACTGATAATACAAATATACAAAAAGCGAAGTATAAGAGAGTAGGGCCAATGATTAGCTTAAGAATAAGAAATACAGTAAGAAATATTGATTTGTAGCTGGAAAAAGGTCATGGAGAAAATGTAAATGCACAAGCACATGACAGAGACCAGTAAAGAACTGGGAGTAGGAGTAATATCAGCCATCAGAGAGATGATGATGATGATGAGTTACTAATGTTAGCTCATGTGTTGATACTGCTGTGAAGTTGGCCAGTGAGTATAATCATGTCAAAAGAAAGTATATTCTCTTATAAGTTTGATACTTCAAATCAATTCAATATTATTTGTATAGTGCCTGGTATAATGCCAATTGTTTCTGGACGCTTTACAGAGACCCACAAGCAAATATCATTAACTAAATTATAATATTAAATCCTAAACAAGGATAATGGCAAGTAAAAAAGAAAACTCCCACAGCAGGAGTTGAAAAGTAAAAAAAAAAAAAAAATCATCTGGACCTTGCTAGGCCTCTAAATTCAGTTCAACCTTTCATGACCTGTGACATATTACACTGTTTCATTATTCATTTAATCCAAGTTTGGAAAAAAAAATGAGTCGACCTCATGATTTAATAGCTTCTGGAACTGACTTTAGCAGAATAACTGTCACGACTTGTACAGAGAACCGAACCCAGATGCATGACTCCAAGAAACGTTTTTCCAACAAAAAAGGCTTTAATCAAGCATAACAAAAAAAAAAATCACTCACTAAGAGGAAAAAACGCTACAAAGTTAGGCAAAAACGGTGTAATTCTGTAATACTCTTTCTTGATATAACAGGACGAACTGGCACAAAACAAGGGGAAACTCAGACAATATAGAGACAGGACAGATCACAGCAACCAGGCACAGCCGGGTTAGAGTTAGGCTAACCCTACCCCTAACCCTAACCCTAACCCTAACCCGGGGAAGGGGGCACCATCAGACCTGTAGGAAACACAAGGGAAAGGAGCAAGTTACCAAAAACGAGAGGAGGGGTTCGCTTTCAAAATAAAACAGGAAGCCACGAGACAAAAACTAAACTTAAATCTTCCTGGACATGACAATAACCTGAAGTTATGGTTTCCTGGATGAAGTTATCAGTCTCAGATTGTTGTGGAAGCATTTTGGCCCAATCATCCTGACAACATCGCTACATTTCTTTCAGGAACTGGGCGTGTTTTATGTTCTTTTTCAGCTGTTATGTTGCAGATTTGCTGGTGTGGTGGGATCATATGTCCCACCACATGTCCCTCCCATGTCATATAACATGACTGGGTTTCAGCCACAGTTTAGGTGGCTGGTGAACCGCTGCTCTCACATTTGACCCTCCACTGCTTTGGTATACAGAGAGTCTCTTAGTCTCATCTATCTGAGAGAGATTTTTCCAGAAGTCATGTGATTTGTCGGAGTTTACTTTACTTTGCAGACCAAAGGTTCTTTTTTTTTTTTCTTTAATAGCATTTTCATGTAGGCCACAATTGTTCTTAAATAACTGATCTAATAATCAATCTCATAATTGATCTTATTCTGATTGCACTGCCAGAAACGTTAAGTTAGGCGTGTACCTTCTGTGATGAATCTAAAGGGGTAATGGACTCCAGCATGTTCAGAATTTGCCATTTAACCTTTCCCACATTGAGAAGCAGCAACAATTAATTCTCTGAAATCATTGCTGATGTTTTTCCTCTCTGGCATTCATGTCACTACACCTGCTCAAACAGCATACGTTTGACCAGCAGCACGCTGCGACTTGGGCAACTATACTTCCTCTTGGAGTATAGTTTTTCACGCACTGCCTTTGTGTTTCAGTTTAGTTTTTCATGCATAACTAATGACACAGATTAATATTTAATACATTAAACACAGTGTAGTATTTCATGTGTTAAAACCTTAGGTCACATAGATATTTTGACACTGGGCTAAACTGTAACTCTCAGGTGAGTTAGGAACAGTGCAGTTGTGCTCTGGGATAAATCTAACTTGGATTTTATGAGAAATAAAAGAGCTTCTTATGTGTCGGTGGTAGAAACTGCAGGGTTTCTTCAGAGGTCTGTGCTTGTGTGAGGAGCTGGTTCTGGCAGCATGTTAAGGAATAAAAGCTCTTAGTTTTTAGTGTAGCTCCTGCTTGTTAAAGTCTATCATTTAGGTTCTTTTCTTTTGCTTTCCTAATTCTGCAGTCAGCATTAATGGTTTCTCTTTGGCGCTTTACGCACAGATTTGGCGATAGACGGTGGATAATATCAGTTCCTCTTAACCACAGGGCCAATACCGTGAACCCTTAATGAATGAAGAACGTGTGCAATAAGGTGGCCAGCAGTGCTTGGATTGATTGGACTAATTATGGTCTGCATCACTGCTCACCTCCTAGTGAGCAAACGGCACGTGGAGGGCCTTGATGAGGCCCCCCCCATCAGCTGGAGGTAGATGTGCAGGCCGGACTCATCTTACATCCTACCACTGTGCACTTTATAGTCAGAGGCAAGTGTGATGCCTCTGACAGCCTCATTTTGAAGGTAAAAATTGTTGCTTTATTGGTGCGATTACATTTTGCTAAGATGATGCATCTCAGCTCCTATTGCCTTTTTATTGAATATCAGTCAATAACGTCATCTGGTTCAGGCAGAGGCATGGTTTAATGCCACTGCCTGAGGCATCCAGTTCAGCTACTTTCACCTCTACATGTGTGTATATATATATATATATATATATATATATATATATATATATATATATATATATATATATATATATATATATATATATATATATATATATATAGCCTTATTGCAATAGCAATATTGCACTTTATTTAAACATTTCTATATATATAATTTTCATATTTACCATATTTGTCAGGGCTAAATTCAATAAAAGCAAGATGTAAGGGATTTGCTTGGTAAACCCTCAAGGAACTACACTTTCCACCAGTAGCTAAGATGAATTAGTTTTTATGTAATGTAAATCTGCTGTTTGAATTATATTCTCCCAGGAGGTGTGTTTCCTCATGAGATGATCCGGTACATGTGTCGAGACAGTTACAACACCATGTGAGCACAAAACATTGTTATGCAGAAAAAGGAGGTACAACGCAGTTCAATGCAGTCACATACAGTTCTTGACATTTGTTCTCGTCAGCTTTTAACTGGACTGTCGACAGGTTTATGGTACATATAAATCAATCCGGGGCCCGTCTTAACTCTGTTGAGCTTTCCCTGGATACCATTTCATGGATTTTGGAGCTTTGTTGGATAATTACAGCAAATATTCCTGTTCATTTCACGGACATTTCATTGATACCTCAAGAAATCGCTTCATCCTTTGAATAATCCCCATAATATTTTTCATTTCAAACTTTCTTCCCTAATACATTTGAAGCAACCGGGAACATGAAATAACAATTTAGGAGGTTAAACTTAAAATTTACGTCTTTGCCATTATGTTGATAAGAAAGGCATACGTGTCAGGCTTAAATGATGTTCGATAGTTAAGTTGATCTTTTAGAATGAAGAAAACACAAGAATATTATTCTTGATGTTGTGCAGGATACTGTGTTAGATGGTTATGTGAAAATCCTGGCCAACAAAGAGCCTTTGTGAGCGTCAGGGATGTAGGTGAACTTCTGACTCCTGTCGTTTTAGTGAGTAAATCAGAGTTGTTTGTGTCAGATCCTGTTGGTTCAGTTAGTGAGACGTATCACCCTGGGGACTGAGCTTATGTAATGACTGAGCTCTATAGGTTAGTGTAACATTAACTGTGTTATGTTTCAGTCCATAAAACGTAAATCCTACACAAACAAAGCAAAATCAATATGATTTTCTAGTTTCTAGTTTATCTGAAACGGAAATTCAGTAGACTACTCTACAGTACATAATTGGTGACGATGAACGTAGCTAGAATGGATATCTTAAATGGATATTTAGAGATAAAAAAAAAAAAAATATAATATATATATATATATAGAAAAACTGAAGAAAGAAAGAAAAAAGAAACAAAGGAGAGTCGTGGGAAGTGTGCAGTGATGGTAGGAATTGAAGGGAAGAGCAGAAGGAGGTCAGTAGGAGAGGATCTGAGCGGTTCTGAGAGGTTGAGGAACAAAGAGCTGGAGAACTTGTCCAGGAAAATGAATCCTTGCATGGATAAAGCCTTCAGCAACCACCTGACCTGCAACTGAACTCAGCACCGTTGTCCCTTTTCCTCATTTTCTTTTCATTGCCGTTTCCCACTTTGAAAGCAATTTTGTATGCGCTAAATGAACTTTGAGTAAAGAGATGGAGATTTAAGGATTTTGCCTAACCTCTGGTTATATCTGCTAAACTGTATCTGGTGAAGAGACTGTTAAAATGCTAGCAGGCGAGACGCCTCCCAGAGCTTCAGCTGTGTTTTACTCCTACTCCTGTTCACTTGTGTACACATTCAAAGACCTTTTAACACAGAAAGCACACTCCAACACACAAACAAACCCCCGAGAACGGCAGATTTTATTCTTCAGCGTGTTCTGCTGAAGCTATCTGCTTTCTCTGCTGAGCCGTGTGATGTAAATGTTTCCACAGGCGTCTATAAGCTCCTGCTGCTCTTCACAGACAGTATGCAGTCCTGTCGTTCCTTCACTCGTAGTGAGGATGAAGGAGGAGTAGTTGGCCATGTGATGGCCCCTTTGAGCATAACATCATCTAGTATCTGGATCATCAGTCTCCAGCCCCCCCCCACCACCACCACCTCTACCGTTTATTTAATACTCCTTCTTTGAGTATTACCACTCCTCATCCCACTCCCCTCCTTTCTTTCTATTTTGGTCTCATAAACACATTTCGCTCTTGTCCCAGTGCTTCATCTTCTACCTCTTTCTTCTTTCTCCTCCTCTTCTGTGTGTCACATGGCTGAAAATGTGGAGGGGGGTGGGGGGGGCACGCAACGAAGCTGCTTCTATATCAGTGGCATCAGGCCACAGCAAGAGGAGCTAGACTGTGATGTATAAATGATCTGTTCACACTCCACAATACTACAGCTTATGGCTTTTGTTCAGGAAATGCAGTCATTTGTCAACTGGAAAGTCAGTGATTTGATTCCTGGCCTCACAGTCCTCAAGTTGGAAGCATCCTTTGGCAAAATATTGAGCCTCACATTTCCCCCTTTCACATTCACTGATGTGTGATTATGTGTGTGATAGAAACGGCATAGACTCAGTAGAAGAAAAGTGTGTACAGATCCGTGGACTATCTGAGAGCAGTCGGTGATGATGTATCTCTGGATGACTGATTGTGGTTTGTAATGTAAAAGCAATAAGATTTCAAGACTACAAAAGCACGATATTTACCAAAACGTGTTGTCTTCTGTGCATCTCTGCTTGTAACCTTGTGAGAATTGTCGCCAGATAAAGCAACAGACCGGTTCTCACTGAAGATAAATAGTTCCAGTACATTCCACCTCACGCAAAGCCTCCTTTCATACTACATGTTCCTCAGCGACGACGACATGACTCACGGTCTGTATTTAGTCTGGGTTCTGTCTGTATTCAGGGGTCTTGAAGTCGTTCACACTACATGACTGATGGGCGATGGAGAGTCACGCTTCCCGATCTGACAGTGAGTCATCCATCTGGTCTCCAAATCACCTTTTATTTTCGGGGCGCAGGTTCTCCTGCTGCATCTCATAAATGACTCAGATAGCTAGCACGATTTTAATGGGTTTTTTAAAGTTTGCCAGCACAGCCACATTTTTTCTTCCTCCGCTGTGTTAAAAACTGACATATACTGTGAATGGGATTTCTGTGTAAAAGCAGTATGTTTTACTAAGTAGTTTAGTGCATATTTGTTTGAGACGCTGTAGTTTCTCCTCCTTCAGCA
This sequence comes from Hirundichthys speculiger, assembly GCA_018398805.1. Taxonomy (NCBI): domain Eukaryota; kingdom Metazoa; phylum Chordata; class Actinopteri; order Beloniformes; family Exocoetidae; genus Hirundichthys; species Hirundichthys speculiger. The sequence continues at coordinate 1,221,012 of JAGFBZ010000828.1, read as the reverse complement.
GCAGCTTTTTTTCAGCATCCTTAGTTTCTCAGATCAGAGAAGGTTGCACGTTCTTCCTTCTGCTCTCCTTCCTCCTCCAGCAACTAGGCTGAGTGGGTTGGGGGTGGGGGAACATGGAGAATGACGGTTTCACGTGCTCGTTGATATTTAATTACTTGGAGTCTCAACGTGTACGGAACAGCATATTCCAGCACAAGCCCAATTAGATTTTAGTTGCTGGCTCATGTAAAAGCCATGTTGTTCATGTGTGTAAGCAATTTATTTTTCTGCATGCTGATCCACATGCACACAGAGAAAGGTGGGAGTCTGTGTGCATGTGCAAATGGCAGGAATGCAAGGCCGGAGTGAGTGGGAGGATGGCGATTCTGTAGCGCTGCTTCTTTATAGGCGAGGTTGTATAGATTATCGTTTATAAAATGTGTGTGATGTGTGTGATAACATATGTGTTTAAGCAGGAGAACGTATATCTGATGTATATCTCACAGCTGCTTCCATCAGTGGCTGCTGTGGTTCCAGTTACACTGAAAAAGGTTCATGAGTCTGATTCCAGTGCTGAAGAAAAACTAGTAAAAACAACAAGGACAATACCACTGCCGCTTTACATGTACCATCAATATAACTACTTAATATGTCATTTCAATTCTAACCCCGCTGTTCCCCTTGGCACGACTGTGCTGCGGTGTGGCTGCTCTGTGCCAGGCGCTGAGGATTCTGGGTGTTCTAGTTCTACCAGAGCATCATCGTGTTCAGAAGTGTTCCAGAAGCTTCTCTGCTCTGCTTAAGACACACGCAGAGTCTTATTTTGGCATCAAGCTGATGCTGAACCGTGTCAATTTAAAAGATTGATCTGGCAGGAAGTCAGACACAAAAATGCCACAGAGACTCTGGTCTATTTTCAAAATAAAAAGCACGAGAGAATTCTGATGAGAATTTAAGTTTGTATGAGGACAGGTTCATTTTAGAAGTCTAACACATTTAATCTGATTCTTTTCAGAAGGATCTAAGCAGAAAGGTCTTTAAATGAGCAGATAACTGCGTGATTCTCATATGATTTTGTGGAAAACTTATAATCTGAGGAATCTAAACAACCAGGTAGCACTTAGAAGCGCTCCACCTCTGAAATGCTCCCACTGGGACCCTGACATCCAACAGAGAATGGAGCAAAACCACAGCATAGCTGGACCGCTGCATTTCTGTGCCTGCTGGGACCCAGACGTAACTGTAAAAAAAATAAAAAATAAAACAAAATCAATGACCACTTATCAGCCCCATGGTTAATTCAGCATAAAGGTTACATGCTCTTTAACTCAAAGTAGGCTCGGAGGCTTTTTTGAAAGTTGCTGGGGCCTCTCAGCATGGGCGGAGTTTGCGGGGGGGGGGGGGGGTGCTGGGGGAGCATTGCTCCCCCTGGTGGCTGAAATATGTACTTGCATTGTCAACGAACTGGCAAAAATAAATAAATGTTTTTGACCGTAATGTTTTTTTAAGTCCAAAATAAACTGCAGTATATTGTGACAGTTAAATGAATCATGTTATATTTTGTTTCTTATAAAAATGTTAACATCATTAACATTAACATTTATAACATCTACTGTGTACTGTATCCTGTTGCAACTACTGGTTTTGAACATCATCTAATCTTGGACTTAATGGTTTCGTGGTGAGTGTATCTTGTGTGCCATCATGTGCGCGCGAGTTTGCACATATGTGTGCATGCGCGCCGGTTCGCGTGAGAGTGCGCCCGTTTGTTGAAAGTGCTTAACAATTTCTGCCCCCCTGACGCAAAAGTCAAACTACGCCTATGCCTCTCAGTCACAAAGGAGACAAAAGCTACTTTTTCTCGTCAGTGGGGAAGCCATGTCACTCTTACGTTTTTCACCCTGGAAAAGGAATACACTGAATCCATGTCATGTATAGCTGCAGTAAGGGACTTGTCTCCAACAGCACTGACAATGAATGCACTCATGGTTGTGGAGAGTGCTTGTAAATAAACAAATATTAGGGCTGGGCAACGATAAAAAAATTTTATCGCGATTAATCGCATTATTTCCCTGATTAATCACGATTAATCACATTGTATACTGAATTCAAAAGTAGTGTAAAATGCACTTTTATTGAAATGTTCTGCTGCCATATGAACTAAAGTGCCATAGCATTTGTTGTTCAAACACTTTTAACATCAACACTTGTCAGTAACACATATTTAGTGTAAATCTCATTTTAAAAAATGTAAAATAAAATAAAGCTTATTGCCACTGCCAGGGCATTAATGTCATCCTGTTTTTATAAAAAATAAAAAAAAAGTTTACAAACAAAATTCAACAAAATGATTTTATCTCAGCACAATCAGAACATTAAAACAGTCAATTTCTGAGGTAACAGTAGAAACTTTTAACGGGGAGTTCAACTTGACAGTTGTTACAAATAACCTTGTTTCTGTTGAATCCTCCGTCTGGGAGAACTTTAAAATGAAAATGTCCATGTTAAAGTTTAGTAATTTTACCAATCGGTATATGATTCATTCTTTCCATTTTCAATTGTCAATCAAAAATTTTTTAAAAATAAAAAAGCTACATTTTATTACGTTTTTCGTTTTTTAATCAAACACAAAAAAATTGAAAAAAAAATGCCTGTTTTTTTTTTTATATATTTTAATTTTAGACTTGGATCAAAAATACAAAATTAAAAAACAGGCCAAGGAACTGAATTTGTTTTATAATCGAGGACTGAACTTTCTGTTGTCATTACACATCTGTGCCACTAGATGGAGCCGCACTGCAGTAACTAGTAGAGATGCGCGGTTGAACCGTGCACCCGCGGGCGGAGCGGATAATCCGCATATCGGGCGGATGACTCGTCAAAAAATAATACTTTAATTAAATTCGGGCGGGTTGCGGTTGAAGCACTCAAATAATAATAATAAGAAAAAATATTTTACATATTATTAAAAAGGATGGCGGGTCGGTTCGGTTTTGAAAACTGGTGAGAAAACGTTCCTGCAAATGGATAGCGGGCGGATAGAGATTTTAAGAAGCGGTTGCGGGTTAAAATATACGTCATCCGCGCATCTCTAGTAACTAGTAAGAGAACAGCAGGACAGTGAACACATGGAGCAGATCTGATGGAACATGGAGGAATGATGCGATCCCTAATAAATATATAAAGTCCTTTGTGTTTTTCTCCAGAAAAAGGAACATATCTTTCATTTATGTGAAAGTACCTGGGTAAAGCATGTCAGCAGCAGTTGTATGAGAATTATCAAGAGTTATATGTTAGCAGGCAGTGTTTTTACGTAAACCGTGCTATCTTGTGGCTGTTCTAGCTAGATATGTGCGTTTAGAGCATGTGCATGACTGAATTTATTTCCTGGCTAGCACATCCAATGCCACAGTCCCCTGTGAGGCTTATCATGTGAGGAAATGCAAGCTGTGGCTACCAAGCTGTTGGAACTTTCCAGCCGCTACATCAGAACAGAATGTAACCCTGGTGAGAGACAGCTGTCCCAGTATGGATCCCGCTCTCCAACAATAAACCGTCCTCATTCTGACTATAGGTGTGGTGTAATCTGCTCGCAGCGAGGAAGCCTGGGGGAAGAAAAAGCTCAGACAAGCTATTTATGTGAAGTGAATTGTGTTAAACCTTGACCCCACTGAGCAGTAAGGCTCTGGGTTAACTGCTGTGTTTGTTGTTTCTCTACAGAGCAGCAAGAGCATTTGGAGAATACCTGTCCAATGCCAATCCAGAGAATCGCAACGGTGCAGGTAAGTGACACACATTTCAGCGTGGCCCTGTGACAGCTGGTGCAGTGGACAGTTTTCTGTTTCTCCAGCTTAATAAAGCTGTATATATTACCCAGATATCAGACTTCTAATGCATGAATATTGAGCTTCAAAGAAAAGCTCAAACACGCTTCAACTGACTACGCAGAGCTTCTTCGTCACTGCAGTGGCAGCAGTTTCAGGCATATGCGGAGTGTCATCAAAAAATTTTGTTGAAAATTGCTTTTAGCTGGTTGTTAGTACTTTTCCTCTCTGAGCATACTGCTGCATTACTGAAATGCCTTCCTGTTTTACAATGTAGTGCACAATAGAGTTTAGGACCTTCTATTGTGTCAGGAAGGGGGTTATTTTAGACAAAGCTTTTACAGTAAAAGCCACGTTAACGTGATGAGGTTGATGTTAATCTTCAGCAGGGTGTGGACACGCTGTACCTGCCTTTAAAAGCACAACCATTGGGTTTGTATGCTTATAGAATAAGTAAATAAATATAAAACATATAAGGTCGGTATACATACATATATACATATATATAAACATATATACTGTCTGCAAAAAAATAAAGTCAAAGTAGATTTTAGGGTCATTGCATTATTCCTTTATTTGAATTTTCCATAACATCCCAGCTAATCTAACGTGTGCTCTTGTTCCTGTCCACATCTTCTCTTCCTGTGTTGCCCTTCATCTCCAGATCATCTACTATCTGACACTTTCCCCGCCCAGGACTGCGAGTCTCCAGACGTTAGCCGCTTGCTTAACAATAATCCGCAAGCACAGAGTGACAGTTTGCCCGTAGTTAAACCGAGCCAGTCCCACCAGTCCGATCCCAGCACTCACCCACAGGTTCCACCTCAGGTTAAAAGCCTCCCAGCTCAAGCACCGTTGGGATCCTCCAAGCGAAGACTCTCTGCTGAGCGAAGCCTATCCACAGAAGAGCCACCAGGCGCCAGAGGCTCAGAGGTGACTGTTTCTGTAAAGCCAGCCAGGGTGTACACAATCACCAAGGAAGGAGGGATGACCCTCGGGGGCCCTGGAAGTGAGGAGAGCTTGGAACTGGCGGTGCTGAAGGGGCCAAGGGAGCAGGCTGTGTCCCAGCCCCCCAACACTGCCAAGCTACAATCTGTCCTGCACCAGCCAGCCGTCCGCCACAACTGCCCGTGGCAGCCATCACCGTAGTGGTCATCACCGCAGCAACCATCACCATGCTCACCAGCATCATGGCGGCCAGCATTCATCTTCACAGCCACTTCAGAGCTCCAGGAGTTCCAGCAACATCGGGGACTGGGGGATGAGGAGAGGAGGGTCGAGGGAAGACTACACCCCTGACTGCGTGGCCTGCATTCGGGTTCCATGTCAAAGCCAGCGATCCCTGGACCTGGATACTTCGCCACGAGAGGCGGGGAAGCACCGGAAGAAACTGGAGAGGATGTACAGTGAGGACAGGACGTCTACTGATGACAGGGGTAAAGATGGATGGGAACATGGGTGGGGGCTTACAGTCATGAGTTAAGTGATAATAGGTACATATATTCACCAGAAATTGATGTTTTACTTCACACTCTCATGTTACATTCACTAACCTTCTTCTCTCGGTAAGGCCTGTTTTTGAATATTCTGTTTACTGAGTCAATGCCTTCCTGTTGTTTTCTGTTTTACAGAAGACCATCCTAATAGCTGGTTCCCCAAAGAGAATATGTTCAGCTTTCAGACAGCCACTACCACCATGCAGGCGTAAGTACAGCACAGAAATCTGCCTTCACCCTACTCCTATACTACATATATATATATATATATATATATATATATATATATATATATATATATATATATATATATATATATATTTGGAAGTGAATATACAGAGATAGTACACACACACAGTGCCTTGAGGTCTTGATGAGCGATTAATTATCACCTATCACCCTGATCTAATAATTGTGACTCTTTAACAGACAAAATTCACCCTCCACCATCCTCCTTCTCTCCTCTCCCACGCTCCCTTTTCTCTCTCTCCATATGTCAGTGTCTCCCTGCCTTTTTTTCCCATCTGCTTCCATCTGCTTGTGTCCATATTGGGGTCAGACTGATATATGGCTCTGACAGGGCCTTTGACTAAAATAGCTGGTCAGCATCTTTTACTTCTGATGTCTTGTGAGCATTCGAGTTTTACTGATTAATCATTCATTGATCCAACAATCAGGCGACAGGCAGTCCAAGGAGACATGTATGTGCAAAATTCTTCTTCTTTTTCTTAGTATGCCCTCTTGTTATCAAGGATTAAAATGAAAAAAAAAAAAAATCCAAACTAGATACAAAAATGAAGAAAAGTACTTGAGTATTTCAACAATTCAAAATTGTTGAAATATCTTTTATCAGTTTACTTTGGGATTTATTTTAATATCTAGTATTTTTGATCCTAAACAATGCTGTAATGACCCTGCAGATCGCTCATTTGACAGGTGATCAACAGAAAACATGTAATCCATTTTTAAAGAAGGAAAGTGATAATTTTTTGTATTTGTAGGGGGTAAAATAACACCTTCACTACTAAGTTGTACTGTAAAACACCGGTCATGGGGGCCGTTTTATATTATAGTCATAGAAATGGGAATTTTGCAGAATTTCCATCAGTAGTGGAAGCTTCATTTGTTAGAACAAGAGTCTAAGCAAAGGCCTAAAAGCAGTCAGCTATGTAGCACATGAATTATGGGATGAGAGAATGCAAACTGTTGCAGTCCATCTAATAGGCCGTTTAGTTGCTTTGTAGCTGAGCAGTGGGGACAAGTTTCTCTTTTTCTTTTTTTTTTTGTGAAATCAGATCTCTACGTCCTGATGGGGATCAACTAATAAATGGGAAGCTGACTTACACAATTAGAAAAAATGCAGAAAATGAAAAGGGAGAGTGAAACATAAATAAATACACTTCATAAATTAAAACATGAATATGCACACAGAAATGTAAAACGGATGTAAAATGTAAGGAGGAGGGAAAAGCTAAAGCTGGTTTCTTTAAATTGAAAGGTTTGATCCCAGTTTCTCCCTGGCCACATGTTGAAGTCTCTTTCATCTCACGTTTGCCTCAATGTGGACATTTTTTTTTTTAAACCATTTTTGTATTTATTTGAAAGTTTATCATTTTCAATCCTCAGTAGTCCTGAAGTGTAATATAAACCAGTCTGTGATGTAGGTCTGTGGACTGCGTTTCTGGCCCTGCTGCTAACTTCTCTTTATCTTTTTTCTCTTCTTCTCCCTGCCTATGGCGGCTTTCCAAACCACGACTGTAGAATATCGTGAGTAACTCTTTCAGACACCCCCACTACTCTTTCTTGCTGCAAGGCCTTTCTTCCTCTCTCTGTTAGTTAGGTAATATGTCTTTAACCCTTTTCCTCGTGTGGCTTTTGTGCTAGTCGTTCTGCCGTGTCCTTAGCCCCCACAACCTCCGCTGGACCGAGTGTTTGAGGTCCTACATTCAATCAGCTGAACTGCACCGAAGCGTTGTTCAGATGGCGACATTTCCTTATGTCAAGAGTTCTTTAAGATGCTGCACATCAACATGATACAGCGGTACCAACTCCATACATGGTTCAGGGCTAAAAGCATTAGCTTGTGCATCCATCGTAGAGAGCACATTGTTAAAAGCTACATGGAGACGTGAAGATCATTAGTATTATATAACATCATTATGCCTGTGTTGAGCATATGTATCTACAAGTGTAACTACTTGTACATCTACACACAAAAAAATGAAAACAGGGTTAAATGGTTGACCGCTCAAAGAAGATATATTATGAAAAATATAGAGTGTATTTTTCTGTGCTTTATAGTATATATTGGGAAGTCTGAAGTGACAATCAGTTAAAAAAAGAAAAACGCCATAACACAACTCTGTCATTTTGGTTGGAGTTACCGAAGTCTGACACTATGTAATTCAGTTAGTGGCTCAGCTCTGTAACATGTTGGACCCGAGTCAGGGTAGAATTATCTAGCTCCCCCGTATTTATCTCTTTGTCCTCTTTGGTAGCGCAGAGATGTAACACAGCTGTAAAATAAGCACATCGGGTAGAGGGGGGCGGCGGGGGGAGTGAAGGGGCTGACTCCATCCCCTAAGACTGTCTTGAATGAACAGAGCAGAAGACATGATGGTATTTTGGTCAAAGAATGTTACAGAATTTTTGTTATTATCTCAGGAAATTGCATCAAATTGATGTTTGGTTTTCAAAGAGTCTCATTTAAAACCAAAACTGCAATCTGAGTAAACTTCTGAATAACAGGTGTGGTGCAAGTTACTGCCTTGTTGTTCAGATAACATGAAATAAGAGTTGACTAATAATTAATCAACTAAAATGGATTCAACATAGAACACTAACATTTTAGTTAATACATGATTAATCTTGCTAGTCTAATCACTGTGATGTTTCACACCTTTTTTTAGTCAATAAGCAGCTTCCTCGAGCTGGCTAGCAACAGTACACACATGCACTCTGCACAGATGTATTACTGTTTTTAACAGCATGACATATATTGTTTAATATGATAATTAGGGCTGGGCAAGTTAACACGTTATCGCATCAACTCATTAATTTACCTAACACCGACATTTATTTTAAGATAAAGCAGACATGGAGAGCAGTAAAAATCAGTTTACTTTACAGTTCGGAGTAGCAACTCAGGTAAGCAATATTAATAATTCAGTCTGAAAAAAAAATTCTGTATTGCAACAAAACTCTCAAACCCCCTTTGTTCAAGACGATCGCGTCATTCCGCCATTTTACATCAGATCTCCTCCATGTGTTCAATGTCATGCTATTCGTTTACTGGTTACTTCAGTGCGGCTCCATCTAGTGGCACAGATGTGTAACGACAACAGAAAGTCTCGTCCTCGATCATAAAACAACCCCCGTTTTATGAGAATATGACTTCTAGATTAAAATATTGTCCTATACTCGGGCTAATACGGTAGTTTGATCAATGACTTATTCAACAGCAGATGAATAAGTCATCTGCTGCTGATGCTGGAAATGAGGAAAGTGAGTATCAGAAGATTCTGTGCTCGTCATTATCTGAGGAGAAAAAGACTTATGTCAGATGCAGAGCTGGAGAGGCACTTTGGTTCATCTATATATGAACTGAGTTTTCATTCAGATTTCCACAATATTGCAAATATTATAGTATGTGATTCCAGCGCCTGCCATGCTACCTGAACTGCCGCACACAAAGCCATTTCAGGGTCACGTAAACCAATTGAATATTAAAAACAAATTCAGTCCTGTTGTCCGTTTTTTCATTTTTATATTTGTGATCCAAGTCTAAAATTAAAATTTAAAATACCAGGCATTTTTTTTTTTTGTTTCTGTTAGATTAAAAAACGAAAAACAGAATAAAATATCACTTTTTAATTTTTTTTTTTTTTTGATTGACAGTTGAAAACGGAAAGAACCGAATGATACACGGATTAATAAAGTTACAGAACTTTAACATGGACATTTTCATTTTAAAGTTCTCCCAGATGGCGGATTCAACAGAAACAAGGTTATTTGTAACAACTGAAAAGTTGAACTCCTCTGTTACCTCAGAAATTGCCTGTTTTAATGTTATGATTGTGACTCAGGATTTTGTTGGTAGACTTTTTTTTTTCCATAAAAAACAAGATGACATTAATGCCCTGGCAGTGGCAATAAGCTTTATTTTATTTTAGAATTTTTAAAATGAGATTTACATTAAATATGTGTTACTGACAAGTGCTGATGTTAAAAGTGTTTGAACACTTTAGTTCATATGGCAGCAGAACATTTAAATAAAAGTGACCTTTACACTACTTTTGAATTCATCATTTCATTTTGCGTATACAATGCGATTAATCGTGATTAATCAGAGAAATCATGCGATTAATCGCGATAAAAAATTTTAATCATTGCCCAGCCCTAATGATAATATTACTATTGGTTTTTTGACTGTAGTATAATATACAACTCGTTGCTGTTGTTAGGCAGATCACTAGATAGACAGCCTCATTCTTTACCAGTCAATGTTGAAAATCTGAAATTTTGTCTTTTTTTTACCAAATCGCTTGGTTGAATTTGGTGGCGAATGTGCTGGAGGAGGAACAGCACTGTGACCTTTCCGAGTTTCAAATGATCCCCACCATGTGCTGGGGAGAGAACAGAGAAGGATGTAATAGTGATGCGCAGGCAGCACAATGAAGGCATTTGGGTAATAAGCAGTCTACGAATGTCAGTGACTTCGGTCTATTGTTTTGACATCTCAGAGCTCATCAGCTGTCTCTCTGTCAGTCAGTCAAAACCAGGCCAAAGGACATAGCTTCATTTCTGACATACGCTGTCACAGATGAGTCTCATTATGTCTGACATGTTGTCAGAGCCATTATTTTCCTCATCGGGAGAGGCACACCCACGTCGTCTGACATACTAGAGAGCGGGAAATGAAAAGGCGTATGCCAAAAACTGTTATTTATGATTCAGATTTGAATGAAATAATATAAGTGATGGCAGTCAGTCATTAGTACCAGAAAATGGGTGGCTTAGACGTTTGACTATATCTGTACTGGCAGGTCCTAAGTGACTCCCTCATTGTCTCTTCTTGTACTGTAGACCCCTCTCCTGTCTCGTGGTCCTACATGTATGCGTATGTGTGTGTCTGTGTGCGTCTATATGAACATGAGAAAATCACGATGTCTTCTTCCTCTGGTGGACAGAATGTTCTTCTTTTACTAACTTTAACCCTAGTTGACCAAAACCCAGACTAACCCAATGGACACCTTTCATGCCTCCCCATCCCACTTCTGAGTCTGAGCCCAACACGACCCAAAGGGTCAGTTTCTCTTTTCTACAGGGTGTTTCTGTCTGAACAAGTAAAAGCATTCTAAATTAGATATGTTCGACGGAGGTTGTTTACCCCTTGGATCAGATTGGGTTCAGACAAAAAGAAGAAAGGTAAACTGTTGTTAGGTCAGAGGCATTCAACTTGATGCTTTGACATCCTGGCAGGGCTTTCCGAGGCATTGCTGAGAGAAAAAGACGGAAAAGAGAGCAGGAGGCAGCCACCATGATGGAGAGGTACTGTGTCCTGGCTGTCCTGTCCTGTCCTGTCTGGTGCTCAACCATCCCTGTTACGGTTCCCCTGCATCCCCGTGAAGAAATCCCGACTTCATGCCTAGTGTGGATCCATCCTTAGAATCATAAGACCCATTTTGTCATGAGACTCTAAGGATGGGTACACACTAGGCAATTTTTAAGATATTGGCTGATTTTAAAAACAATGGAGAGCTTAAACAGTCTCAACTGATTTTTTACATGATAGTCCTCCAACTGGACACGCTGGATGATTCAGACAGGCTGCGAGACGGCACATCTGATGCTGGTAGAGATGATGAATTCACAGGCACGAGTTCTCACAGGAACTTGTGTGATCAAACGTGACTTGAGAAGAAAGCTAAATATGGCCCCGTTGTGGTGTGTTGTATGACTTTTATTGTTGTTGTTGTTGTTGTTGGTCTTCTATTTCTATATTCCCTTTGTGTCGGGTTGTGTTGTATTCCATTTGTGGCGTAAAAGTCTGCAGCATCCATGTGGTAACGCTGCTCAGTCTGTTTGCTGTCATTGGTTATTGCAGGTATTCTGTTGGGGGCAAGAATCGTAAATATGCAACATGTTTAATATTTACCATTCTTGAACTCCGCCTCCCCAATTCATGATCGAGGAGGTTCTGACAGTAATTGTATTGACACCAGGCGTGTTGGGTAGGTTCACTTTCTACACGAACTAGTTCAGTTCATAGTTCACAAGAAATTAAAATGAACTAGTTCAGTTCACCATTTCAAAGAACAAACTAAATAGTTCATTTTTAGTTATTTTTTAAAATTCTTTTTAAATGTTGCTGCAAACAGTTATTTGCCAAAATGATTGCATCTGCCCATATACTACACCACCACAAACAGCAATTATTTTATCCATTTTATCTGTCAAAACTATGTATCCAATTCAGACTCTTTATCCAACCAGGGTTCACATTAGCGTTGAAGGAACAGTCCATGTAAAACTGTCATTTCCCTTTCAGCTTCTCTATGCAGTTTACTAAAATATGGTGAAAAACCTGCTGCCAAATGGTCTTTATAATAAGACAAAAACAGGTTCTTAAGGTGAAAATGTTTTTTTCCCCACTTTCCCCATTTCAATATTCCTCATCTTCCTCCATGCTTGTTTTAAACATTTGATGATGCAATTGTTAGTGCGACAGAAGCGACAGCCCGTGTTTGTTGCCATGTTTTGATTGCTTTCCCCAGATACATATCAGGCTCATTTGTAGTGTATTTTAAATGGGGTTTGCTGGAAACCTGGCACGGTTTTGACCGTGCGTGAACTTTGAAAGAGCGTCGTTCACAACTGCCCAAATGAACTCGTTCACACCCGACGCTCTTCAAGGGGAAAGAGAGCGTGTTCAGTTCACTTCAGACGAAATACGAACTAGTTTGTGAACTTTTGTTCAATGAACGTGTTCAGGTACAACACACCTGACAGAAATACTTGATTGAGACGAGCTTCAAATCAGCCCCCACTATCGCCCCTGTGATCACTGGTCACAAACTGGGTTCATAATTGGACCTAAAGTCATTTTCACCAGATAGTAATTTCTTTCTTTCTTTATTTAAATTTGATTTCTATGTATATGACTTTTCAAACCCAGACTAATGGCTCTGTTAATATGAGCCCAGAGGGTAAGTAGTCAGCATCAGGATGAATTACAATTCTGAGCCTCTGGCAAGACCCAAAAATGTCCTTCCACTCAGACTGATTTAGACTGAACGACTTCTTCTATCTACCAAACATCAGAGATTTAAGATGGTTACCACCGAATTAAATCTCTACCTATCGATTACCAAACGTCAGATATACTACAGTCAATGAATGCGGAGTAAGGAGGAGAGCTCACCGGTTCTACAGAACTGGATCAGCGTGATATGTCTCTAACAGAATCTGGGTTTCAGGCGCTAATAAAATATCAGAGATCAGACTGTCGAGGAGGGCACAATAAAAAAAAATCTGCTGCCAGATTATAATGCATATACAGTCATGGAAAAAATTATTAGACCACCATTTTTTCTTCACTTTCTTGTTCATTTTAATACCTGATACCTCTAAATGTCATCATGTGACTAAAACAGACAGAAAAGAAAACACTGCATGCATAAAAGCAGTGTTTTTGGCAGTACAACGCCATAGCTATTGATGTAAAAACTTAAGTGATTTAGGTTATAATCAAGAAAACCATGGAAAATGGTAAGATATCAGCTCCTAAATAAAACTCTTATGAGCAATCTTTGTGGTTATCGTTATGTTTGTCCAAACAAATGTACCTTTAGTTGTACCAGGCATTAAAATGAACAAGAAACTGAAGAAAACAAGGGCTGGTCTAATAATTTTTTCCATGACTGTATATCTGACTTCCAAAAGTTTTCCATCTTATGGCACTAACCACTGATATATATGCAGACAGTTATTTAAAAAAAAAAGGAGTATAATATGTATCTTTGTTCCTGGGGATCTAAGTGGTTTGTTTGGATGGTAGATTGTTCGTTGCTCCAACAGATATTATAACACAGTGTTGTTTTGCTTCATGGTAGACCTTGTGAAACAGAGTCACTTCCACATCACTGTGGAAGCGTGAATGCCTTCCTGGCGTAGCATTTCATCAACTCAGCGGCTGCAGATTCCATTATTCCAGCTTGTTGACCTGCAAAGCTTTCACGTGGACAAATTTCCATGGAAAAAAAGACACACCGAATTACCGTTCTAACTCCAGAAATGTCGTTAGTCCGGATGCGCATCTCGATTTTGAGGTTAGCATTGCCAGTGGCCAGGCTTTCCTCCAAAGGTTTTCAGAAGAGTTTAAGTTAAAGAGAATCTCCAAAAGGAAGACCCCTTTAAAGCGTTGTGTAGGAAGAAGGTCTGATGAGATCGCCAGGTGACGCTCAGGAAGTTAGAAAGCACGATAGAGATGTTTATGTCAGGAAATACCTCCCATAGGGTTAAAATGTCTTGCTTGAATGTTTTATTCTTTTATTTGAACCTACTAATCCGATTTTACATGAATCTACAAAAGAAAAGATGGATTAGAGTACCAATAAAAGTGTTATTAGCATGTGAAATGAAAGTCTCAGGATAACCTGGCAGCTCCTTTGTATCTGTCATCTACGCCTGTTGCTTATTGCACATAAACTCTTTGCTTTCCGCAGGTTTTCCTTCTGCTCCTTGTCCTCAGGTGCTTTTGTAGCTACACATGTTGCAGGAGCGAGTCGTGTTCCACTTGTGTGTGTCATGAATCCTGAAGACTTGTGGGTGGCAGGTTTAATCAGTGATGCTGAAGTGGAAATGCAGGGTCTAGTCAATACAGCGCTGCAGCGCGGCACCCCGTGTTCGAACAAATCTGTCAGAGTTTGACGACAGGCGTCAGAGGCACCAGGATTTGACGTTTCCTGTTTGATCCGATGTGCGACTGATTTTTTTTTGAGTGTTTATATGGTTTGTGCTTTGTGTCACAGACTTTCAATGCTTTTAAATGAAAGGTAGGGCTCAGTTATTTTCTTTTCACTAATCAAATTATATGTCTGCAGAAGATGTTTTTTATTCTTTTTTCATTTGTTTGTTTGTTTTTGCAAAGTATTTGGAAAGGTCACGACCAGAGGAAGCTGGATGACATAGTTGCACAGGAATTTGACTTGGTAATCTTGTGTGGGGGTGGATAGTGATTTTAAAACTTGTCAGTCAGTGTGGAAACACAACACTTGTGACTGATGGATCCCCCTCTCCTCTGAGTCATCCCTCTATTTTGGGCTCTGCCTTCACAACTCCTGCAGTCAACAGTTAGATGTCAACATTTTCATGTGTGTGTGTGTGTGTGTTGCCTGAAGCTGCAGTCTGGGCCCGAAATATACTGACATTTAAACAATATTTGAGGGGGAACGTGTACTTTATATTCTGCTGTACCTCCTTGATGTTTTCTTACGGTTATACCAGATTGTCATGTTGATTTAAGAATTTAAAAGTCTTCCTTCAGTGTTCGAAGAAAAACTACTGTCTCATGAAAGGAAGCAATAGCAGATTAGACGGCCAGAGCTGATCAGAAGTAATGAGTCTTAGGGCTGATGCCTGGTCACGACGAACCTTATCACAGCACCAGATGTTTAATCCGAATTTAAAAATCAATCAGCTGCAAGTGCTACAAGTCATAGAGATAACTGGAATCAAAACTAAAGGATTTGCAGTCATCGTTTTGTGTCTGGTATGTTAAGTAAGTTGTTCGGTAACGTATTCTAACAAACCATTGGCTGGAGAGGCTATTTATTATTCCCATTTATAATCTGTGTACCTGCAATGATTTTGATAGTATTTGATGAAAAAACAGCATCTATAGTAATTCTCATTTGGCCTGCATCATACAAGCTTTAGATGTTATCTCATCAGGATAACCTTAGAGTAACATTAACATGTATACTTTTGGAAATGAAATTTGCATGAAGCATGCCTTAACGTGAAGAATTTGCTCCAAATTTTTTCAAATTAAGGTAATTCGTGACAAGATGACAGTTATTACATACCTAAGCATTTCGGCAGACTAATCGGCCCCAACATGGCAGCAACAAACCCCAACTCTGGAACAAGCAGAGGAAGAGTTCAGAGAGCATGACACAGCATCTGAGGTGTTCATCCACATCGATGGACCGATCCTGTCCCATGACCAGACAGCAAACATGAACAAACTCTGGATGAGTTGTTGCTCCTCGTCATAATACTGCTGTCATGACTGAAGAGGAAGGGGAACAGAAAACCAAGATATTTTGAAACAATTACTTGACCATGGACACTAAACCTTTTACATAAATTTTTCCAAAAGAAAAGAGAAACATCTGTAGCTAACGCAAATGCAAAAACATAGAGCAAACAGCTGATGGCCCAAAGATATAGGAATAAAAGTCATAAATGAGATAAAACTGCTGTGAAAGAATTACGGTAATGCTTATTTACTCAGAGGGTGCAAAAATTGCTAAAGATTTCAGAACAGTTTTCAGAGAAGATTAGTGATTATATAGTTACTGTTTATGAGCAACAAGTGTAGTGCCAGGAAAAGGGTGGGAACTCTTTGAGATTTACCGGTTTTCTGCACTAATTTGCCATAAAATGTGATTCAGTCGTCATCTAAGTCAAAATATCAGAGAAAATGCGATGTGCTTAAGTTGATGACAAACACAAACAGTTATAACTTCTTTGTCGGCCCATTTACAAAAGTCTAAGTTAACATCAGTTTAGAGTCAGACCATATAAATGGAGACGGTTTCGTCCTGTCACTACTTTCACCTCAGTGGGCTGGATGCACACTTCCTGGATGACTCATAAGGCACGATGCAAAACCCTCCGTCTGGTAAAGAGGAACTCATGAGGACCAGTTAAAAACTTGAAGATTTCACTGGAACAGGCAGACAGGTCTGCTCATGAGTCTGCCAAACATTTTTCAGTGTCTATAAATCAATCAATAGAGAGATAAATAGGTTTACTTTAGCAGCTAGCAGTCTTAGTAGAAACGTGAATGCAGTCAGGCCAGCTTTGATTGTGCAACACTGTTTTTTTTTTTTTTTTCCCAGTTACAGCTTCTTCGCGCTCTTCTTCTGCTCTGGTTTTCCCTCCTTTTATTCTGTTTATGCCCCTCTTTTATTATTCTCTCTGTCTTTTGTGTCTCTGTTTTCTGTCTTTTCCCTCAGTGGTACAAACAGTGAATCACATAATGTCAGTGCTGAAAAACAAAAAGAAGGAAAATCTCTGTATTTGTCATCAGGGGCATTGCTCAGTGTGGAATTATTGCATAAATAGAAAAGCTGAGGAGGGGATACATTCAACAGTTTTATTCAACATTTCCAGAACACATCCTGGAACATTATCATGTCTCTTCAAAAGAATTTTAAATTAGCCAAACTTGAATAGATTTCTTCTCATAACTTGCTGTCACTGAGGTCTTCTAAAGTTTTGGATGACACGTCTAACTTCAAACATTCCTTTAGCAGAACACTTTAGCTTCTTGGGAGTACCACCCAGCTGTGAGAGAAACCTTTGGTCTTTAAAAAGTTTGTTGCGTTAGCTTGATTCTTGTTCCTCAGACGTCTTCACAGAGCGAGTGGTAAAAAAAAAAAAAATGCCACTGACATTTAGGACAACGGTAGTCCCCTGAAAGATCTCTGTCTCACTGCAGGAGCTCGTCTCACAGTTTCAACGTACTCAGTCAGCAGCAGAGGAAAGTGGCAGCAGCAGCATCCATGAGCTGCTTACACATGTTGTAGGGTTTTACTGTGATGTGTCAGAACCTTGCACTGGATGAGAGGACGTGTCACAGATGTTGTGTCAGAGACATTCTGTTGCTTTTAAAGTTGTATTTGGATGATTGTTGTGCATGAGGATAGAGCCAGTTATTTACTGTTTGTGGACCAGGCTAGAGTTACAAATGCATAACATTAACAGACCAGACTCAAACTACTATGGCTGTGGCTGCATAACTGGTTGTAAAGGGCCATTTAACAGCCTCAACTGCAGACTTTGTTTCCACCTCACAAAACAAGCAGAAGCAGGTTTATTTGAGAGGAGCTCAAATTAAATTCAGCTTTAATTTACAGTATGTACCGGCTATGTACAAAGAGAAGCACGGACTTGCAAAGGGCATGCACAATGTAGTGAATAACACATTTGTGTCTGACAACTTTGGACATCTTTAGGTCTTTAGTGACTTTAATTTGAAAATATTTGGATACTTTGCTCCTGCATTTTGCCCGCAGAGAGCTGGGATAGGCTCCAGCAGAGGATTAAGCATGCATAGATAATGGATGGATGGATACACTGCTTATATAATAGTTGTGTATTTGATAAGCTGGTATAATAAGTATGGATCACAGGTTTAGATGCTTCGATGATAATAACACACTGATGCAACAGGAACATGCTTGAACTAGTCATCCACAGCCTAAGATAGCAGCATCTCTCCCAGTCTGTTAGTTTACAAATGTGGCTGTCAATCAAAATGTGCTAGTCCCATCACAAAAACAACTGTGAGGTCTAATTCAAGCAAAAAACATGGATCAACTGTGTATATTTCTCGATACTGACATTGAAATGCTGCCTCCCAGGACACTGTAAGCATTTATGTAGCTCCTGTTTAAGAAGTTTGCATTCTTAGTCAACTGTCACAAAGAAGGGTCTTATTTTCTGAAAATAGAAAAGCATGTTTATTAGTGTGGTCTTCTGGTCTTTTAATGCATTGCCATTCTCAATCACCACGAATAAACCAAATCAAATCAAATTTATTTATAAAGCCCTTTTCATACCAAGGTAACACAAAGTGCTTTACATAATAAAAACAGTAATTAAAACAACAAGAAAAGGAACAAAAACAACTTAAAAGCCATCACACACCCAGAGTTAAACCAGCACCCAGTCATCCTCTCTCTGACTCGCACCCACACATTCAGTACACAACCATACCTGCCTGATACTTGGGATTAATGTTCAATAATTTCTATAAATCTGTGTCTGCAAGTAGAACATATTCTCATTCTCTGGCTTTTGTTGCACATTCTTCTTTCTCTGTTCCCTAAAATGTTAGAAATTTCCGCAAACACCTTCGGATGGTGGGCAGCCGCAGGATGAAGGTCCAGAGTAAGTGTTTCATTATATCTGTTTACGTACATACATCTGTTGGCATGAGCACATTTCCATGCAACTGCACCATCACATCACTAAATATCTCCATCAGACTGAACTCATGCTTCATGCACGGAGTGTGTTTGCATGTTTAAGCAGATAATAACAAATCAATGCCTTTTGATGAATCGACATTAAACTCTTTAGACTGGCTTACTGTATTTGATCTTCAACTGTGATATTTGTTTTTTTTTTTACATCAGCACTCATTTGTTTCTTTTCCTTAGACTGGTTTGTTTAGAAGCTTAGATGAGATTTTCTGTTGATTACAAATTGAATTTGAATAAAATGCCATTATATCAAGAGAACTGTTATTAAATCATATCCTAACCCCAAATACAGTTGGTCCAGCTGGTTTTATACTACTTTCCTGCTGAGCTTTCATTATTGTGTTGGCAGAATAATGGGAAGTGGTTTCTTAGGTCCCTGTGGGGGGGAGTCTAATCACTGATAAACTCGCTGGAATTCAAAATTCTCCACACAGTATTGTGTTTTTATATGATCTGAACGTAGTCATTAAATTGAGCAATCTACAGACAGATTTGAATAATCAGTGTTGATGTCTTTGAGATCTATTTTTATTTAAGTTGCTAAAAAGGTCTGGACTGGAGGCCTGGCTGGTTCAGCACCAGGACGAGATCTTGCCATTTATTGATCATGTTCACATGTGGCTTCCTCTTTCCATAATGGATTTTAAACTTGCATGTGTGAGAGGCATGGCCAGCCTGTGTTCCTCAACAATGACTCCCAAAAGTCCTCCTGATCCCTCGCTGTGATTTCTACGGTGGAATCGCTTCTGTTTTTAACGTTGTGCTGCCTGAGGGCTTGGCGGTTTCAGGCATCCAGTATTGAGTTATGACCTTGCCCCATGTCTATGAAGATTTCCCAGAATGTCTGAATCATTTGACAATATTCATGTGCTGACGATGAGGATATAGTCCAGGTCTTTTACGTTAAAGAGCATCATTCTGAAATAGGGATGCACATTTTGGACTTTTTTTTATGACCGTTAACCGACGCCCTTTAACGATTAATAACCGTTAACCGATAAGTCCGGGAGGGTTGGCTGCCGCGATGTTGCGCGCGTTGTCGTGGACGCATGCGGATACTTCCCCGTGTATACTCTCGTGGCAATGTGTCACCGTCAGCTTGTCGCAGAGATGCCGCCGTCACTTTTGATTTATACTAGCGCGGTCTCCGCTGTTATTCCACGCCACAACGCAAGAGCGACAATCACGAACTAGCTAAACTTACTAAACTTATCTCTTGCATTTTTCCACTTTCTCACCGTCTCGGCCGTATCCAGACCCACATTCATCGCTATCTCCCTCCATGAATTACTAGAATATGTGCTGTCTTTGTAGTGTGGAGAACCAGAATCGTACAGATGTGGGTACTTCCTCATTTTTTGATGATGCACTCTTTTCTACGCGGATGTAGAATTGACCAATCAGAGGCCTGTTGCACCTGTCGACACACCCCCATGAGTTGATTGAATTACGTAGCTTAAAAACAAAATTGACCGTTAGTATTAATCGGTTAGAGTTACTGTTATCGGTTAAACGGTTAACCATGTGCATCCCTATTCTGAAATGTGTAAACAATTTCCTTTGACCATCTTTCCTTCTGAGAACCTCTGTCTCTAGAAGATACTCTTTTACAGTGGCCTGTTGGGCAGTTAAACTAATTAGTTGCATGATGTTTCTCCAGGCGTTTATTTTTAGTGCCTCTTACCGTTCCAGCCTTTTGTTGCCCATGTCACAATCTTAATGAAACTCATCGCTGCCATCCAATTCAAAATGAGCCACTGTTCTTTGTTTCAGCATGTTTCCCATGTTCTGTTGTGAATATAATCTTGGTTTATGGGATTTGCATATCCTGTCTATGCTTTTACGTTATTGGGGTTGTACCAGGGAGTAAATAAGGTCAGGCCAGGGACGACTGAGTCGCTTTAGTGTTCATGTTCTTCACACATGCTGGTACAGGAAGACAAAGCTCCCCCAGTGTAATTTCCAAATTTGGGTATATCTTATTTATAAGAGTATACACTATAATGTGTTCTAGTGAGGCAGTCAATCAGCCGTTAAACAATGCACTGACCACAACAGAGGTGCAGAGTGGGTTTATTCTCCAGTTTGTATA
This sequence comes from Hirundichthys speculiger, assembly GCA_018398805.1. Classification (NCBI taxonomy): domain Eukaryota; kingdom Metazoa; phylum Chordata; class Actinopteri; order Beloniformes; family Exocoetidae; genus Hirundichthys; species Hirundichthys speculiger. The sequence goes on along the minus strand of JAGFBZ010000828.1, from coordinate 1,200,341 downwards.
TAAAATCGAGAGGTCATTAAACTCACATCACAGAATGCAGGATGATCAGAAATGACAGATCTCCAGTAGGAAACAGCCGTCTTTAAACATCACATGATGAACCGGGCTCTGGGACGGTCGGCTCCATCGCTCGCCGGACCGAAGGAGCTCGGTCTTCCCGGAGGGGACGGTTTGGTTCATCGGTGTTTCCTTCTCTGACCTGGAGATATCTCACTTGATTCATCTTTATGGAGATATACTGGTTTTAACGGCTGTTAACTGATCTGAACGGCTGTTAACTGGAGTTAGCACTCGGACCACAGGAAAGGGGCGCTGGACGCCGGCAGCTCCTCAAGTACACCAGACTGGACGGTACTGAAACGTGAATTTCCCCCTTGGGAGATCAATAAAGTATATTTGAATTTGAATTTGAATTTGAATGAAAACATAAGAACCTTGGGATAAGTTCTCTAGATGCCTACGTGTCAAAACTTAGCAGACTTGGTGGAGCCGAAATGATAAACAGAAGTGATGGCCTTCAACAGACCAGAATCTAGAGCATAAGTCATGGACTTATGAACCAACATTATACAATAAGGCCCCAAAATGCAGTTTTAATATTACACCCAGTCTGTGGATTTAAATATCATCTGGAGAGTGTGAGTTTGTGTGAGTGACTCTCTTCCGCCCTAACTCTATAGCCTTTGCCGATCGCCGAGCCAAAAGCTTCAGCCGCTCGTGGAGTGATCCCACCCCAGTCAAGCCTGAGTCGCTCCATGACTCCAGAGACAGTGAGTCCACGCCCTCTCTCAGCCACTTACATGAACAAAAACACTCCCAATGTAGCATATATATTACACGCACACTCTCTTTCAATACATGAGCTCATAACAGATAGAAACACGTATGTGGTACAGTACAATGTACATGCCGCCCACACACTCATACAGTACATGCGTGTATTTAGACATGTCCATCAAGGCTCTAGTGACACTTCCTTTAACCTCGGAAAAAGACAGATACACTCAGTTGGACAAATGCACTTTCCAGTTACTCCCAGTGTCTGTCTCAGACGTATCTGTGTACTGTATGTGCTCGTCCGTGTGCCAGTACTGGGCTGTTGCCATCCATCCACAGAGCCACTTTCATCTTGCAGTCTGTTGTCTATCGTGTCTGCTGCTTTGTGTCGTACCCATTTATGTGTGCATAAGGAGATTGTTATTGTGTCGCTTTCTGTTGTCTGCCGTTTGATTTTAACTCCTTTCGTTTTCCTCTCCTCTGTGCTGGAAAAATAAAATAACAGGTGCAATGGTGTTTAAAGGTGCACCCTCATCTCTGATCTAGTGTGTGTGTTATCCTTTAATCTCACCCTTTGTTCCTGTATGTGAGCCAGGTGGCGAGCTTCAGACCTCCACAGGGACTCTAGATGAAGGGCTGGATGAGGATGCTGACTGGGAGGAGGATAGGGAAATGGAGAGGGTGGCTTGTGAAGGGGAGGACTTCATCCCACCCAAAATCATGGTGATGATCCTGGCTGGCCTTTTTAAGTTAAGGTTCATATTCATTAAGTTTTCCATTAATGTAAAGGTACATTTTCTCTCTGTTTTCACCTCATCTGCAGCTGATATCCTCCAAGGTACCTAAGGCTGAATATGTTCCAAACATCATCCGGAGGGACGATCCCTCCATCATCCCTATTCTTTATGTGAGTAGCAATAACTGATTTGATGTTAGACACACACACGGGACACAATTTGACCTGCATCACTATTATCCATTACTTGATTATAATTAGTGTTGGGCGAGAACACTTTACCAGTCGTGTGTGACTGTAATAATATTTTCTGTTTTTCTGTTTTTCTGAGCCCAACACTGATTGTAATACACCAAAATGACGGTTGTGCCTTTAGGAGTAACCATGAACACTACAACTTAATCATGTTGGGCTCTGAATTGAGCCCAACATCTCAATTCAGACCAAACCAATATAGTTCATTTCAATTTTTTATTTATATAAAGCCTAATTTACAACAAAAGTTATCTCAGGAACTTTAACAAAGAAATGACACAAATACAGTTACAACTAGTGTTGTTCCAATTCCGATACCAGTATCGGGGAATTGCTGCAAAACCACCAAAAATCCCGGTATTGGTATCAGCAAGTACGGGAGTCCAGACACCAACCGATACCAAGCAATTTATATTCAGTGATTAATTTTAACTGGTTACTTCTGTTACACTACCAGCAAAAAGATATACTTTTTAATTTTGCAATACTGTTTTATGCTGTTCTTATTTGGAAATTAATTTAAACATAAATGGGTTGGATTTGCTGCATTTATTCATGTTTTACAACAATGATAACAGATCGGTAGTCTGTATCTGCCGATACCCACAGTTGAAGAATCGGAATCAGTATTAGGAGGGAAAAAATGTTATTGGAGCATCTCTAGTTACAATCAGCACAATTATAATAATTAACCTTTTATTTTTATTTATTTGTGTATTTATTTATTTTATTCTTTATCTCTGAGGGGTCCTGAGCCAAGGCTTGGAAAAATTGTGTAACATTATTCCACTTTTGCATTTAAGCTGCAATTCTTTCTAGCTGTAATTGTGATAAGAAAAATTACATGTTTCTATGACTACAAGCAAACAAAAATTAACTGTAAAACCACTGAATTGTTCAGTTATTTGCTTTGCAGGTGTTGATTAAAATAATAATTACTTCAATATTCCTATTTTAAGGATCATGAACATGCCACATTTGATGACATCCTTGGTGAGTGCTGTACTTCTACCTTTCTTTTTTTTTTGTTTAAATAAAGATATTATTGATTGATGGATGAATGGATTGAAGGTGGATGGATGGTAGATGGATGGATGGATATTGTTGAGGTTAAAAAAATGACTTTTGTTAGGATGGTGTAAAATATGAATACGTGTCAGCTGGCTGGAGTGCAGCGATGATTCACTGTTTTTCCACGTGTGCATCTGTGTGAGCATCTCAAGGGACGGCCAATTTGTGTTTCTCACCATTATGGCTGAGAAGGAAAAGTGACACCTCTCGTTCTCTCCCCCAGAGGAGATAGAGAAGAAGCTGACTGCCTACAGGAAAGGCTGCAAAATCTGGAACATGCTCATTTTCTGCCAGGTGAGTGACAGCAGAGACATGTTGGAAAACTTGTTTGAGATCTTAGATTAAGAAATCATGCAACAATATTCATTTAGTTATAATTATCTCTTAATGAACTAATGAACTTGTACATGTAGAGCTTTCTCTCTTTTTTTCTTTTTTATAAATTGTATTGATTTAACTTCACATCCAGATGTTTTTCACGCGGTTGTATCATATCGGGTTATGCTCTTTCCAGGGCGGTCCAGGACATCTGTATTTGCTGAAGAATAAAGTTGCCACCTTTGCAAAGGTGGAGAAAGAGGAAGACATGGTCCAGTAAGTTTTGACTTGAACAGCTAAGTGTTTACAGAAAAAAAAAAAAAAAAAAACCATAATGTGTGGTCTTTTTGAAGTGATTTGAAGAGCAAAAAGCAAAAAAGGTGGTAAAAATTTTTTAATCATAGTCACTGAGGACATTATGATTGTCATACCAAAATTCAGTCATTTTGGGTTTAATAAGACAGATGCAAGTCCATAAAAAGGTGAAATACGACCAAAAAAAACAAACAAACAAACAAAAAACCTCTTTCTTCCAAATGAAACCAGCACAGATGCATGAAGTAGTAAATAGGCTCAGATAAGAAGTAGCAGTAAAAAATGAATCACATCAGAACAACTTATCTGATATCTTTGCTTTCTAATGACATTATTTTCACTAAACACATTTAAAGTTTCTTTTGAAACCTGAAGGTTAACACAGCTGAATCTTATATCTCACAATTATCTGTTTTCTTGGTTTGTTCAAATATCTGAGGCTGATGTTCTCCAAACGTCAGTGATCGCTGATACCCAGTTAAATATAAGTCATCTCACTGGAACGGTTGGCCTTTTTTATTTGAAGTGGATTTGACAAATAAACCATGTCCAACTTTGGTTGAGACACAGAGGACGGAGGCTGACGTTGCTCTACTGCTGACTGAAGACAAACATCCATCCTGACAGCAGCGCTTTACCTCTGCAGAATCAACTGCATGAAAAAGCAAAGACTAAAGCAGCTCCTCAAACAGTAAAGGTTCGTACATGAACTAAGAAGTCAGAGGGTAAACTGAAAGCCATCCATAGCATTGTACACAATCAGCAAAAGTCCGGCGTTGCTGCATTACTGTGGTATCCCCTGTGGAAATGCAGCTAGCAAAATGATCGTTGAGTACTAGCTTGTTTCTGCCTGTACTGTTTTGTTTCTGCATATACGCTGTTTCATGCAAGTGTGATGACCTCCATCTATAAGGTGGAGGCACAGAGTGCAGTGTCAGCATGACACACTCAGCTGTGATAGCCACGACAACTGGAGAGAAAAACATTTTCATTATGTTTATGCCCCTCTGGATAAAACATATGGGTACAACAATAAATGTAATGTTACCAATGTTTTGATGGAGAGCTACTCCTCATTAAATCCATTAAATCTGTTTTTACCAGTTGGGACTTTGCCAAAATAGTGCTGCTGGCAGGCTGCATGATATTATATTGCTGTTCGTTTGTTTTGTTTTATTTTGTTCTGACTGTAAATTAAACATTGCAATGTGCCTTGTGTTACCGAGGTAAGATTAATAAAGGAGCTATGTAAGGGTGATAAATGAAATAAATGTTATTTATACAACTCATAAACCTCCAAATTCCATGAAAATCTTTAGCTCGTTTTGAATTTGATGGCAGTAACATCTCATAAAGCTGAGACAGGATGATGTTTACCGCTATATAGCATCCCTTGTTCTTTTTTTAATAAAATCCACATACATCTGGTAACTGGGGAGACACACTTGCTTGAGAGGAACATTGTCCTCATATTATCTAAAATGGGAGCACATGTCCTGAGTACACAAATACAGGACCTTCCCTGTAAAAGACTTTGTGTGGACGGATCCTTTCAGGACTAATCTGTCCTTTACGGGTTCGGTGGTAGAGTTGGGTGTCCTCCAGTTGGAAGGTCGGGGGACTGATTCATTTACAACAGGTCACCTGTTGTCACTTAACATCATTAATTGCAAGGTCCTTTTTTTATTTGCAGTTTCAGTTGGCGTTGTAATAATTTATCTGTTTATATGTTGACAGCAAGGAAAATGTACGACGTAATAAATAAGAACGTCACAGAAGTGATTTAAAATGAAGCAATTCTCATATTAAATGATAAAGCAGGAAATGCATTGATAAAATGATGGCTCTATGCAGGTGGTGTTTGGATAGTGGAGCCCTCATTAGTTACAATATTAAGCATTTTCTTATTCCTTTCCTGTGGTCTGCATGTGAGTCAAAACATGAAGGGATGAAGGGATTCTCCAGCCAAGCTAAAGCCGTTGTTGAGTTTTGACCTTCTCATTCTCCTTCCCACACGTCTTCCCGACTGTCTTTCACCTTTCATCTATCCTATGTAACCAGGTTTTGGCGACGGCTCAGCAGACTGATGAGCAAGCTGAACCCGGAGCCTAACCTCATCCACATTATGGGCTGCTATGTGCTGGGAAGCGCTAATGGAGAAAAGGTTGGTGTTCTCAAAGTCGAGCCTGAAGGACTACCTTACCTCACCGGTTCTGAGCAAATGTTTACTTTACACGCTCGCATGCACATGCAGCCTACTTTCTTCGCAAATATGCACATGCACGACCGGAGCCAGATGCTTTTCTGTTGGCACGTGAGGATAAATCATTTAGTCTGTTGGCTTGGTCCCTTGACATTGCAGAGCCTTGCAGAGGACGTTTTGAACATAGGTGGTAAAAGATTGAAAGACCAAGCAGTTTTTCTTTGTGTAAAAGATAAAAAAAAAAAAAGAAAGAAGCCAGAGATGTTTTTTTGTTGTTGTTGTTGTTTAATAAGTAATAGGGACAAGTGGATGACTTTCAGCATTACCAGCATCTTCTGCTTCCTGGCTGCAGCTCTGATCCTGCTGTCAGGCTGCAACTCAGCACACTTAGGTGGGTGGGGGTGGGGGTGGGGTAGAAAAATAGACTTCTTGACACCCACTCAATTTAGCTACACGCACATGCAGCTACTTGCGCTTGCTTTAATTACGTGCTCACACATTTACTTTCACACTCCCCTGGTCCTCCTTCCACAACCGTCCCACCCCCACAGAGACTGACACACTTGCTTCCCGCAGCAAAGCTCACATACGGCATACGGACCTGAAATATTCCCACATACAAACTATTCAGACAGCACACATGCAGGAAATCTGAGGCGCGGTGTGCCACTAAATAACTGATTGTTTATTCCAGCATAAATCAGAAAAAAAAAAATGCTGGGCTACTGCTTCCCCCTTCTCAAAGGATTCTGAAGGATCAGATTCTGAATAATTTGAAACAGATAAAATATAAAGGTCATGTTTAGAAGTGTAGTGCCAAAGCTAAGAAACTGAAAAAAAATGATCAACTCTAGCATGGCATAACAGCAAGTAAAAAAAAAAGTAAGCCATTGTGACTTAGCTGAGAGGAATGGTGGCCAGTGTGGTCCTCTGCTGCTGTAACCCACCTGCTTCAACATTTGATGCATTGTGCTGTCAGAGATGGTCTTTTGAATACCTTGGATGTAGACTGGTTTGAGTTATTTTTCATCTCGAGCCAGACTGAGCATTCTCCTTCTGTCCTGTGCAATGAAGGTTGCGTAAATCACCTTTGTTTCCTGTTCTGTTGCACAGTTTCAACTTCAGCAGGTTGTCTTGGTCATTCATGCCTGAATATATTGAGATCAATCCATGTGATTGGCTGATTAGATATATCAATGAGCAGCTGAGCAGGTGTACCTAATCAAGTAATCAGGGTGTATATAGTGTCTTCACCTAAAGAGAGGCACCGTTAGCTTTTTGTAGAACATACTGTATTCTACATTATATATGTAGTACAGCTTTGAAAAACAGTGTGTGTGTATGTGGTTCAATACCCATAATCCCTCATGTGTTAAGAGCAACACAGAGTACATGCTGCAATGAATCCTCATGAATCCTGCTTTAATGTGTTTCCAGTCCTTTGTTGTTATGAGAATAGTACTTACATCAAAGTGATAAACAGCTTTTAGTGCCATTTCTCCATAAATGTGGTACACCGGTTGATATTCTCTCACCACTAAATTTGATTTTTATCAACATTTAGTTAAGTGAAACAGAATCTTTGTGATTTTAGTGAGTTAAGCGATGATGACTTTAACCAAACTACTGCAATTTCTTATACGTTTAAGCATGTGTAATAGAACGCTGTGATAACTTGTATAAAATGCAGCATGAGATCTCAGAGAGCGGTACAGACACAGCACAGACACAGTAGAGACACAGTAGAGACACAGCACAAATACAGCAGAGACACAGCACAGACACAGTAGAGACACAGCACAGACACAGTAGAGACACAGCACAGACACAGTAGAGACACAGTAGAGACACAGCACAAATACAGCAGAGACACAGCACAGACACAGTAGAGACACAGCACAAATACAGCACAGACACAGTAGAGACACAGCACAAATACAGCACAGACACAGCACATACACAGTAGAGACACAGCACAAACACAGTAGAGACACAGCACAGACACAGTAGAGACACAGCACAAATACAGCAGAGACACAGCACAGACACAGTAGAGACACAGCACAGACCAGTAGAGACACAGCACAAACATAGTAGAGACACATCACAAATACAGCAGAGACACAGCACAGACACAGTAGAGACACAGCACAGACACAGTAGAGACACAGCACAAACACAGTAGAGACACAGCACAGACACAGTAGAGACACAGCACAAACACAGTAGAGACACAGCACAGACACAGTAGAGACACAGCACAAACACAGTAGAGACACAGCACAGACACAGTAGAGACACAGCACAAATACAGCAGAGACACAGCACAGACACAGTAGAGACACAGCACAGACACAGTAGAGACACAGCACAAATACAGCAGTGACACAGCACAGACACAGTAGAGACACAGCACAGACACAGCACAGACACAGCAAAGACACAGCACAAACACAGCAGAGACACAGCACTGACCAGTAGAGACACAGCACAAACACAGCAGAGACACAGCACAGACACAGCACAAATACAGCAGAGACACAGCACAGACCAGTAGAGACACAGCACAAACACAGTAGAGACACAGCACAGACACAGTAGAGACACAGCACAAATACAGCACAGACACAGTAGAGACACAGCACAAACACAGTAGAGACACAGCACAGACCAGTAGAGACACAGCACAAACACAGTAGAGACACAGCAGAGACACAGTAGAGACACAGCACAAATACAGCAGAGACACAGCACAGACACAGTAGAGACAGAGCACAGACACAGTAGAGACACAGCACAAATACAGCAGTGACACAGCACAGACACAGTAGAGACACAGCACAGACACAGCACAGACACATCAAAGACACAGCACAAACACAGCAGAGACACAGGACAAACACAGCAGAGACACAGCACTGACCAGTAGAGACACAGCACAAACACAGCAGAGACACAGCACAGAGACAGTAGAGACACAGCACAGACATAGCAAAGACACAGCAAAGACACAGCACAAACACAACAGAGACACAGTAGAGACACAGGACAGACACAGCACAGACCAGTAGAGACACAGCACAAATACAGCACAGACACAGTACAGATAGGGATGCACGATAACTGTTTTTTAAAACCAATAACTTTCAGCTCCCAAAGGCCGATACTGATAACCGATAACGCACACATATACCTAAGATCATTACATCAATACTATGAACAAAACCAAAAACTGTTTTGACTCTTTAAATGAACAGATATTTATTTTTTCTAATAAAAAACTATTGGCATGCCTCTCAGACATTTTCGTAAAGCTTTCAAACTAGACTTGTCTGTGTAAATAAACTGAAAAGTGAACTCCATAGTAACAAAAAACAACATTTAAAGGGTTCTATTCAAATGAATGCCTTTTAATTAAAGTAAATGAGGTTCAGTAGTTTTGGGTTTTTTTTAAGGAGCGAGAGGAGAGTGGAGGGGAACAGAGGGGAGGGGTTGACTTGCTGCTGGCTTGCTCACGTTAGCTCATGTTAGCTCATGTTAGCTCACGTTAGCGTGATTTCAAAACTCCATGGAAGCGATTGTTTTGTTTCAGCTGGCTGATCGGATTTGGCGTATTAAAGCTTGTGCTATTTTTTCCTCCTTCGCTTGGAGCATTTGTCAAATAACCAGCAAACTATGTTCTTCTGAAACTTTAACGAAGTTCCATACAATAGGCACCATGTTTGTTTGTTTTTATCAGCGCACTGAACTGCATGCTGCATTCATGGTGTAACCTAAATTCCTCTGTTCCCTCGTTTGCTTGTCGTTCTTTCAGGTTTATCTATTTTTTCTGTTTGTATGTGTAACATGTGGGAAAATACTGCGAATATCAATTCAAGTCCGCAACTACCAAAATTATGACCGAGTTAACAAGTTGTTTTCTGGCATGAGGGGGTATTCTTGATTTTCCTTACTGAGAAATCGTTTTTCTGATTATGCCGACGTCACTTGAACATAACATTCACTGCCGGTCATTCAAGGCTCAGAGGGAGCGAGGTACTGCCGTGTTGACAAAAATATATATGTTATCGGGGCTATTCGTTATGATATCAGACTTATCGGGATGACATCATAATTTCCTGTTATCGGCCTCGATAGTTATCGGGTCGATAAATTATCGTGCATCCCTAAGTACAGATACAGTAGAGACACAGGTTCACTTTCCACAACTCAGCGAGGAGATTGTTGGTCACATTCACTAGTAGTGTCTTCACTATCATGTCACCATAAATCCTGACTAAAACTCTTCAAACAAATGATTTCTATCCAAACAGGTTGATAATTTATTAGTTGACGGTTTATTTATAACAGGTTTTTTCAGAAACTTTAGAAATGAACAGGACATTCAGTACAGCTCTAATATCTCATTATAGCTAACGTTCATGGATCAAGTACCAAATGTCCTCTACTGTTGCTGTTGGCTTGGTTTTTTTTCTCATGCAGTGAAGTGAAAAAGATGGAGTGACTCTTTTTAAAAAAAAAAAAAAATATTGGTTCATGTGTATCATTAGACACCTGTAATAAAAGTATGTCACATAATCAGTGACATCATGATGTGGCGTAAGAGAAAGCATTGGATTGATGAGAAATGTTGTGAACTGCTCTGTTGTTAATTAACCTCCAGCCCACTTTCACTCTAGCTTGACAACGACATGTGCCCCCTTCTAAATGGGAGATAAAGGGTGATGAAAACCTTAATGTTTCGTATTTATTTTGAGGTAATCACAACCATGTAGTAACTGGTAAATTATGATTTCAGAATGTTCCTCACAGCACATTAACAACACATTGTTCATGTGTCAGACCCGTGCCCTCACAGTCTGGCGAACACCCAACAGTACACACTGTGAGTCTCTGTGACATTTGGCTTCGCCTCCATGGTGATGCAGTACAAGACGCACAAGGATGGACATGAGCAGGGAAGGGCTGATTCGCTGCATTTAACAATCCCCCCCCCCATGCTGCCTATGAGTGCTCCTGCAGGCTCAGCTGGAGAGCCACTATTAATAGACTTACTGAGCTACCTTCAGAAGATGCTCTGCTCTGTTCGTTGGCTCCGCTGTCAGTCAGCACCCATTTAAGAGTCTAAAAGGTCAGTACCTAGAGGTCATGTTCATTCTCATCACTGCTCAGTTCAATTTCTGACTCAGCCTAGAAAGAATCTGATGGTCGTTTCTTTCAGGGTAAAAGTGATTTGCATTGACCTCAATTCCAAAAAAAGTTGGGACTGTAAAATGTAAATGAAAAACCAAATGTAAATCTTATAAACTCATTTTTTTTGTTTACAAGAGTACATAGATAACGTGTCAAAAGTTTAAAATTCAAACATTTGACCATTTCATGAAAAATATGAGCCTGTTTTGAATTTGATGGCAGCAACATGTCTGAAAACGTTGGGAGATGGGCAATAAAGGCCTGGAGTGGTTCTGAAAAAAAAAACACTTGGAGGAACATCTTGCAACTCCTTAGAAACAGTAAACTGGGAACAGTTCAGTGAAACTCTGAAGAGGTATAAAAAGAACAAATTAGAGAGGCAACGTTTCACTAATCTGCATAAAAATGTGGAAACATTTCAGAATTATATTCCACGGTGTAAAATTTCCAAAACCTTTAATTTCTCATCATCTACTGTACAAAATAACATCAAAAGATTGAAAGAATCTGGAGAAATCTCTGTGTGCATGGGAGACTGTCTAAAATTAGTACTGTGATCTTCAGGCCCTCAGGTGGTGCTGCATTAAAAACAGGCATGACTCTGTTATGGAAATGCCCACATGGGCTCACAAACACTCACTAATCACTGTCTATGAACACAGTCTCACAGTTTTTGTTTTTTTTTTCCTTCCAATGAATGCCTTGTATCTTTCACCAAGACAATGCTAAACCACATGCATCTTCTCAAGATGAAACCTGCCTGCTAGGCTGAATGGCAAAGGAATTACGGGGGAAAGACAGTGAGGGTGAGCTCGAACCAGAGGGAAGTGATAGACATGTGAAGACAGCCAAATGTATGAGTATTATCAAATGTGACAGGTTGCAATCACACAGACACAAATACATTCCCTGCTGTGGAAACCCTCAGTAGATAACAGTATAGCAGATTTGTTCATTCTGGATTTTTACAGCCTAAACGTTAAGCCGACAGTACACAATTTTAGGAGCACAGACATTTACTGTGTCCTGTTTAAAGGGCTGCCATCCATCAAGTTTAATGTAATGGAATTTCAAAGGCTGCTCAAAAGCATGCGTAAAATACTCCTCTAATCTTTTAGACAGCATCAGAAACTAAAATGCACTTGTCTTTGAGGTTTATGGGAACCAGTATTGATACCATGATGCACACTGTCGCTCAACCCACAACTTCTTTGTAGCCACATCTTTCTGAGAAGCGATGGAGGCAGTTGCATGTGCTGTTAGGTGGTGTTGCAGGCATTTTAAGTGATTGGATGAGTGACATACACATTCATAACATGGTGCTATTTTAAATAGATTAGCAAATGATTCCTTCTCAAAGTCATAAAAGTCAAAATATGTGTAAAATATAAGAAGTTCTGACTTAAAATTGCTCATAAAACAATGGCATCTTTAAGCTATAAGAGGATTCATGGACAATTATCTGTTATATAGAAAGAAACACACTCTAACAGTTAAATAACCGTTTCACTATTTTTTATGCTGAGTGGAAATACAAGCATCAATCTGATGTCCCCAGACTGTTCTATGATTATCGACATATCTGTTTGTAAATGTCTGTAGTGACCAATCTGAGACTCACCCTCATTCAGATGAAGTTTATTGAGAAGCTGCTTCTGCTTCAGTACCTGACAGACAACATCCCAGCCAGCCTGGGGTCACAGGAGTTAGCATTCAGGACCACGCAGGGAAACTGGCTTTAAACTGGCTTTAATGCTCTCAGCTAGATCAGCTCCTATATCAGGGTGCTGAGTGATTTCAGGTCACCATCCAATAGCACATCCAGCAAAAAAAAAAAAAAAAAACGATGGTAAAATATGATGCTACCACATTTCACACACAATAAGATATACAGCACTTCCACAAAAACTCGACTTTGCACAGATTGGAATCGTGGTTACAACTCCTCCACTCTGGTACTCAGCACCTGAGCCCCTCCCTCGGGGTTGTGCTCAATCCCCTCCTGTTTACTCTGTTCACCCATCGCTGCATCCACTGACACATGAAGAGACGTCTGCCAATAACACCACTATCACAACTTTTTTATTAAAATGTTTTTTTTTTTTTTAAGCTTTGAAATAAATGTCCTTGATATACAAGGGGGAGCAATGCTTGCAGTGCAAAACATTGATATTTGTTATGTACAACTAACTTTCAATGTTAGAATTGCAAAAATGCTAACCCTAGCCAGCGGTAAAATTATGCCTCGGTGATCTTGTTCAAATATTCTTTATTGGAATTGTCCCTGCATGGATTAAGTGTCCCATCACTTCATCGCATAACTGTGAACATAATCCTCTTAAAACGAGTGCCACACGTGACTGCATTTACTTTCAATCAGATGCAACATTGGCGTCCCAGCTCTTCACCTCGTTTACCTTTTTTAAATACAGTCAGCTCAGGGGTGTGTGAATGGAAAGTGATCCAGGGCCATCTTTTTAGTTTACACTCAAATCTCTCAACGCTGCTTTCTTTTCTTTTCACAGTTCGTGACTGCTCTTGGAAGAAAGTGTTCTTTGTCTCTCTCATTCCCGTCTTTCTCTTTCCTTGTAGCTTATTCAGACTCTGAAGAGGCTGATGAGACCCTCCTCTGTTGAATTCAAGTCCCCTCTCGAGCTGTCGGCACAAGGTGAGAGCGCGGCACGCACATATTAAACATGCAGATTATTACTCTGCGCGGTTGTTCTGTTGAAGAGTTGTGCCCCATTAAAAGAAACAGATATGTAGTATGTGCACAGTTTCGGTGCGCTGGGCCACAGTTGCACTGAAGTGGAGTGTTAATAGTGATCATTAATCAATGCCAGTGAGCCACTCAACGATGAAGACGGTAAATATACAGGTGTGAACTCTGCGGCACCTTCGGCGCTTCCCTCATCAGTCATTTTCCTGCCATCTTCTGACACCATGCTAATTATTTTTCCTCATAAAACGTCATCATTACAGCTGCGGCGGTCCCGTCTTCTTTTGATCCGCCGTACGCTCCCTCGTCTCCACCCATGTCCTTTTGTTTCTCTCCTGACACACAAACCGTGTTGTTGTTGAGCAGAATCCAGGTCTTTCAGCTGGAAAACTGTAAAAAAAAATGCAGCAGTGTGCAAAGTCCTTTTGGCAGATGTGAATAACTGCTCTAAAGTAAAACGATTTCAAATTACCTAAAGCAAAGTAAGAAAACATAAGAGAAATCAAAAAGTGCTATCAGATATTTGGTGTGACCACCCTTTGCAGCATCAGTTCTTCTAGGGAACGCTTCCATATAGTTTTTGAAGGAACAGACAGGAAAGTTGCTCCACACGTCTTTGAGACTTAACCACAGAGCTTCTATGCAGATTACCTCAAATCCTTCTGTCTCTTCATGTAATCTTTGACATACTCAGGGATGTTGAGACTGGGGCTGTGTGGGGAAGTCACACCACAGACTCCTTGTTTGACAGTCCCTATAGACGTTGGCTGTATGTTTGTTCAGAAAGGACAAGATGTGATTGCAAAAAGTGTTTACAGCAGGTCATGCAAGGAAGATGAGGCTCTGACTCTAATCTCAAAGCCGATCAAAATGTGTAATATTTTTGTAGCTATATTTGCATTCAGTCACTGATCTCCACACTTCCCAACAGTGAGAACTTTGCTGGAATAACAGCAGTAGCCTAAGATTAGCCTGTCACTTCAATAACAGTAGCAACTGAAGAGGATGATGAAGCAAGAGCCAAAAAGACGGTCATGTTATTTGAAAAAAATATGGAAATGTCCGGTAGAACAGACCTCTAGGCTTCTTAAAGTTATTAAGAGTGCAGTCAGTCAACCTAGTGGTATTTGGAAAAGCTTCCAGCCCCTCAGATGAAACCCTCAGTGGAATGGGAGCAATAATTTATATATGTTTGTTCATCAGATGCTTCTGACTCAATTTCATGAGCCCAAATAAAAAGCTACAGACACAAACTGTGGCTCCTTTACTTTCAATGTCACCACCAGTGATAAGACAGGATGCTGATGGAAGGTCTTTACAGAAGAGCAAAAGCCGTGGTTTATAGAGGGTTTCCAGCTGAAGGATGGCCCATGTGTCATTCAGCAGGAGGGTCCCCCTTATGAGTCAGGTCCTGCTCAAGGTTTCTTCCTCTTAAAGGGGAGTTTTTCCTTGCCACTATTTGGCTTCAAGGTTTTCTCCCAGTTTTTTACTTGTTGTTCCTTTATATATTATTATATATTTAATAATATTACTTAAAGTTAATAATATTTGCTCAGGGGTCATGCTCTGGATCTCTGATAAGCACGTTGAGGTAGTTTGTGTTGTAATAGACCCTATACGAATAAAGTTGAATTGAATTGGAAAGTGTATGTTGCAATGGTGCCACTACCCCTTCCACTACTTTTTGTTTCACTAAATGTCTTTGCTAAGCATCAAGGTCATGTTTTTTGTCTTTTTTTAAATGAATTTTTTTTTTTAACATTGGAAAAAGTAAAGGCACATCCAATTTTGTCCTTGCATGAAGTTATTGGAGTCAAGGAGACAGAGACCGAGAGCTCAATGATATAAACAACAGCACGATTGAAGGAAATGCAGAAGCCACGGCCTTTTTTAACCCTCATAAATTCAGTGAAACATCGAGAGAATCAGGTCTCAAAGTTAATTACAGACATATGACACACCAGGATGGCCTACAAAACTGGGAGAGCTCAGAAAGGACAAGATGTGATTGCAAAAAGTGTTTACAGCAGGTCATGAAAGGAAGATGAGGCTCTGACTCATCGCCAATCATTCATGTTCCTATATTTTTATAAATACATCGTGTATTTGGACCAATTTGCTTTATGAGTCAGTGGAAAGCAATGTAAATATGAGCAGAGAAGATTTCCGGGTGAGAACATTTGCCATTAGATACACCCACTCTCCGTTCTTCAGACAGTGACCTATTTTATTCACACAGAGCAACTTCGGATACTTTCAAGACTATAAAAAAGATCTGATTCTTGACACATTTGTGTTCTTACAGTCAGCTCCTCCAAGTAATACCTAGAAAATTTCAGGACTGGAGCTCACACGTGAAAACAGCTCTTCAGTGATGACATGATGACACAAAGTCAAAGGTGTGGGCTCCGTGAGCCAGAGGACCACCTGCCGCAATCTAATTATTGACAGTAACTCTGATGACATGTCAGCCATTCATCAATACTCTGACAGTCATTAAACGCGCTTCCATCAGCCTGATGTCATGCTCTCCCTGTGTCAGCTGTTCTGATTTTAAGATGACCTTTGTTTTCTTAGCATCTGATTTTTGAACAGCACAATTATACGCGTCTTACATTGAAGTGCCCCTGGAATTGCAATAATTCATAAAGTCCTCCTCATTGAAACTTTTTTCTTACAGACATAGCACTTTTGTTCATGTGTGATATCGTCCTTGATGTAGCTTATCAGTTGCATGAATCACAGATTGATATCCTCTCCCGCCAGGCTGTTCAGTTTTCAAAGAACTTCTCTCTGAATAATTATTGCGATGAATAGATAATACATTTCGACCATGACAAATGTCAAGTCTTCAAAACACAACATGACCAGCGAGACAATTTCAAACCTATAGATGTAAACACATTTGTTGGTACCCTTACAGCTCATCAAAATGATGCTTAACTTCTCCTGGAAGGGGATTAAATGAAAAACAATGATCTCAGGTATACCTGAATGTAATCAGGTCCAAGAGTCTGGATGTGGCTGCAAGACGAAATGCAACCCTAAATTGATCAGAAGAATTGCGTGGACAGAAGACAAAAGACAAACAAGCAACATCCAAGGACATTGAAAGTCCCAGACTGATCGTAGCACCAATGGGATCCATGGAAGAAGACCCAGTGCTTTACTATTAAAAGAAAAACATGAAGAATCTGTACTGGAATTTGATCAAATCCAAATTGAGAAGTCAAAGTTTCTGGGAGAATGCTGTTAGGACTAATGAGACAGAGCTGGAACATCTTAGCAAATCACATTAACAATGTTCACAGACAGAAAAATGACACTTTCAAAGAAAATAACACAACGTAGGAGGCTCACTTATGTCTTGGATTGCTTTGCTGTGTCTGACACCAGGGACCTTGAATCAGGGAAGTCTTGAGATGCAATGGAGTCTCGAGACTTGAAAGACAGACCTTGGAGCAAAGCTGCTACAACAACCCATAATTAAAAAGATAAACTAATGAACAACCTCCATGACCTCTGATGTTAATCCTGTTGAACATCTATGAAAAGATGTGAAAAAATGCAGTGTGAAGACACCCGTCAGACCTGAGACTTGATGGCAGGGACTGCGGTTGAAGGTTGTGTGGTATAACACTAAGGATCCCATCATTTTGTTTATTCCATCTTCACTGCTTGTCTTTGTTGAATATTCAGCTCAATCAAACATCAGAATCAAAATCTAGTTTATGTTAAACAGAGATTCAGTTGCAATTGATACCATGAGCCTTTTTCCAGTGTCACCTTGTTTCAGAGATACTGCTGGGATTTGTTTCTCTGAAAAGGTACCAACAAATTTGTCCAAGTGTATAACTGGCCTATACATGGCAAAAAGATTCAAGAGTTTCTAAATGCACATGAGACCAGGTCTTCCCACCGGTGCGGGCTGTTGTGACCTTGACTTCTTTTTGTTTGTCATCTGGCTGCAGGAAAGGAGATGATCGAGACGTACTTCGACTTCCGTCTGTTCCGCCTTTGGAAAAGCCGTCAGCACTCCAAACTGCTGGACTACGACGACCTCTTGTGACGTCCCCCAGTGGAGTGTTGGCTGGTTATCGCGGGTCTGTGCCGACTCTTGTACGGTGACAGGGTGTTTCCCTTCCTGAGCAGCTCCCAGATTCTGGCGGCGTGGCAGAGTTGCAGCGGCAGCAGTGGAGCTGGGTCGTTTTTTTTTTTTTAGCAGCAGGATGTGGCCCTGTAGAATCACCCAGTGGTGTACTTTTTCACCCCTACCCATTTTCACTTTTTGTCTATCTCTCAGAGAAAAGAGAAATAAGGGGACAAGAAAAAGAAGAAGCGAGTGACTCATCATCTTAGCCTAAATGTGTCAAAGATGCAGACTAGATTTAGATTTCTGAGTTGAGCCTGTTAGATCACAGAGTGACAGCGGGGAACAGAAAGAACTTCTTTCCCACTTTAGTGGGTGACAGATTTGATTTCTTCTTGCCTTGCCTTTATCCAACCCATGTCCTCTTTGAACATGGAGGCGGCTCATAAGGATGGAGCAGATAATGGATGGATAAACATATTCTTTGTTACATGTGAACATTATTTACACAGAAAGCAGAGCTTACATGTAAATACAGAAGTCCTTATTGGAACATTAGATGATAGTTTTCCAAAATCTCTCTCCACACCATCATGTGAAAGATAACCTTTCGCTCTAACAGTAGTTCTCTATTTATCAGAGCTTTTCTTTTTTAACTCTAGATTAATATATTAGTAGTGTAGTTTGTGTAGAGACTGTTGTATTAACTCAGGTTAAATGCCTTGTTTTCTACTTCGTATTGTACTCACTGTAGAAGCCCGTTGAAGGCCTTCACACTCCACAGTCGTCTTCAGTGGGACATTAGCACCACCCAGGATGCCACAGCTTTACTGGAGTGTGAAGATTGGAGCTGTCCTGCATTTTCACTGCCCATCGGGTCAGATCCATGCGCGCTTCAAAACGCTGCAGCATTATGTCGGAGGCCACTGAGCCAGCTTTAGCTATTCTTCTTTGAGCAGCTGGTTTGCAGGTGCCCATCTGTGTTTCTAGTGCATGTGTGTGTGTGTGTCCAAAGGTAGCCTATAAACAGGCTGCAGTTGCAGTCTGATGCCAGACTCCGTACAGTGGCTTTATAGGAAGTAGACAACATATCTAGATATGTAATATATTCAGTTTATTTTAAGGACTTACTTACATTTTTGGAGAATTTCCTATTAGAGACTTGACTTGAATCACACAAAGTAGCAAAGGAGTGATAGAGGCAATACTTTTCTCTTTCTTGTCTTTTTAATGCTTTCTTAAAAACTGTAGTTATAGCCGAAGTGACATGTGCTTCGTTGACATGAACACAGTAGAATTTAAAAGTTTGCCTCTGTGATTTAGTGCTGCACTTCCTTTAGTTGTGGGATTTAGAATAGAAACCTGTCATGAAAAAGGACAGACACGTCGACTTTTATTCTTTGAGTGAGAATAAAACTCCAAAAGATACATTTTCCATCACGCACATGGATTGTGTCATCTGGTCCCCTCAATCTAATTATTACCTGAAACCTTTAAACTGAGAACAGTAACTTTTGAGACAAAGAAAAAAAAAAAAAAACAGGAGAAGAGGTATGACATCTAAGCTGACAAAGCCTGATGACTTCATCAAGAAAATTTGTCTCCTGCTTTAAAAAAAAAACACTTTATTTACCATAACACTAGATATTATACAGTTATATAGTAGCATCTAACATATTCACTGATCTTTATTACTAAAACACTTTAAGAACAGCTCTTTAAAGGCTCCTGTAATCCATCTAACATGGTCGGTATTCACGTCGCTCCACGTTGCTGGCCTAACTTGATAATAGTTAAATACAACTGTTTTGAAAGCGGGAGGCTTAGCTCAGTTCCCTGCGCAGTAGAAAATACTCATGTTTGATTTTTAGCTCTTCCTTAATTAAGGGGATTTTAATTCACACTAAACAAACCTGAGTTATGTTAGAGTAGTCTTTTAAAACTTCTTTCCATCTGGAGCGAGTATATTTACTGGTATCAGCGCTGAATAAACAGACAGGCAGAGTGATATTTACACTGCTTCATCACAAGCTTTTTTGCTGAGGTGGTCATGTCCTCTAAAGTACACCACCTTCCTCACCTCTGCAGACACACAGCTTCAGACCAAACGTCCTCATTGAGACAGGAAAGAAGTGAAGATAAAGTTGAGAATTTTTTTTTAACTCTAATTTTTTTCAGTGCAGTGCAAATGTTGAAAGAATTAAGATTTGAATTTAAATGAAAACCAGTGATGGTTTCAGGAGAGAGATTTTTACATAGTAAAGTAACACACGATGAACCTTTCATCCACACGTGCTTCCCAGCTACACATCCAGACATCCCAGCACATGAGAAGTGGATAAGTGTTTGTGATCCACACCGGTCCACCAAGCTGGAAGGAGCTGGAAGGAGCTTCCTGAGCAGCTTGTAGCTTGCAGTGCACACGTAAAGGACGCCATCACGGTTCATCTTAATGCGTCCATGGAGACGTTGTCGCATTGGAAATATCTCCACTGGGTGGCTGAGAATGTGAATTCCAGTGAGGTCATTAACAGTCTTTGGAGTACTGTTGGAGAGTGAACTACGGACGATAACGCAGTGTTGAAGCCACTACAGGAAGTGTGTTAAATGGCAGATGACAGTGTTTGAGCCAAAATGGCTGAAAAGGTTTTTGGACTGAAGTTGTTTAAGCGGACAAACTAGCTGTTTTTTGATTTTCTTCAGCGACATTAATGATGTTTCATTTTATGTACTGACTTACTTTCTGATAATATCTGGATATGAATGTCCAAGCTATGAGACAAAGGTTAAGTGAAAAGCCAGTCATCACCATTAATACCTCACTGTGGGAAACATAAATGGCATTGAGTCATTTTCAAAGTTTTTGGAAAATACCCTCAGAGGTTTCACTCGTCGTGTACAGCTGTAAACTTCCATGTTTAGGAAACATTATAGATGTAAATTATATGTTGTCATTGATGCTGTGAGTCACTATGTGAGCTTGAAGCCAATACCTGGTTTTTTTTCCCTCGCTTTTCTGTATTTATTTATGTAGTTTAGAAAAAAAAAACGGGTATCAGAATAGAAAATGTTCCCTTGAAACCACAAATATGTATTATTTATTTTTTAAAATATTGTTCTAGAGACTTTCTAAACCACATGTCTTCCTAACCAGCAAGTAAGTATGAGAACGTGGAGGGTAGAACAGGACCACCACTCTTCACACATTTTAATGCAGTTAAACTACTGATAAAGCTCTTGTAATTTAACATTTTTCTGTTGCTATAAAACAGAACAAGTCTGAAATAGTTACTGACAGTCAGCCTATCACTGATTATGATCATATTCACACATAATGGTGGTTAAGAGAGAAAAATCTCCAAAAAGTTGCAGCTTTTTTCCCTTTTTTATTGCGACAGTTGAAACTTTTTGCAGAGTGGTGATCCTGATGGGCACGGATTTAATACACGATCAAACTGTAACTTTACTAAATTTCATTTGATAATAATAATGGTATAATTAAATAGGTATAACACTCAGCCCTTCTGTAAACAGGTCCAGACAGTGAAGATCACATGTAAACATGGTTTTCAGAAACATAATATGTCAGAAATTTTTAAAATTTCATTGTGATTGAGAATTCAAGCATTTGGTTTTATTAGGTTATTTTTTTCTGTAGATGATAGTACGTACTAAACTCTCACTGCATCAGTTTGATACAGGAAAAAAAATGTATATATATATTTTATATATAAACTGTATCATTATCTTGCATTTTGTTCTGTGTGTTTTAGTTTAAGGTTTGAGATGTTTTTTAAATGTTTGTTTGCTTTGGACATCCTGACTTAATACTTGACATGACAGTACTGCAGAATCTGTTTTGAAGCAGTTCTTTGTTTTGTAAGATAACAGTTGATTGTGATGACTTATAAGTAATAATGAAGCTATAGGTAACTGAGATCACACCCGGTTTCTGTGTGAAAGCAATCCTTGTGCTTCATTAAGTCATGTTATGTTTTTGTCTGTGTTTGATAGTGCTCTGCATGTTTAATGTATCATTGTGCTCCAATCAACAGAATCAATAGATCAATGTCAGAGTCACTTGGATCAGTTGGTCCACTGTCACAAGTGAAAATTGATCCGTTATGAGTTTCATTCATAAAAACTACTAACACAGTTTCTTGCTTTGCATCTCCTGGTTTGTGTTATTAACTCATGCAGCACATTATAAACCTTCAGCCTGACTGATAGTGAAGCTGAACTAGAAACCTTCTTGTCGTCTTAATTCCTACCTTTTTCCATTTCCAGACTTGATATTTGCTGTTAATGCAAGCTCCAAACGTCTTTCGTTTTAACCTGTTATCATGATAACATAAATGGGATAAGCAGCACATCTTGTGTTTGATATTTCTAACTGGTTTGAAGTGTATTGTTTCTGTCTGTGTCAGTGCTCTGGTATTGCTGTAGGGATCTAATCTGTTTTCATGGTTCCTGTTCATGCTGTTTGTTGAACCATCACATGATTTCCTTTTTTTTTTTTCTGTAACAAATTGTCAAGCAATATTTCCGTCTCATATTAGTATTGGTCTGTATGTGGTAGGGACAGTTGTTGGAGGTATTGTATCAGTCTGTGGTCTTTAGATGCTTTGAACTGTCGATTTGTGGGGCAGTCATTGACATCAGAGCTGCTCCATCGCTGCAGAGTGCAGTGAGCTCGCTGCATCGCTCCTTTGCATTCTGCTGCAGCGTAGCATTACGCTAGCACTGCTCAAACAAGACTCCTCTGCTGTGCTCCCTCTGCTGTGTGTGTTTAAGTAAAGGTCAGACCACAGAGCATAATTACATGCCTGCTCAATGCTTGTAGCTCCATTTTAGCATGGTACGTTTAATCCTGCTGCCACAGGATGTTTGGCTTAAATTGTAGAATGAATTACACTCAAAAGGTGCACCAACTTGATGGATTTCAATGAAGGTTTTCTGATCGCAAAGAAAAAAAAAATTCAAAATACTGTCATCAACACCGTCACCTCGAACATTACTGAAGAGTTTCAGTGTAAAACAACAAGTACTAGCTCTTATGTTTTAGATTAGAAAAAACCAGAAATGATTTTTGTATTTACCGACATGTTTTCCACGTGCAGTAGATCGGCTCCATAATCCACTTTGCTTGTTATAGCGTTTGTACAGCTCTTCCTGACACACTCCTGCTGCTCTCATGTTTAGGAAGCTGCTCAGAAAGCAGATCGAGTGCTGACAAAGACTGTTTCCTTCGCCAAGTCGGTAATAGAGACAGCAGAGAAATAAAGGAAAAATACAAAGATTTTATAATTGGTTTTCTTTGTGTCTGGGGCCACAATAATCAGCATCCCACACAGTAACCGGTGGACACTGTGAGGGATATAACTTAAGCTTCTCTTCAACAACATGGCTCTCAGATTTAACATGCATATGTTGGTTGAGGTGTTGTGGAACCTGCACTTTTCACAAATCAATGCTTTTAATTTGTGGAAGGTGCAAAAGAAATGCTCAGTGCCCCATAATCTGTGCAGTTTTACAAGCATTAAATACATCTTACTGCATTTATCAAAGAAATCATGACAATTACAAACTCTCCAAAACGTTGTTTCTGAAATGATAAACTCACATCAAACACTGATGCAGTAACAACCCTCCCAATATCCAAACTATCTCCCACAATCCCAATTTCTGGACAAAATTCTGTGACGATATCTTTCCTATGGCAAAAAAACACAAATTTACAACTAATTCAATACAAAATCATTTACAGGTCTCTATGAAAAATGTTGAAATGTGCCGACCTGTTCACTGTTTCTGCTTAACAGCAACAGAATAACTCCACCATTCATCCCTTCACCTCCATCGCTGTGTTTACTTGGCATCTGTATTGAACTTGGCTTCCAGTTAAAAATAGAAACCCAGTCCTCACTTCACTATCGCCGAGAAAACACTTCTTCTCAACTGGAAATCCAAAACATGCTTGCATGTCAATCACTGTACCAGGACACAACACTGGAAAAAGTAACATTCACTCATAGAAACAAAATATTAAATCCACTTATTACTCACTTGAGTACTCGATTCTCTGTGGCGCTCGGCCTTCTGCCCCTGCCAGCTGTTTACAGCTGGTTGATTTGCTGATGATAAAAATAATTAATTTGTGAATAACACCATTAAAAGAAGGCTGAAAAAGACAGACAGACATTTCCCTTGTACCAATAGCTGAAACTGAACAAAATTAGAACTTAATTAGCTCTTAGTTCCGAAATGTCATTCTCCTGTCATGCTTCAGATAAAGTTGGGTGGCGCAAATCATAAATGTTCTTACTCGTAATGATTGGAGTTTTTTTGTTGTTTTTTTGTTTTCCTCTTGAAATTTAACCAGTTTTCCTTCTTTTGGCCGAGGTAGCTCACTACATTGTTAGAATTAAAATAAATTAAAATGAAAACATATCAGCACATAAACACAAAACCAATAGTCTGTTAGCTTTTAGCTCTTTTTTGGTCTTTAAGTAGTTCAGAATTTATACTGTATACGCAAAATCAAATAATCAATTCAAAAGTAGTGTAAAATACACTTTTATTTACCTAAATGTTCTGCTGCCATATGAACTAAAATGTCATAACATTTGTTGTTCAAACACTTTTAACATCAGCACTTGCCAGTAACACATATTTAGTGTTAATATCATCTTAAAAAATGTAAAATAAAATAAAGCTTATTGCCACTGCCAGGGCATTAATGTCATCCTGTTGTTATAAAAAATAAAAAAAGTCTACAAACAAAATCCAACAAAATGATTGTGGCTCAGCACAATCAGAACAATTTTGGTTTTGCTGTTGAATACACTGACGAGGGAGGGAAAACAGTTAACAGAACGCAATCTTCCACCTCCCTAAACCCGCGATCTTACCTGCGTAAGATCCAGTTGTTACCAGTTGTGCGTCTTGGTGCAGCTGATGTGCTTTTTAAAATACTGCAGAACGAATCGTTGGATGCGCATTTAAAGATCACAAACTGTGTCCCTCCTCGACCACCAACAGTTTCAGACATATCGGAAATAAATTCCAACCTTTTCCAGCTTGACAAAGATCTCCTCCACAGCAAACATCTGAATGAGATCATGCCACAGCTGTACAGACCGATGTGCACGTCCACAGGTGGACGCACATTTATTCCATTAGGACGCGCTCTTTTATGCACCAACGTGCAAGTTGCGCTTTCCGCAAACTCGGTATCTTGCGATCGCGGGTTTAGGGTAGCAGGTGGTCTGAAACTACCGAATCTGTACCGAAACCGTGACACAAAAACCGAGGTACGGACCGTACCATGAGCTACCTGTACCGTTGCATACCGTTGCACCCCTAATACACATATATATATATATGAACAGGTCTTGTAACCAGGTTCTCAAAATTAATGACTTTGTAGTTATCATATGGTGTTTGGTACGCAGGATACCATCAGATTTTGAGAGTAGAAAACCAGGATGAGCCCGATAGCATCAAGCATGAAGACCACTGGCATTGTCAGGGGATTATTCTCTGTAGGCTTGTTTATAAATGTAATTTCTAAACATAATGTGATTTCTAAAATAGCACATTACCGTACATATGGCATTGAAGGAAGAAAGGAACCTCCCCTATTTATTGAAAGGAGTCAAGCAGAAAGTCTTGCGGGAAGAGCCTTGGCAGTTTTTCACACAGGCAGGCAACTTTGAAATAGAGGGCAAACTTTGGGGACAAAAAGATAAATCAAGATGTCAAGAGGAAGTTAAATGAGATTCTGTATTCATATTAGCAGAGATCCATTTCATTGAAGCTGACCAAATGAGCATCTCACACACACTTTGACTTATCGTGCCGGTTCACTGAAGCAGCTACTTCCATTTCCTCAGAACATAATTACACAAATCAAAAAACTGAACTGAAAAGGCTTCTCCTCTCCCGTTGTTCTCCAAATGAAACATCATCGAGGACAGAAGACAGTGCATATGATTAATAAGCGTTGTCATGTTCTCCCCGCTGCTTGTTGCCAGTTTCCGTGAAGACTGCCAGGGCTCAACTGGGCGCCTGATTGGGTTTGATGAGGTTGATGGATTGATGCTGCTTTGATAATCCTGAGACCACCAGTCGAGCTGTGATTGTATTTAGACAGTGGTGGAAAATAATGTGTTTATGTATTGTCTGTTTCAATTTGCATCAACTTCTAACTGAGCATTACGTTTTGGAATAGCTTTTTTTAGGCTAATGCTGGAGTGATAGATGTTGCAATAAGCCATTAGCATTCATGCGAAGTGATAGAAAGGTTGCTAACTAATTATGAAAAGATTAACATTGCTGTACATCTGGTGATTTTGATACTAATAAATCTGTATACTATATGTTGGTGGTCTGGTGTATATGCACTCACACAACACAGAGCCTTTGCAGGAGAAGGACCTGTGACATCTCCATCTGATGGATGCAGGCTGTATTTGGTCACACAGCTTTGTGTGGAGAAGGTCAGGAAGGAGACACAGGTGGGTTGATGTTCTTTTAAACAAACCTTGATCATTTAAAGCAGTGTGTGGGATAGCTTTAATAAACTGAGCTTGAGAACATTTATTTGGGTGTTTGAAGTGATGGCCATGTCAGGGACTGACATCAACAACAGCTTGTCACTTTGAGCGACTGTGGGTCAGATCAAGGAGCTCTCCATCTTTATCTCCACCAGCTTTGTATTATTCCTCATTTGCTGTACATACATCAGTAAATCAAATCTCTAACACCACTTTCAAATAAAAGTGGGGTGGAGCAGAGTCTGACTCCACTCCACAGAGCTGCAGAGACATGGATGAAATGGGAAACCTCATCACAGATCGTTCATTAAGACCTTGGGAAATTTTGACAACTTTGGGGGAAAAAAGGGTCATAATGTTTCTATAGCTGGATTAGAAAACCCTTCTAATGACGGTTAGACTTTCTTTTTAATGTGACAGTGGCAGGGCAACCATCCTTATGCACCGTCATTTCAGCTCCCACAGTTAAAAAAGAGTATTTGTAAAAACTGCTGATAAGAAATAGTAAATAAAAAAAAATTATCTGTCATACTATTCTTTCGCTTTTTTTTTCTTTTTAGACCTTTTCTCTGTTGGTTTTGTTTTATTTCATGCATCTGAGTCCTGGTAAAAGGTCTTGCTGCTGTTTAAAGTTCCCATCAATTGTACAGCAGGTGACTTCTTACGTCCCAGATCAGGTAAAATTATAAGAAGCCAGAAAGTATGCACGATTAGGGGCATTGTCTTTTGACTGACAGCTGCCATAGCCAATAGTTAGCTGTCATCACTCTACTTAGCATTCATTTTTATTCTCGATAATATGGTTTGTTGTGGTGTTAACTGTACTAAGAGACTGCTGCAGCTGGTTTTGGGTTGACCTGGAAGGGTTCGGAGGCAAAGCTACCTTATCTCACATCTGAAACCTGCGGACTGGGCTAATCAGAGGACTCCAGCTGGACTGTCAGCACCTCATCAGCTTCTTCCTCTTGCAGCAGCTGGGTCCTCTGGTCAAGCATCTTTTGCCTCAGATCGTTTTAGGGCCCTCCCAAGCCCGGGTCTGCTGGAAACCACAGCCACTCAGCTTGTGACGTGGACCCACAGCAGTAGTCAACCCACAGGTGACTGCAACCGGCCTAAACCTGGAAGCAACAGGCTAAGTAACGGCGGGTCCCAGCCAAGGTTATTATAGTTTTGAAATTTTCTTTAGTTTTTATTTTTATTTAGTTTTCCAGTTTGCTTTTTTATTTCAGTTTAGTTTTAGTTAGTTCAACAAGTAATTTAGTAGTTTTAGTTTAGTTTTTATTTTGAGGAATTGACTAGTTTCAGTTTAGTTTTATTTAGTTTTAGTCTTAGTTTTAGTTTTTCTTCTTCTTGCAGTATGCAGCAGATTATACACCTTTTCGACTTGAAAATTGTGGACATGCGCCCCCTAGTGGCCCCGCCATAACTGGAGGGTGCGTTGCTCCATCAAGTAACCCAAACACAGCAGCGTGGAGGATCTGTTACGGATAACACAGACATGTCTTGGATTGATGATGTTAGGCAGTGGCCTCCAGTTACAGATGAAGGTAGTTTATCGCTGTTTTTAATGATTGGTTATGGAAATAGCATGATCTATTCCCATAATCAAACACTAAAAACTGTAGAACGCTGGCTATAACTAACGTCAACAAGCCATAAAGATTATGCTGCTGTAATGTTAACGCGAGCAGTAAATTAGGCTATGTGTTAATGTTATATTTAATTTATTTTATCATTCTCCTAAGTCATTCATTCATTAATTTATTCATTCATTTATAGGCTTGTGCTAGTACCGAGGGCTACAGTAGCCTCATACTGCTGTTCTTTCGGCCAGAATCGTCCGGGACTCTCAGCGAGACTATGAGTAGTTCGAGATTGAATGTTAACGAAAACTCACCCGGCTGTATTCATTTGGAACAAAGTCCTTTCTGTTGATATTTTTCACCCACGTCTTTCCTAACTTCTTGTTCTGCAAACAAGGCAGTCTTCGTGCATACTTTCTTCTTCCATTGTCGAATTTTCACACCATTGTTGGCACAGTTTATGACGGAACATTATTCCCACTCGACCGACTCGACATTATAAAAATATATATTTGTAGAAAGAGAATAACACTGGTTAATCTGCGAGCCGGTGAAAGTGTCGCTCTGTAGCACAACCCCGCAATGGCGGACGGGGTACTTCCGGGGGGCTGGCCCGAAAAAGTCTATATCCGCTATGCTGCCCCTCTCTGGAGGGAGGGTATCATAGCGGCTGTTGCAGGACAGGCAGTAATCTCTATGGCAGTAATCGAGGGAGAAAACGAAACGACAACGAAAACGAAGCTGAATTTATCTACAATTCAGTTTAGTTTTAGTTAGTTTTACATCCTTCATTGTAGTTTTTATTTAGTTTTCGTTTTTTTTTTAATTGTAGTTTTTATTTTTATTTCAGTTAACTGAAATATTTTTTCATTGCTAGTTTTAGTTTTAGTCTTAGTTTTCGTTAACTATAATAACCCTGGTCCCAGCAGAACTCTGCCAGTTCTTATTTCAACTCTTGCAGTGCCTGTTTCAGATGTCATTTCAGTAGCGACATTGGAAGTGAGGATGATTGGACAGATTTGATCAAAGTTCACATAAAGAAATGTTCATCAGCATCATAGATCAGCGTAAGCTGTAAAAATAGTTAATTTGACTGAACTAAGGTGGTGGTGTTCCAGCTGGCTTGTCAGCGCTGCTCGTTGATCCGAGTAGCAACACTGGACCCTGTAGTATGAAGAAAAAGAGACTTCAAAAGTAGGTTCTTAAAAGCTATGGGTGATGTCCCAGGAGATTTGTTGAGTTCTTCTTATACAGTCTGTGGCTTAAACTTGTTTTTTTTTTTTTTTTAAATATATATAAACTCTGTTATTGATCAACTAAATATGAAAAAACATATTTTCTGTACATTCACACGAACATCAGCTATCATGTTTACAATTGTGCAGCTTCCCTCATTTTCTAAAAGCTCCAACTGAGACCAGCTCCAGCAATACTACAATAATGACAACTACAGCTACATGATACCTAAATACTCCGTACTCAGGTGTTAATAAAATATGTTAGATCAGACTGTCAAGGAGGACTGGTAATAATATATAATATATATATAAAATATATGGATCAAAAATACGAAATTAAAAAACGGGCCACAGGACTGAATTTGTTTTATAATCAAGGACGGGACTTTGTTGTCATTATGCATCTGTGCCACTAGATGGAGCCGCATTGAAGTAATTAGTAAGAGAGCAGCAGGACAGTGAACACATGGAGCAGATCTGATGTAACATGGAGGAATGATGCGAAAGTTTTGTTGCAGTCCAGAATTTTTTTTTTAGACAGAATTGTTAATATGGCTACCTGATTTTGCTACCCGAACTGTAAAGTTCACGGATTTTTACCGTTTTCCATGTCTGTTTTAGCTTTTCCTTAAGTTTACCTGCTAATTCTCTTCCAGTTCTGCAGCAGCCAGTAACAGACTTTTCAATACAAAAGCATGCTTTCACACGCGATAAAATAAATGTAGGCGTTAATAAATGAAAGCGTTAACGCGATAATAATGCGTTAACTTGCCTGGCCCTAATATATATATATGTGTATATATATATATATATATATATATATATATATATATATATATATATATATATATATATATATATATATATATATATATATATATATATATATATATATATGATAGTGAATGTTAGATTAAATAGCTTTAATAGCTCATTTATGTGACCTGAGTAGAACATTTTTTGTCTCATGTCACAACATATATCGGGAAGTCACAATTTTGTGACCACTGACAGGCAGCAAACACTTTTCATCTTGTTACAATGGAATGGTCTTCTGGGATTCTTACATTCACATTAATGTTATCTAGAAATGTTTGAAGACCAATCACGTCACACAGGATGGGACCTGATGGCATCTATTGAATACAATCCCAATTTAGAGACCCCACCCGCCGCAGTCCCACAGGGCTCAAATGATATATGGCCAAGATACACGAGGATCAGACACTCTAGGGCACCCTAAGGTGTTCTCTGTCCTCTCAAAATAACTCTTACCAGCCAGGGAGTGGACAAAGAAGAGTCAGTACTATGTAGGTGGCCATAATGTTATTATTGATTTGTGTATGTCTCTTATCTAAAAGAAAAAAACTAATGAATAAATGAACAAATGCTTCTGCATGTTCCCTGAATCCTGAGTAGATTAAAGGTGGCTTTAACGGGGGTAAAAAGGTCTGGCTTCATGATGCTGGGGGCTAAAGCACTTAGTGCATCAATGAATCGGAATAATTAATGGAGTTTTTGAATCGAAGCCGCATGAAATGTGCTCCTGACCATTCATGCACAGGATTACATTCAATTAGGTTTTTTACTGGTTGTCCTGCTGAATGAAGATTAGAGCAGCAATATATTTAATAAATCTAATGATTAATAAAGCACAGCCTTTGCTCCAGTGTGATCTCGTATACAGGCAAGCTTGGAAAGATACGTGCAATGATGCAGCGAGTGTTTTAGGTTATTGTATCCTATTAAATGTAAAACCTTTCTTCAAGTGTATTTTTAGCTTTTGTTTGACTTTCCAATTAAGCAAGTTTTGCCATTATCAACAAATTTCTATTTTCACTAGCAAGTGTTTTCTTCTGAGACTTCTTCTGTGAGTTGAATCTTAAATGTTTCCTTTAAGGACTGAAAAAAAGATCTATTGAGGTAATGTCTCATTGGAAGCAAGACCTTTCAAAAGATTAACATATTTAGTTTGTGAAACTAAGGAGTCAGTCACAGACAGGAATGACATAAAGACAAAAATAATTAAGGTCTCCCGGTGCGCTAATCCACATTGTAGCTCCGCTGTGAGCAACAAATATATTAATTATCTCAACAGATGGTGGGATCATTTGTGCTGAGATTGCAGATGTGCGGTGCTACAAATACATCATGGTGGGTTAGTCATGTAAAACCATGTCAGTACTCACAACTGGCTGTTTGATGCAATATTAAAGGTATGAGCAAATCAAAAACACTTGAGTACAAAGCCTGGTTATGAAATCTATGCATAGATTTAGACAGCACTTAACCCCACAGGCATGAAAGAACACTTTAGCCCACACAAGGGAGCAGCCCTCCAGTCGCTCCCATGTGATGAATAATAGAAGAGGATGGATAGAACCAGAGCTCCAGCAAAGGAGAAAAATTAGTGGTCAACACGCTGAGGGCCAAAGAGAGACTGTGGGGCACAACAGGGATGTTTTCTCCATGAACGGGCAAGTTTTTAGTGTGTGCTGACGCACAGAATAATTCAGTTCAGTTCAGTAAGGCTTTATTAATCCTCAAAGGGAAATTTTATTTTGCAGTCCGTCTGTCAGTCAGTAAAATAGTCACTAGATAGGGTCATAACTCTGGCTAGCAATGAACGTCCGTAGAGGTCTGTATAGCAGCAAACCTGGAGAAGTCTTATTGAAGACACTTCCTTTAATCACTGTGTTGTGAAGAGGATGTGCTCTGTTGTCCATAATGCTTTGCAGTTTATGAAACATCCTTCTGTTCGCAGTCAGCTCCAGGACAGTCCACATCACAGAGCCAGATAGTCCCAAGATTACAAATTCATTTTTTTGGGCATCGTGAATAATGTTTGCTGAATTACCTCTGTAAGTGTATTGGTGGCTGGATCCAGGTGATCCGGCCACCATCTCTGACATTCCAGTATCCAGCTGTCTGACAGTAAATGCATACATGCTCACAAGCTGGATAGTTGTACCTTTCATTAAAGCATTATTCATGCAGCTTGGACTCTGAAAACCACTGGGGAGCTTCAAGACTCATTAAATTCATTTATGTAACAGAATGGAAATATCAGCGTAGTGGTGCCTGTGACCTTTAAATGGACTCGCTGCTCGTTTGGAGGTTTCATTACATCTAGACAGATTTAAATATTTATTTATTTATTTAAATTAATTGGCAGAATTTGAGTCCACATACTTTGAACGTCATGTAGCATCGTCACAGTCTTTATTGTCTTGGACAGTCATGGACTCTTCTTGCATGTTTGACATGCTGTCAGTCAAATTTAGGCAACAGCCTATTGTTCAGCTATGCATTGACCAATAACTTATTAACCTCTTGTCAGCAAAAAAGAATTATTATGAACGTTTCTTGGAATGTAACTTCTCCATTTAAGCATAACTCAACCCATTACATGCGTTTGAGGTGAAAAAAAAGTACTCAGCTTAAAAGGGACCAGGGAGTTCTGGGAGTATCTAAGCGGAAATGCGGTCTCTAAGCGGTAATGCGGTCTCTAAGTGGTAATGTATAGTGGTAATGGCATTAAACAAGATAGAATCCTGTCAGGTGGTTCTTCAACATCTATCACAAGTTGTGTCATTTTGCAGAAAATGAAAGTATCAAAATCTGACATTAACTACAGTGACTAAAAAAGGATACAGTCTGTACCTGGTAGATATTTACCCTCCAAGACAGCCCTGGAAGGAAGGTGTAGTAGTATTTGGCATTTGAGTCATTGGTGCTTCATAGGAGGGGCTTTCAGACTGATCAAGTGTTAACTACGTGCTATTTTTACCTTCCTGCCTCATGCTTCGTCCACACTAAAGCAGTTTTATATTAAAATGCATTTTTAAAACAAGAGTGGTCAACATATCCACTAGCTTTTCTCCTTGTCAGAAAAGATCTTCATCCACACTAAACCACCAGGAAACCATATCAAACAACCATTCATACTCTCGAGGGCAGCCATTCCCAAACTTCCCAAAGAATACCGTGGCCCAATCTGAAATGTGAAAAATCTCTGTGGCCCTTTTAATCATAACTGTGATCAACATACAGAACTAGAAGCTATGTTCCGACATTAATGTGAGGGGTCAACAAATAAGGTGACACTTGTCATATTAAGTTAAGATGATGGTAGAATAACACCTAACTGGCTTGTTTTATTACTTCTTAATGTTTTTTTAAATCATGTCATAAATATTTTACAGTAATTAAAAACATATTTAAAAAAGATTGAGGATTTTAAAACGTATTTGTTTAATTTTAATGACCTCTAGGCGGCCCCCCTGCAGTACCACAATGGCCCACCAGGGGGCCGCGGCCCACACATTTACTTTAGGGCATAAAGAAGATTGCTAGAATTAAACTCAGCAGTAGATTTTTTTTACTTTATAATGGCTTTCCTCTGGTCCATGTAAGGATCTGCAGTGTTATAAAATGCAGCTGACAACAAGGACAACTTGCTCTTCAACTTGCTTTTCTATCTCCATGTTGTTGTTTACGCTGTTGTTAAGGCTGTCTTCAGGTAATGCTCACATAAGTGATATGGACCTGGTGAATCAGGAAACAGTATGTTAGAGACCCAGAAGAGCAGATCAGTAACTAGTTCCATACAACTATGTCATTATTTCTATCTTTTAGTTGTCTGTCTTCAGTGAACTTCAATCACAGTGTTTTAAATCTGAAATGGGTTCTGCAGTAAAGCATAGGAGCAAAACTGCAACAAGAGTGTGATTGTTTGAAACAAAATCATGCTAGTGTAGATGCACTCTTAGTCATTGCACAGTCAGCTCCAAACCATCATTTATAAAATGTGTTAACTGAAATTGATTCCCGATTGTTGTTGTTTAAACACTGCCATTAACGCCAGTGTCAATGAGTTCAACCTTAACTGTGGCGGTCAAGCTGGTTAGAGAATGAATAAGCAGAGAGCGGTGACAACGAAGTAGTAAATCTTTTCTTTCTTTCTTTCTTTTTTTTTTTTTTTTTTAACTCAGAAATTACATTCTACAGCACCAATAAAAATCTCAGCCCACCCCTCAGTACATTCATGTGGGACCACATCTCAGGCACCTCACAGTATTGCATTGTGGGTCCAGATTTTTACTACCTTCCCACAGTGACAGACATGGACTGCTATGCATCATTACCTGAATGTATGTCTGTCTAATCAACTATAATCAAATGATAGAGGGGCCATATTCAATATATGGTCTCTACTAATAAGCCATTGACTACATTCTTATTCCCGCTTTGGTGTGATTGAAAACTTAAGACTTATTGAAGACAGACATTGGCTTCCTTGTTCCTGATTGATGGTGTTGACACTCTGCAGCAGACTGATGACAGGGTGTGCCGTGAAGTGCAGTTCACTCTTCTGCAGGTCTGACCTCCTCACCCACTCCTCCTCTCTGACAGCCAGTGAATGCTTTTTTTTCTCACAGCAATTCCCAACTGCTATTTTTGCAGCATCTCGATGAGGCACTGTTGCATCCCCAGTTTTCTTGAATGCACTCTTCATAATAGCTCATTTCTTTATGTCTTTATTATTATTATTATTATTATTATTATTATTATTATTATTATTATTATTATTATTATTATTATGAATGAACAGTGTAAAGTTAATGTCTTTGGATCTGAGTTCACCAGTACCATCACCAAACATTGAAAAATACTGTTTACATTTTTTAAAGCACAATCGATTAATGAATAATCCTATGTGATACTTTCAAAGGTGCAGCAAACATATGTTGAGTTTATAAAATACTCAAAATAAAACTGTATATACCAGTTCTGCAGGAGGAGAGAAGAGTAGGGACTGGGTGAAAAAAGAAAGATGTTTCCAAAGAGTTTTTGTTGATAATTTGCTTCAAAAACTCTTAAAAGTTCAGTAGGAGATCTCTAAAACATTTTTTGCTGTATTACCTCAAATTGTCTTTACATAGTGTTAGCAAACACCCAACCAAATGCTTCCATGTTAAAACACCTGTGGAAGAAGCAGGGACCTAAAATCTACCATATAATCATTGTGTGACACCCAAGTGAAGCCAATGTGCCTTTGGTTGTCCTTCAATATCTCTCTCTTCAGTGAAAAGGCTGGAGTGGGGCTTTGGAGCCGGGTCTGAAGAATCGGGCCTGTGGTTCCAAATTGTGTGCTTTCAAAATATTGCTGACTCTTACTGTTTTTTCCATCCTGTCATACCTAGCCTTAAACTTTTCACTGAGAAGAAACAAGTACCCCTGGATCCTGGGGCAGAAGACAGAGATCATCCAAACATTTTCTACTCACTCACAGCATGTTACAGGATATAGGTACAACACACCAATCCATTAGAAAAAAAAAGCCTGTGAAAGTAATTTCAAACTAAAAAAAAATACAATTCTCACATCAAGCAGCAAAGCGAACACATAAAAAGATGAAAGGCAGTGTGCTACTACAGAAAACTGGCACCAGCAGCCACAAGACACAAAAGACTGCAACAGCATAGATGACTGCTCTGCGACAAAACCTCACTGAGCTAACAGCTGAAGAAGAAAAGAAGAAAATCAAACAATTTCACTATCTACACCTAAATCCCAACTCTTAATTCAGCTGCCATCACAATCTATATTCCAGTGAGAAACTCAAGTTGCTTCGTGTAATCCCAAGTGTCTGTTTCAAGACAAAGAACAGAGCACAAAAACTACAAGAATAATGGAGCACATGGTTAAGTGTACAAAGTGCTCATAATTAATAACTATGGCTGAGCTGCAGGAAGAAGAGAGAGGAAGAGGAGAAGAGGAGGGAGGACAATACTCTGTGGATCATGTTGGTGTCTCCCTGCAGCGTCGGCCTACAGCTGCAGGTTAAGACGGACCTGCTCTAGTCTTGGCTTTAGCCATCCCTGTAACTGTGTAGCTATGGCTACTGGCCCTAACACACTATGGTTTACACTCATAGTCATATAGGTTTGTACTTTGATAATCCTCAATGCCACAGCTTTGCCTCATGTGCCAAAATGTGTCAAAGACGGCCAATTTAGGAAGTGCAGTAAAACATTCCTCTTTAAAAGCTAAAATCTAAAAGCTCTCCTTAAAAATAAGGGAAAAAAAAAAGATTACTAGCATTTTCATATTATCACTCCATGGATATGCACAGAAAGTATAATATTCTGTTATTAAAGATTTTTATTTATTTATTTATTTTCATATTTATATTTTTTTTCCTGTTCAAATGTACCTTGTAGTTGCTGAGATATACTCGCTTGAAATGAGCAATAATCTCAAGAATAGGCCTTGCTGGAAATTTATTTCAGCTGTCAGGGTAACACATTTATCCAAATACAGTTAATGACATGTGGAGTCTCTGCTGGCTTCCTGCAAAGTCTGATTCTGGCTGTTTAAAAAGAGAGGAGTTATGGGTGCACGAGTGTGATTAACCTTATCCTTGTTTGTTTTCCACACCCAGTCATGCCAGCTGACTCTCGCTCTCTCTTTCTCTCTCTCAAGCTCTCCATCATTCCTTCTCAAAAACATAAACACAAATACATAAACACACACAGAAACACACGCACACACAGATCAGTAAAAGGCCGCTGACTGGTCTTAACATTAAGATTTATAATCTGGGTTCAACCCAATTAACCTTCAAACAAAGGGTGGAGTCTCAGGGGAAGTATGCGTGGGTGTGTGCATGCGTGTGTGTGCGTGTGTCATGCTACCTCATAATAGCCTTCTCTGCTACAACTAATAACTTTCTTGGACTGAATCTTGGTCCTTGTGGTAAAGATAGTGTTGCTGTTACACAGTGAATGGAAATCAATACAGTATTTCCAAAAAAGAATAGCTGTACAAATGTGCGTGTGTGTTTTTGTGTCTTCAGTTATCAGTCAACCTTTTTATAAAGTAAGCATTATAAAGTAAACAAAAGAAAAAAAAATAGTAATAACAGCCGGCAACATGGGACGAGCCCCGGATGGGACGTCTCGGGTTGTTGTTTTAAAGGGTTTTGTTAATGCTCTGTAATGCTTCAAATGTTTTATGTAAAGCACCATGAATTGTCTTGTACACGAAATGTGCTGTACAAATAAACTTGCCTTGCCTTTATTTTCGTTCAGCAGAAACAGTAAAACACAAATGCTTACTCACATGCTGGTAACACTTTTGTAATTTGGAAATCTACCAACTCGTGTTAAATTCTGCTTCTATCATGTGCAACGGTTGTTTTTGAACCGTAACACGCTGTGTTAATCTGGGTCCCATCTGATGCCTTCCTCTTCTTCATCTATCCAGCATCTGTTACACTCTCCATTTCTTCTGCTCCTCCTGCTCTCTCATCCTACTCATAACCAAATCTTGTGATGACATGGGAACCAATACATAATTACACTTCTCATTTTCTGATGTAATTAGTTTAGATTCTCAAGAAGCGCGTTATGTATACATTTTATTGCTCAGCCTAGACCATACATTTCAACTGAATAAAGGCTGTACTGTAGTCCTCTGAGGCCTCACTTCAATATTTTGATAACCTTCTATCCATCCATCCATCTATTTTCCACACCTCCTCTAGTCCTATTCAGGGTCATGGGGGTTTGATGATGTGTGTGGTGGCAGAGGTCTCAGATGTTCATGTATCAGTTATGATCCATTTGATATTTCGTGTTTAAAACAAGCTTGATTTATGTATAAAAATGTCTTCTCTTATAGCTCAAATTCTCCTGTTTGTTCAGGATCTTTAGGTTGTTGTTTTTGAGTTATTTTATCTTATTAAGCAGTTTCATTAAAACAGCAAAGATATTGCTATGTAATCAATGTATTTACTAAAACACATGATCTCCTAGTTTGAGACAAAGTTAACCTTATAGCTATGACCTTACACAAAGGTTTTTCATAAATGGGGTGCCTGTATAAGAACTCATTTGCTGGCTCATGATAGCCCATGTAAATTAGCTGTAAAGCCACTCCCCATAGTCACAATCACTTCCTCCATTCATCCATATGGAACAAAAAGTGCTATCTGACCTCGACTCTCCTTCGTTGTAGATGGTGCAGCAGGACTCCCCGGCTACAGCACTAGTGGCTGATTCAAGATATGCAGTTGAATATCATGCTTCAGTGGGTAGAGTAGGTCATTCGAATGGAGGATGACCTACACTAGCCACTTATATAGAACGTGCATATATGTATTTCTGTATGTGTCAGTGCTGCACTAGTGCGTTTGTGTGAATGAGAAATACACACTTAAGAGCTAAGTAAAGTTTAAAAGGTTAAAAAGGCAATATATAAGTGCAGACAATTTATCATTTAGAGCCTGAGTTTAACAGAGAAGCGTGTGTGCAGGAGAGATGTGGATACTTCCACTATTTTGATATACACATATCCACTGCTGCCCATACGGTTGGAATAGTTTTGCTCTCTGACAGGCTATCTATCAAGAATGAATCACATAGTCACAATCATTTTATCAGAAGAGATGATAAAAAAAAAATATTTCAACTTTATGGGCAACAGTGTGTATAGGGGTAAACTTTCCTCCAACACTTTTCCAGGTCAAAGGTTACAAATTATGTTATTCCTGACTTTCAAAGCTTCAAAATTGTCATAATTTGTCATACAACAGTTCTCATGCAGTGTAGCTGCCATGTTAAGAGGTGCATGATTGATTAGGCAATAAATACTTTTTTTTTCTTTTCTCAAAACAACTTTCTGCTTCTGCTTGCATTAATTGCATCTGCAGATTAAGCCTCTGATCTCCAAGCACAGATCATCTTGCCTCATGTATATAACCCCATGTGGCGTCAGCCCTGCTCTGCTAAGCCCCCATTCAGTTCAAAAAGAAACTGTCCAACTGTCTATGTTGTTCAGGCACACGACAAACAGTAACCTGTCTGATTGGTTTAGGATGGTAACCAATAACAGTTAACCTTTCTGTCGTGTTCGGGTCAAATCTGACCGATTTCCTACTTCCATCAATCATAAATAGTGTGTTTACATTTTAATGTCTCAGGGCCTCATGATATCCTCCACACTAGCCATTTGAACATATATATAATTGCTGATCACCACTTTCTCTGAATTTTGAGTAGTTTATTCAACTTTGTAACACCTGTGGTGTTCCCGGTCAAAAATGACCACCATAGGAAATTAATGGGTGACCCTAGATTGTGTTCATCCATCAGATAGTACACAACCACAAATACACTACCATACACACACACACACACACACACACACACACACACACACACACACACACACACACACACACACACACACACACACACACCTACACACACACACACCACCCCACCCCACGTGAACCCCTTTCAGACTGAACAAATAGGTGTCTCCTCTTCCCACCTCATTCCTGTGCTTATGTGCCCACCCCCCCACATGAACCACAGTTTCCAAACTAAATGTATAACACTAACACTTGTTCCACATTTCAAAGTCAACAATTAGGTGTTTGTTATGGGAATTATCCCTTTCCCAGGCTTATGTGCCTATCCCCCCACGTGAACCGCACTTTCCGATACAAAATGTATCATATCTTCTCAGAGACCCCTTATATATAGTTTTTTGTGTGCATTGCCCTCATTTTACTATGAACACGTTGACTAGGTGCCCGATCAGATGATTTCTTGTCAGAGAAGCTCTGGACCTTTTATTTCAACCTGATGAACAGGGGATTGAAGTTCAACCAGAAATAGAGGAGGATGTCTCGGAAATAGAAGACAACATTGATCCTGATTTTGATCCAGATCATTGTGAGACAGACCAGTCAACAGATGGCGAGGAAGAGGCTCCAGAGGAAGATACACCTGAGGAAAAGGCACCTGTGATATTCCAGTCCAAGATTGGCAATTTGCTCTGGTATTCATCCACCCAGGAAAGAGGAGGCAGAGCAAGAGTAGAAAATATAGTTAGGATGCTGCTCCTGTGTGTCAAGACACATGCCCCCACCCCCACTCCCCACCCACACAGAGACACACACACACACACACACACACACACATACAAATGATAGACTCCTGGGTGGATGAATACCAGAGCAAATTGCCATCCTTGAACTGGAATATCACGAGAGAGCTCCCACTGCTACACCGGGCTGTGGGCTCGAACGTAAATGTTCAGCACCGAACAGCTCCCACCACTACACCGGGCTGTGGGAGCTCTCCGGTCCTGAACATTCACATTCAGCACCGGACAGCTCCCACCACTTCAGCACTGGACAGCTCTCACAGCCCAGCTCCCACAGCCCAGAGAAGTGGTGGGAGCTGTTTGGGTGCTGAACGTGGATGTTCAGCACTGGACAGCTCCCACCACTTTTTCAGGCTGTGGGAGCTGTCCGGTGCTGAACATTCACATTCAGCACCGGACAGCTCCCACCACTTCAGCACTGGACAGCTCCCACAGCCAAGAGAAGTGGTGGGAGCTGTCCAGTGCTGAACGTGAATGTTCAGCACCCAAACAGCTCCCACCACTTCAGCACTGGACAGCTCCCACCACTTCTCCGGGCTGTGGGAGCTGTCCAGTGCTGAATGTGAATGTTCAGCATCGGACAGCTCCCAGCACTACTCCGGGCTTTGAGAGCTGTCCGATGCTGAACGTGAATGTTCAGTAGTAGTAGTGGTGGGAGCTGTTCGGTGCTGAACATTCACGTTCAAGCCAACAGCCCGGTGTAGTGGTGGGAGCTGTCCCATGATATTCCAGTCCAAGGATGGCAATTTGCTCTGGTATTCATCCACCCAGGAAAGAGGAGGAAGAGCAAGAGTAGAAAATATTGTTAGGATACCACTACTATGTGTGAAGACACATTTGAAGACACAGCCCCCCCACACACACACACACACACACACACATACAAATGATAGGCTCATGTTGATGTGTGAATTTGGACACTGTTTTGATTTTTGTTACTTTCTTTTTACAATAAATGATAATTTTGGAATACAGTTGACTATTTCTGTGTCTATTTTATGTATATTCACTGCAGTTATTTATATAAACCAGTGGTCTGAGACATTGTTTACAGCTTAAAAAGGAGTTAAATAAAATTTGGTGTTAATCAGTGGTTTTTCTGTTAATCTAGGAGCAGTTAAAACAGGCCGGTCAAATTTGACCGGGAGCACTAAAGTAAGGGGGGAGAAATGAACACGACACAAAGGTTAAGTGAACAAGTGTGTTGCTTGATCAATGTGAATAGGGATCAAAATTGCATAATATAGACCTTTAACCATCTCAATGCTACATTAAGAGTTGAATGTGCATTGTAAAACAAAATTTGTAAGAATTTTACAGTTGGGGGGAAATATGCAGCAAGTCTCTCTTGATATAGGCACACCACCTTATTTAAAAAAATCAATGAAGCCCTTTTAAGTTTTTGTTCGACCAGTGTTTAATGAACAGGTTTTTTTAGGGGAACAACAATTAGATAAAAGCAGTAGCAGGAAGAGTAAAACATATAGACATCTGAGCTTGAAGAGACAGCAGGACTGACTCACATCCAAGTCAGAGTATTGACTGACTTTTCCCCTTATTCTCTTTAATAACACTTGCCACTTTAAAAATTACTGCAGTAGTTAAATAGTGCTGTCATCATAACAAACAATGGCCACTTGTTTGTTCTAAAGCATACCCCCCCCTTCCCCCACCTTTATAAAGCCCAACTGAAAAGGACAGCTGGATATTGACTCTCCACAACACCATCATGCTCCCCACAGCTGCTTCCTGCTCACCGCTGTGCTCATCATCAGCATCATCATGGAGATCATTTCCAGCTACAGCATGACTGTCGGTATCAGTCATCACCAGCAATACGGCGTCATTATCACATCAGCATAGAGCAGACCAGCAAGTTTAAGGCTGACCGTGGCCTGACCTCTCCAGCACCATTAGGAATCATCAGCACTCCATCTGCACACAGCACTCCACCCACTGACAAACTGGCATATCAAGGCATTCCCAGTGGGTCACTCAGCAGTTTGGTCTGGGTGGAATAAAAGAATATAAAAATTAATTAACTGGCTGTTTTTCTTAATCCTCCTGATGTTTACTTGTCAACAAGTCCCTAATGCCTCTAGTTGCTGACTGTGCTTTATTCAGTTGACATTTTTTCTAAATGTGGAAGAGTTTTATCAAGTGTATGCAAACGTATTCTTACTGCATGTGTAAAGGGAACTCTATGCTAACATCTTCTCCATTTTAAGGTGGTATTCATGAAGTGATCCACTGCTCAGGGTAATAAAGGGCTCAGCCGCTCTGTCGGATCTCAACCTGTCTGTGCCGTCATACCTGCGTTCATTATACCTGGACAGATATGACGCTAATAAAATTCCTGCAGCTGCCCCAACAACATTCAATTTTCTTAGTGCGTTTACTTTTCTTGGGGCGATGAAAAGGTTTGGATCTCTGACTTGTCCTCCTTTAGAAGTTCCCTTCAGCAGTTTACAGTGTTAACTTGGCTTCGCCTTCCAGTGCTTCCAACGCAGGTGTCGCACCAGAACCCAATCACCTGGCTGGTACAGGCTGGGCAGCTTTCACCTGTGAGTTAATCTGTGTCAGTACAGAATGTAAATTCTTGCAATACGACAGCACAGAATTCTCACACAATTCAGCTGATGGAAGGATACACTCATCTGGTGCGTTCACTCGCATGGGCAGTGGTCTGCCAAAGAGGATCTTGAACGGACTCAGGTTAGCCCTCGATGACACTCGCATCAAGACACACAGACGCATATATATATATAAATATATATATATACATATATATATGTGTGTCTGTGTGTGTTGATTTGTATAA
Source organism: Hirundichthys speculiger (assembly GCA_018398805.1). Taxonomy (NCBI): domain Eukaryota; kingdom Metazoa; phylum Chordata; class Actinopteri; order Beloniformes; family Exocoetidae; genus Hirundichthys; species Hirundichthys speculiger. Next base: position 1,157,502 of record JAGFBZ010000828.1, on the reverse strand, counting down.
TTTTACCTTACTTGGTACAAAAAATGGGAGCAAAAAAGGATGGCTTGGTGGTTAGCATTGTTGCCTTGCCGCAAGAAGGTCCTGGTTCAAACCTCAGCACAGGCTTTTTTGTGTGGAGTTTGCATGTTCTCCCCTGTGCTTGTGTGGGCTTTCTCCAAAAGACATGCATGTTAGGGTAATTGGTGATTCTAAATTGCCTCTAGGAGCGACTGTTCATTGTTGTTTGTCTAAATGTGGCCCTACAATGGACTGGTGATCTGTCCAGGGTGTACCCCTGCCTTTTGCCCAAAGAGAGCTGGGATTGGCTCCAGCAGATCCCAACAGGTTTGGATGATGGACAGTACAAAAAAAAAAATTCTCATACAGTTGTCTTCAATGAGAAATCTAGAACAAAACTGTTTTTCAAAGCAGACTGTATATACCAGTGGTTCCCAAACGGTGTGCCGAGGCACACCAGTGTGCCTTGAGACAAGTGCGGGTGTGCCGTGGGATTTTGGGACATACAGTATATTATTATTGCAATATACAATTACAGAAAAGTAATTATTTTTTAATTTACTATAGGCCTATCACTACTTTGTATGAACTCATTTAATATTACGGAGGCAAGCTCACAATTCTTAAACAAAAAACTCTCAAAGAGAACTCCATATTTCGCTGATCAGGCAGTTGCGCAGGTGGGAATTATATGACTGTGACACATCAAGACATCCAACGTAAACACACATAACGAGAGGGATAATGGAGCACTTTCTTGTGCGGAGCAAACCATCAACCACCAGTGCAGAGGCTGCCGACAACCCACCGAAAGAAAAGAGAAAAAAAACTGTCAACAGACAGTATCACCTAACCCTAACCCTAGTATTCAATTTTGTGACATGTCTGGGTTAAATGGGTGTGTTGCTGCTTTGATGAAGCCTAAATTGATGAAGTTTCAAATTAATTGTTGAAATATTTCATTTATAAATATTTCATGAGCAATATAGTTGTCTTTGTCATATTTAATTTTATATTAGTAAACAATCATCCACATTTACAGATATTTTTCATGATATGAGTGATGAGTGAACACGTGCTATTTGGGTGTGCCTTGAGATTTTTACTTGTCCTTTTGGTGCGCCTTGGGCACAAAAAGTTTGGGAACCACTGGTATATACGCTTATTTCTTCTGCAACATTGAAGATTTTGACTTTGGGGAATCAATGGAGATTGACTCACTTTTTGAGCCAACTCCCAGAGGTCAATAGAGGAACTGCAACTTTTCTTACTTCCTAGTTAGACTCAACCAAGAAGTCGGAATTGTTGCCTCTTGACTGTTATATATGCTTCTGAAATTTGATAAAGGGGGTTTATAATTTAAACATTTAAATCTTCTCAAATTATGGAAGCCATGTTTTCAGATGGAACAGTAAATATACAAGTGATATCTTTCATTCTGAGTACCACAGTGCAGAAAGTGATGAAGGCTTCATAAAACAATTCCCTTAACATTTATGACATGGCTTGACAGCATCATGGGATATTTTCTCAGACCCCATGTCTATGTTAAAGCATTATAAATGAGACTGAGACTGTGAGAGCTACTTGGAAGAAGCTAAAATGGTATTACATACTGTGTACCACATGGACGGTCTGACAAATATAACACAAGGCTGGTTCACCTGAATCAGATTACTCACTCAGACACAATTTTAAAGACATCATCTTGCTCCAAAAATTGGACAATGACAAATTTCTTCAATATGATGCAGCTAGACCATGCCAGGAACTCGGCTGTGACAAAAATGGGGAAGATGTAACGCTGACAAATGCTTAGATATTCTAATCATCTCCTTCTTCTGCATAATGATCAACTTTACTAACAGGAAATATTCAAAATTAATATTTGCACTATTTGGACAACTCCTTTCTTCTGTACGCTTCTTGTCTTTTCAAAATTACAAGGCTTCTTTGGAACAAATGATGGTCCACAATTCAGCATGCCGTTCTGAAGCTGTTGGCATTTTCACTGGAGCATGCTAACAAAATATGAGATGTGTGATCACAATCAATAAAATCTGGTAAAAACTGAACGCGTACTGCTCCCATGAAGATGTATTCTTGATACTGAAAGTCTTCATAAATAAAACATGAGAGGCTCTTATTAACTGAAACTATTTTCAACAGCATACTTTTGCATAATGGCCTGCCTCCTGTGACCCGCCACTCCAGGCTGCTTCTTATTGGAGAACAGATTTCTGTGTAGAGAGTCTGTGTAGCTGAAGTCCAGATCTAATTCTCACATTGAGCCTTTAAGAGATATGTCCCATTTCACAGTTATCTTAAACCGTCCAGAGTGCTGGCTGACAAACTGTGCGAGTCAGACAGAGTCTTCCCCAGGAGATATAATTGAAGACATGAATCTCCTCACTTTCCAGCTGAGTCCAGTTACTACTGCATTTCACACTGTTGATTGCACCTCTCATTTGCCTAATTGGGGTGTTTTTAATTCTGATGGAGAGGAGTTAAGCTCAGGGGGAGGCAGCGACAGGTAGAAGGAAGTATCTTAGGGACGAACTGGATCATGGTTACGCTCAAAGTGCTGGGAGAACTTTTTATGCTTTGAGAGACAAACTCACAGCAAACACGAGCTCCTACATCCATCCATCAGTGTGTAACTGAATGTGAGTTTGGTTATGGTTCACTCATCCTTCAAGAAGATGTTTCTGGGTTCAAACCTGCTGGCTGGCATGTTCTCACTCTGCATGCAAGAGTTTCCTCTCGGTGGACTAGTCTGTGTGTATAACTAGCAGAATTAAGGTTAATTCATTATTCTAAATTATGTGAGTGAGATGGTCTGATGACATCTCAGGAGATCGACCCACATTTCATTCAATATTGCAATGATCTACATGATATATTGGTGTCCATAATCTCTTTTATTATTATGTTGTTAGCGTATAATTGATAACTTGAAGATGTATGTTAACACTGTCGTTGTAGAAAGTAGATTTTGCACAATTATTGGTCCTTTTCTTATTGACCACAGAGTGAGAAGGATTTTGTCATGAATGTGAAACGCGAGATCACATTACAAGCAGCTTTTATTGAGGGTCCATAAATGATCTTTTAGAATCAAGAAAAAGGTCTTTAAAGAAGTGTGATGAACTGAGCTTGCTGGCCCTGTGCACCTTTATTATATATATATTTTTTTTTTTTTTACTTTTTCTGAATTGATGTTATCTTACCTGCTTCAGTTGTTGTGGTGTGAAGCAGCTGATAATAAAAATCAGCCTGTATTCAAGCCAATTTTTTTTTTCTTCTGAAATGTCTACATTCATCTTTGCTGCAAACATGGAAAATCTTTGAATCTTATATTTTATAAATCAGCCAAAAACCTTATTTCCAGAAAATATGCACCTCAGAATGCATCCAAGCCATTCCTACCCATACCATCATACCGTGTGTTTCACAGATGGCTGTATGTTACCGGTATGTTATGTGATCATGAAATCTTTTGAAGATCTTCTGTATTCTCACTTTTTAATTTTTTTTTGTATTCTCACTGCATTCTTCATTAGAAACAATGGCTGTTACTACTGATAAAGTAACACTGCTATACAGTGATCCCTTGCCAATTCGCGCTTTAAGTTCCGCGGTTTTAGTTATTCGCTGATTTTTTTAGAAATATATAATATAATAAAAAAATCAAGAAATAAAATGCAGAAATGGGGGGGGGGGGTCCCCATTAACCGCAAAAAATAAGGGATCACTGTATTGCAGGAACAGGGCACAAAAGAGTCAAACAGAAAAATCTGTCACCACAAATAGAACTGCACAGTTTCAATGTATGTTAAATTTTAAGCCACATATGATGATGTCAATCACAGCATGCACCACTATTTGCAAAGTTGATTGCAGTGACCAAAAACTAAACTCATCTGCCTTCAGAAAGTTGTTCAAAAACAGCCCTGGTGTTTAAGTTTTACCAAGGCCTCATCCGAGCGTACTATTCTTTAAAGGCAAACCTTTTGTATTTGCTCCTGATAAATTTAAACTTGAATGATAATATTCCAACCACATAAAGACTGTTCTTGGCTGGGGGCTGTATGGTGGACATACAGTATACAGTTAGAATTAATAGATATAATTTTGTAGGTATCTAAAATAAAAAGAAACACAAGTCATGAACAAGTAAGTCAACTGATCAATCATGAAAATTCAAAGACTGTCGCCAACATGCTGTACTTCCAGTAAGAGCTTAAATTTAAAGCTACTTCATGCACTCTGTTCCTCCAGACTTATGGTTTTGAGTTGCCAAAGAATAAATCAAATAAACTATAACATTTAAATCCCCTTGTCAGAAATGATGAATAAGTGGATTGTAGTAATATTCCAAGCAGACCACTGTCTGGATTCAGATTACCAGTGTTTAATGAAAAAAAGTCCACAACTGTGCCTCATCTAACTGTCAAGTGAAAAAGCAAACATCAGTGTCAGTTCCTTCACCTGGTCTGGAGTTGATGTGTAGCGAAGCGTCATTAGATGGTGACATTTCACGTTATGTTTTCACACAGAATGGTGGTTGGCAGGACGAAACATGAGATGCACAACAGTTTTAATGCCTTGACTTTTGACTGGACTGGCTTAGTATTCTGGGAAAATGAAAAAAATAGAAATAAAAAAAGAGGATGTGAAGGTTATTTTGCTGGGTGATTTACATACCTCTTCTTTAGCTCATTCTCTCACAAGATCAGAGAACCATGCTGGTTGGAAATGGTCCATGGAGGTTTGGACCGCAGACTGTTAAACATCATAAATGTGAGTTATATTTATGTCCTCAGAGACACCACTGATCACCACAGAAAGTCACACCTGGGTGGCTTTTTATTTAGCAGAGCTTTGTGATCATTTGTTAAATGACCTTCAGGATGCCTGCTGGACGCCTTCCAGGAGAGGTGTTTCAGATGTCTCCGGTCTAAATGTGGCCTTGGGCCTGGCTCACAGCTGAATGGACTCAATTAGTTTAAAATTACATCAAATGTGTGTCAAATGTGGATTACATCATTGCTGTAATTATTTTTTTTGGCAGTGGTGTTAATCACCTATGTAGTGTGGGTTTATTTTGTGTATTTCTGCGTGTATTTGTCAGTACTTTCATTGCTTGTTTAGTTTTGTTGGACTGCACCTTTTTACATAGCAGGTGACTGGACACACAGCCAACAGGGACTGCACGCAGCAGAGGACTGTTTGTCAAAACTCCCTGATTGGATAAACGGGATATTACCAGACATAGCAGGAAATGTAGAAGACGATGGAGAGTGCAGCCATTGCAGGGACCCAGAGAGAGGAGCGGCAGGAGGACAGCAGAGCTGGATGACATAAAACTGATCGGTAGGTCGCCAGTGATGGTGAAATCAAAGCTAAATGAAGCAGGGAACCTTTTTCATAAAACTGCTTGAAGTATTTCATAAAGTCAGAGGAGGGACATCTGCTGGCTGTGAGCCACAACTGCATCTGAGTGGATGACCTGAAAAAGCCTCAACACTGCCTGTTACAAGAAATGTTTCAAACAGTGGTGTCATTGTGTTCCCTCTGTGTGTGTGTGTGTGTACACAAACATTAAATCTCTCTCTCCATATATATAGATATATACATATGTATCAATATATATGGTCAAAATTAGGAGATCTTTGCAAAATTATAAGTCTCTCTGTTTTTGGTTTTTACACATGTTGTGTTTGAATTAAATTTTGGTTCTATTCAATAAACTACTGATGATGTTTTTTCCAAATTCCAATTAAAAATATTGTCCTATAGTGCATTTATTTGCAGAAAATGGCAGGTGACCAAATTAACAAAAAAAGAAAGATGAATTGTTTTCAGACCTTAAATAAGGCAAAGAAAATGTAGTTTGATTGACCCAGAGTTGAGATGAACGTTGAGGACTTTTTTCTCTATAATGTCAGTTTCTGTACAGACATTGCAACGACCACATACTGCTGTACACCTGGGAGCTCCTCTACTCTCATGAGATTTCAGTCAAATAAACAGCACAGCTGTCTACGTCCCCCTTTCTTAGCTGCAATTGTAACCAGTGGAGTCAAGCCACATACGTTTTCCCCTTATAGACTACAATAGTTTCCTCTTCCTCAGCCACATCCTAGTTCAAGTTTGATTGAGCAGGATTGAGCAGGATGAAGAGCAGAATGAAGAGCAGGACGAAGAACAGAACTAAGAGCAGGATGAAGAGCAGGACAAACAGCAGATTGGATTAAGTTTTGTACACTGCTCTTCAACCTGCTCTTCGTCCTGCTCCTTACTGGCAGCCTCCCTTTACAACTGGCCCACCTGAGGGCTTAGCTGTAAACTCAGGGTGTTGAACTTTGGAAGGCCATGTAAACTGATCTGACTGGGTGAAGCAAAGAAGACACTAAGGTGAATTCCAGTCCCTGCCTTAACCCTCAATCCCAACCCTCCCGTATAGTGTAAGTGCTTTCCCGATTCTAAGAACGTCACGTTGAGGGACAAGTTTGAGGGCTGTATCGCCCTCAAACTTGAGATTATCCGGCACCTCCCTTGGAAGAAAGGGATACCCAGAAGGCATTGGGTAATTTAGCCAAGACATCTTTGAAAAGGATGGTGACAAAAAAGCTAAATACAAGCGTAAGGATCTTTGTAGTTTATTGTAGTATTAGAAATAGGGTCAGGTCAGCATGGCCTGTTTCTCGAGTGATATTAATATCGAATGTGGAGTATCTAATCCAATGTGGGATATTGCTCAGGCGCCATGGCGTGATTTTTGAGACACTAGCTGTCGAAAGAATTTAGCTCAATGTTCAAAGTATTGATAAACAAGTGGTTAAAATTTCCTCTGCTCATTGTCTTGTGCTGTATGTGAGTTACAATGACCATCTCTGCTTGTATACAAATGGAGATTAAATCCACTTTTACCCTGTCCAATTGTCAAGTGCTTTTTTAATGTTGTACAAATGCCTCACTAGAACCTCATTGAATTACTGGTAAACTAATATGGGCAATTAGTAATTTTTAAACAACAATAATAAAGATATAAATGTTACGAAACCATCTTATTGTCTTTGTTTGAGACTTTTTTATGGATTATTAACATGCCGTGCAACTGTGTATGACACTGTGTACAGTTGTCTTTGGCACACAGAAGATGCTGGAAACAACCCGATAGGACAAGCCATGAGCCAGCCAATAAACATATCAGGACCTCTAGTTGAGAGCCCCAGCCATGGTCCTGTTCCCTCTGCAGGAGCCTTTGCAGACCCTGCATGGCTCTTCTGCTCAGAGGGAAGTCCTTCTTCAGTTCAGCCTCTACATTTAACCACATTCGCAGTACTGTTACGTCCTGGGTCAGCTTGCAGTACACCATTGGATGACACCTCTGGAAAGATCACACATAAGAAAATATTTATCTGATACATCAGTAATTAAGCACTTCAGCGCTTAAATCATTATCTACAGTCCCTCTAATTGTGATCCTTCATCAGCAACATCATTTATTTGCTTTAGTGTATTTCTATTGTTCTTATTGTGTATAGTGTTAATTCTGTATTGAGTTTACATTCCTGTATCTGACCCATGAGCGTACCACACATCAGAAGAACCTTCTCCTTCATTCATTTTTCCATTTGGCATTAATCAATCTAATGAAGAGGCCCAAAGCCCACGCAAAGGAAATCAGTGTTGCGGACAGCATTGTCGCTAATGTCGTTGTCTTGTTTTTTTTCCCTCCTTTTATTCTTCTACTTCTTCTTCTCCTTTGTCGTCTTCTTGACAGACTGGAAATACTTTTGGCGTAAGGCCACTCCCCACAGTCTGAAGACATAACTCCACTTACATTTACTTTCAAGGGCTAAGATTGAGGGCCAAATTTTGAGGGTTAAGGGCAAGGGTTGAGATTGAAGGTTAAGGGAGGAATTGAAATTCACCCTAAGACCCAGGGCCCAGTGATGGGTGGGGCCCACAGCAAGGCTCAAGAAAAAAAATCACCAAAGATTAAAGAAAGAAAAGCCATCATATCTTGCAGTGACTGCTGTCTGTATAGTGTGAGTGAAAGATGGGCCCTATAAGGGTGAGGAGATAATGCAACCAATCACAGTGGCCTACATCAAGTGCCTGTCTTGTCCAATGAATGAGTTGCAGTCCTTGAATTTATTGTGAAAGAAAACGCAAAGGAAAACGCCAAGATGCCGGGGTGGGAAAAGGTTGAGAGTGGTGCTCAACAGTGGGAAAAAAACAAATTAAAATTACAACTGGAATCCCAATGTTTTTCTAAAGTACCCAAGCTGACTGGGTATTTTTTAAAAAAAAGCCCAGATGAGAAGAACAAAACCCCCATAGCTACTAAGGAGCCGTTGGCATTTGTGGACAGAGCCGCAACTGGTAACAACAGCTGGCACATCGGTTTCTTATGCCGAAGAGCCATCACCACCACCAGCAAGTGAAACAATGAAGACAGCAGAAAAATTACTACCTGCTGCCTGGAGCAGGCTAAGCTTTTAGGATTTAGCTAGGCTATCATAAAAAAGTTGGGGGCATGGTGCCTTAATGCGGGCCTGGTGATGTCTGAGGCTGTGTGCTCAGAGTTCTTTCAGCCGCTCTGGAGATATCAGGTGAACTGACATTACCTCAAACACATGCTTTTCTTCCTGTGGGGGATGGATGTCACATCTAGGTACTTGAGAAAGGATGACAGCCAGGTAGAGCTGTTTCCCCTTTTTGTAGACAAGTCAATTTAAACTTTTGCAGTCTTAATATCATGCACTGTAAGTGTGCTGGGACATTATAAAAAGGTTTATTGTCCCTTGTGACCAAAGGCTGGTGATCTGTTTCAATAACTACTGGCTTACCATAGATATAGTCATAAAACTTGTTGTGTGCAAAAACTGCAAGTAGCTTCCTCTCTATCTTTGCGTATCTCACCTCTGTTTGAGTCGGTGTCCGAGATGCATACGCCTCTGGATTGCCATCTTGAAGGCAGGCTTCCCTTGACTGTTCACTCAAGTTTGAGATGAATTTGCAAGGATAATTAATCACCCAAGGAGATGCTGCAGAACTACTTTGTCTTCTGAAGGTTGCATTTCTTTGATAGCTGTGACCTTTTGTTGGGTCAGCTTTCAGGCCTGTGCTTGTGAACAGATGTCCGACATAGCTCACCTCCTCAAGTCTGAATTTGCACTTTCTTGGATTGAGTTTGAGTTTTACCTCTCCGGCTCGTTCTAGCACTCTTTTTTCAGGTTCCTGTTATGCTCCTCAATTCCTCTGCCACCAAAAATGATATCATTCACAATTAGGGCACAAGGATATCATGATTTGGTCCATGGCTCTGTGAAAGAGCTGAGACGCAGCGTTGATGCTGAAGGGCATCCTCAAGAACTTGGACCTGCCAAATGGTGTTGTGAACATTATGAGGAGAGAAGAGGCATCACCTCGTTTTATTTGTCAGAAGGAGTTTTTTGCATCAACAACAGAAGAATGTAGCTCCTGACATTTGTGTGGCTACCTCTTCCACCATGCACATGGAATGATGAAGGCGCATTAATGCTTTAAGTATCTTGGATTAATGCAGATACGAACATCATCAGTCTCTTTTGTTGTGTGTGTGTGGCAACCATGTTGGAGACCCATTCTTTGGTTTCGTCCACAGGTTCAATCACTCCAAGAGCTTGCATCCTCTGGAGCTCTTGTTTCACCCTTTTCTGCATTCCCACAGGAATATACTGAGGAGGAATGAAAACTGATGTATTTAGAGTCTCCATTGCGTATGTTACAGGGAAATCATCAGTTTGGTCTTTGAACAGATCTGAATACTCTTTGAGCACCCTCTATGACAAAGTCTCATTTTGGGCAGTCTCATTGTGATGCACTTTTTAGGGGTCATAAGCCAGTGTCTTTTTGTGCCGATCCCAAGCCTGGATAAAAGCAAAGGGTTGTGTCAGGAAGGACATCCGACATAAAACCTATCCCAAACTAACCACGGAATCACAAGACCTATGAAACCCATCACAGATGGGTCGAGTCCCAGGTTACCAATGACCGCCATCTGTGCTGTTGACTTACAGGGCGGGGATGGAAATTGGGCTACTGTTGGTCAAAAGAAGGAGAGGAGGAAGGCGTGTCCATAGATGGAGAGAAAAGAGTAACAACAAGAGACTAGGGATTAGAGTAGAGACTATGAATGTTGGGACAGGAAAATGACAGGGAAAGCTATGAGTTGGTTGACATGATGCAGAGGAGGGAGGTGGATATTATGCGTGTTCAGGAGACCAGGTGGAAAAGTAGCAAAGCTAGAAGCTTAGGAGCAGAGTTCAAACTGTTTTTTCATAGTGTACATGGAAAGAGAAATGGAATAGGAGTTATCTTGAAGGAAGAGTTTGTCAGGAATGTTCTGGAGGTAAAAAAGAGTGTCAAATAGAGTGAGTATAAATGTAGTCGGTGGTTGCGCCCTACAGGTGGGATGTGAGTTAGAAGAGAAGCAGAAATTCTGGAATGAGGTGGATGAAGAGATGCAGAGTATCCCGAGAGATGGAAGAGTAGTGATTGTCGCACACTTCAATAGTCATGTTGGAGAAGGCAACAGAGGAGATGAGGAAGTAGTGGGCAGGTTTGGTATTCAAGATAGGAATGCAGAAGGACAGTTGATGGTAGGCTTTGCAAAACGGATGGAAATGGCTGTGGTGAATACTTTCTTCCAGAAGAGAAAGGAACATAGGGTGACATTTCAGACTGGAGGTAAGAGCACACAGGTTGACTACATTTTGGGCCTGATTTACTAAGATCCTGAATAAAGAGTACTAAATTGCGTGTGCACTGAAAAAGTTTGCACGTGCTGTTGTTGTGTGTTTTGCGGGTGATCAACTAAGAATGCTTGCGCAATTGAAAACAGGTGCAAACCGCAGTATTTAAATGAGGTGTTGCGTGTCTTACGGTTTGCGCCATGGAGAGTCTGGATGGAAAGCAGGATAGACGCAAGCGCAAAATGAAATTTGACGAGTTGGAGTTAGAGATATTAGTGGAAGAGGCAAATAAACACATTCATGAACTACAGCAAAGAAATTTAAACATCACCAAAAGAAACGCAATATGGGAGAAAATCTGCGATAGAATAAATGCAGTTGGTAAGACAAAAAGAACAGCAGATGAGGTTAAAAGAAGGTGGCAAGATATAAGGCGAAGAACTAAAGAAAAAGTGGCCTTTAACCCTTTATCAGGCAAGTGACTGTTTTTGGTAATTTCCGCACATGATAGTTATCACGCCCCCCCCCCCGTCGAAGAGAGTTTAAGAATCATGTGATCTTTACCCAGCCAATCAGCAAAGATCACCCTACGTTATAGGTTACTCAATTGTGCAATTGGACCAATCAGCAGAGACCAGGGTTACGTCAAATTCCTCTTTTTTTCCAAAATCAGAAAAATAGGCTTTTGCATCTCGGTTCACTGGGCATTTTCAAAGGAATCTTTAAAACTAACCATGGTAAGTTGATGAAACTCATACATTTTATTGTTGAAAAGCTGTGTTAAGTGTTGACATATAAGTTGTTTGCGGAGAACTTATTGAAATGAGTGAAAATACGGCATGAAAAATGCAGGCACCATATTTGATCATACGCCCTTTTCACTATAACTGTCCTCCGTCGTAGAGACGGGGCGGCGCGGCGGCGGTAGTAGAGCTGAACGGAGCGAAAGAGTATTTTTTTCATGTACTTACGATGCCGAGAGGTCGGTTTACCATCGACGAAAGTACTTCCTCAGTTACTGGCTGACTCTGATTCCGTGGAGGAAAACGTAGAGTTGTTCAGTGACGATCAAACTGACATTAGTAGTGACGGCGGGTCCGCGCGTCAAAGTCCACAACCATCACACAGTATAACAGGTACTTCACATCAAGTGTGGCTTGCAAAAACCAAACAGAGGACGTGATCGGGATGTCAGAGGGTTTCATTACACCGCGATTATGGGTGAATTTAGCGGGGATTAAAACAGCCGCGGTTGTGGGAGACGCGGGAGAAGCCGCGGGAGAAAACACGCACCTAATGGCGGTGGCGGTGGAGTTGGCGTTCACCGCCGCACCACAAATCACAAAATGATTATAATGATGATGGCTGGGAATTCTTGAGAGGAGAGGAAGAATATCTAAAGTGGATCCCAAATTTTGATGAGCCTGTTGGTTATTGTGGAGACGATCTGACTAATTTTGAGCCACTTGATTTCATCTCTCTTTTTCTGAATAATGAATTCTGGAGGCTCATCACCCGTGAAACATCCGTCAGTGTGGAGTAGGTCTTTGTGCTGTGCCTTGCAATGAAAGATACCACACACTGAAAAAATACAAGCAGTGCCATCTTGATCATTGAAGGTCTTTGAAAATAATATAATTCTATATGGCCCCCAAACAGTGCCTAAAGATTATACAAATTGGATCAGTGAATTTATTTCTATCAAACATTTTATTTCATACTGAATATATTTCACATTGACTGTTGAAAGTATTCCCTTATTTCAAACCGCTCAAATTATAGCCTTTTGAAATCTTTATAAGAAAATTGACATTTTCCAATATGTGTGAGGATCTATTCAACACTTTTGTCATCAGCACTTTTTGGTATTAGCACTTTTATGTTCTAAAAGTGATGTTCAAATGTTCAAATACATCATTTGTGTTTTTCTTATATTTTTTTTATATATATATACTTATTAGAATTTGTTTTCCCACTCACGGGAAAGTTACCAAATATGGTCACTTCATTGGCCTTGATATTTTTCCCACTCACGGGCAAGTGACCAAATATAGTCACTTCGTTGACATTGATTTTCTATATGAAAATAAACATTTTTGAAAAATGTCACCAATGTAATGAAGTCTTTTTATGTTCTCCAATAACACTCTAAGGTTGAATTTTTGATTTAAAACTTCGGCAAACAAGACAGGTGGAGGGCCTGCGGAGGAGATGCCTCTAACCAGCATTGAGCAGCAGGTGCAGCTCACCTTCTGCGAGGAGCAGATAACTGGGATACTGGGGTATGACACGCTAGAGCCAACTGGAGAACAAGGTAGGTGCACAATAAGAAACACTTTTTTCTCCATGAAAACACGTGATTTATTTATTATCACAAATAAAAAAATGAATGTGCCTCCTGTGGCAACCTTTTGCTGAATAACACTCGATTTAACATTCAAATAAATATTTCTCCTTTTGCATGTGGAGAATCCTCACCACAAGTTGAGCCATCCCCACCCCAGTCCTCAAATCAGGCACCAAAAAGCATCCCTGCAGAGCCTCAAAAGCGGCCAGTTTATGAGGACATTGACAGAGAGTTGCTGCAAGAACAAAAAAAAACTGTCTACAGCCCTTGAAGATGGCTTATCTTCCGTTGCGCACGAGGTGCGAGCTGTGTCCTCTATGGCCCGAGCGCTCAGGCGGGATACTCGGGCCATTGCTGTGCACACTCGGCAGCTGGTCAGTGCTGTATCTGCTCTAACGATGGCCATAAATACCCTGGCGAGAGGGATCCAGGATGGATTTCAGGCAGTGGTGAGGGCTCTCATTCCCAGCGGTCCCAGAGTGGAGCAGCCGGAGACTGGAGAGGAGGGAGAACTGAGCATTGGCGAGGCGTGCACTGGAGGAGAGGAGAGCCACGTTGGAGCAACGCGTAACCTGCGAAAAAGAAAAAAACAACTTACAAATGTGAAGGCAAAAAGAGGGAAATAACACACAACAGGCTCCACTACCTCCTGTCTTACATTTTACAAGACCGGTAATAAAAGTGTTTCTTTAATTTCAGGAAGTAGCGTAGTGTAGCTTAAATTTTTGTTAACTGCAGTGGCTGTGAATGTTTAATTCGTTTGGTTAAATACATTTATGATTAATTGTGGTGTTTTTCTGTGTATTATTGAATGAAAATTAAGAATTAATGTATTCCACTCACAGTTCATGAGAAATGGCCTTGAATGAGAGTGATGCGTGTCTGCAATCCCGCAGCACTGGGTTGTTGCCCATGTGCCCATGGAGCCCATGGTAGTGGTCATCATCATCATCATCATCATCCTCCTCCATTTCCACAGCAGCATGCTCCAACCCATGACGTTTAGCGATGTTGTGCAACATGCAGCAGACAATTGCAATCTTGGCCACTTTTTCTGGGCTGTACAGCAGTGCTCCTCCAGTGGGGTCCAAACAGCGGAACCGGCTTTTCAATACGCCAAAGGTGCGCTCCACAATGTTCCTCGTGCGTATATGGGCTGCATTGTACCGATTCTCTCCTGGGGTGGTCGGATATAGTACAGGAGTCATGAGGAAGGGGTGTAGGGGGTATGCGCTATCACTAGGGTTGCCACCTTCCAGACATGAAAATAAAGGACAACGTATTTTACGGGACGGGTGGCAACCCTATGGGGTAGACATTTTTAAAATGCGCGGGTAGCAGCGCAGCACTGGCGTCTGTGGTAACTAGGCAACCGTGACAGCGTGGGGAGGGGCCAGGCACTGAGAGTGACAAGATGACTGGCACACACATATAAAGATATGGGCACAGAGCGCAGCAGGTCCTGTTGTCCCGCCACAAAGATTTTGCTGGCCTTCCTGTATTTTATTTTGTTCATTATTGTTAAATTTAGTGTTGATGTTTGTGTGACAGACGTGTGTATGGGGCGTTAATGAAAATACGGGACAAATCGCGTCCCGTATTAGTTTAATACGGGACGCAACATTTTTTTCTCAAATAAAGGACAATTCCGTATTTTACGGGACGGGTGGCAACCCTAGCTATCACCTAATGACAGAAAATATGAATCAATATGGCATAAATGCATGACACATCTTTAATGTGAGGAATGATTTTACAAAGTATAAATTATATAAAACTCACCCAAAAGCCAGCCATCTCCATACTCGCCATCTCGCAACTTGGAATAAAGAATGCAGCTCCTCAGGATAAAGGAGTCATGCACCGACCCAGGATATTTAGCCACAACGTTTGTTACGATGCCTTCGGAGTCACAAACAACCTGCACATTTAATGAATGTGTGTGTTTTCTATTTCTGTACGCATGCTCCGTGTTTGATGGGGGAACCAGCTGAATATGAGTGCAGTCAATCGCTCCTATTACTCTGGGGAACCCAGCAACTGCATAAAATCCGTGTTTGACATCATTCAGTGCGTCCCGAATGGATGGGAACCGTATGTGCCTGCCCATCCTGCGTAACAGAGCGTTGAGGACAGTGGACAGCACACCTGAAAAACTGCTTTGGGAGAGCCCAGCAGAAATGGCTACAGTGCGCTGGAATGACCCTGATGCGAGGAAATGAAGAGTTGAGAGCAGTTTCAGCAAGGCAGGTATGGCGTTACTCCTGCTTGTGACCGGCTCCAAATCAGCCCTTAACTCATTCAACAGCTCCAAGATGGAATCGCTAGATAGTCGATATGTTTCAACTATCTGGTTTTCATTCATTCCAAACAAATTTACACGAGTCCCAAAGACTCTCTCTCTGCGTATTCTTTGATTTTGGCGATGTCGCCCCCTTGCCACAATAACAGCAGCCATCGGTGCGTAATGCTGGGCAGATTAGCACCTTCCTTTCGAACGTATTAAATACAGACGCAATCACAATCCCCGCAATTACTTTCAGGGTTGATAAATCTCATTGCGCGTGGTAAATGAACCTATTTGCATTTTCCCCTCCCAGTATTTAGCGCTTTCTGGCGGGTACGCCCCATATTGATTATTCATCAGGGCAAAAGTACTAAATGAACAGCGTGTGCTATTTTCCTCATTTGAGAGGCGCGGTCCTCTTTGCACGCTGTTAGTAGATCAGCTTGCACATTGGTTTGCGGGTGATGTCAAGTTTGCACACGTTTTTACGCACGCAAACCTTTAGTAAATCAGGCCCTTTGTGTAGACAATGTAACCTGAAGGAGATCAGTGACTGTGGTAGGCAGGAGTGTAGTCAGACAGCATATGGTGGTGTGTAGGATGACTCTGGTGGTGAGGAAGATGCAAAGGACAAAGTAGTGGAAGCTGAAAAAAGAATGTCCTGTAGCTTTCAGAGAGGAGTTGATACAGGCTCTGGGTGGTCAGGAGGTGTTCCCAGATGACTGGAAAGCTACAGCTAATGTGATCAGGGAGACAGGTAAGAGAGTACTCAGTGTGCTATCTGGTAGAAAAACGGACAAGGAGATTTGGTGGTGGAATAAAGAAATGCAGATACAGATTCAATACTTACTTTGAGGATGCTGATAGAAACGTACAATGACGAGGGAACTGCATTGTGTCTTTGTAGACCTTGAGAAAGCATAAGACAGAGGCTTATGGAGAGGACAGAGGAGTTTAAGGTGGACGTGGGGATTGTATCAAGGATTGGCTTTGTGCCTCTTCTTGTTGCTATGGTTATGGACGGACTGACAGATGAGGTTAGACAGAAAACTCAATGGATTGTGATGTTTGCAGATGACATGGTGATCTGTAGTTGGAGCAGGCAGCAGGTGGAGGAAGAGCTGGAGAGATGGATGTATGCTCTGGAAAAGGGTCAACAGTCCAGAGCAATGGTGAGTGTGGAAAAGAGGTGAAGTAGAGAAAAGTGTTAGGCGTGATAAGAGTTTCAGCATGAATGAAAGGAAAGGTGTACAGGACTGTGGTGAAACCTGCAATGCTGTGTGGTTTTAAGACTGTGGAACTGAAGAAAAGGCAGGAAGCAGCGTCGGAAGTAGCAGACATTAAAATGTTGAGGTTCTCTCTGGGAGGAACGAGGATGGATTGGATCAGGAACGAGTACATCAGAGGGACAGAGCATGCTTGATGTTTTGGAGATAAAGTCAGAGAGACCAGACTGAGATGGTTTGGACATGTGCAGAGGAGGGAAAGTGAATGCATCAGCAGAAAGATAATGAGATTGGAACTGCCGGGCCTAGAGGCAGACCTATGAGGAGATTTATGGATGCAATGAAGGAGGACAAGAAGCTAGTTGGTGTGAAAGAAGAGGATGCAGGGGATAGGGTTAGATGGAGGCAGATGATTCACTGTGGTGACCCCTGAAGGGAAAAGTCAAAAGGAAAAGAAAAGGTCATTTCTTGTCATGATCTGATACTGCAGACCTCAGGTCCACGTGCTGATACTATAGGAGGTTTATAGTGCACCTATAGCTCCTTCTTTTTGAGTGTTTTCTGTGGAGGCATGAAAGGTTTTGCTCTGAAGCCTATATTTTTGAATAACATGCATTTCACGTTCCATTTTGTCTTTGATTATGTTTTTTTTAATTTTTTTACATACTTTATTTTCCCTCCTGTTTGTGCTTTTCTTATTCTGTCTGTCCTCTGTTGCTCTCAGGCCTGACAAATAGAAGTACATCACTAAATGAGGTGATTTAAACTCAGAGACAATCGTGACTTTGTAGATGAGAGCAGTGGGAGGTTGGACACTCAGTGCAGTGCACTTATCTGTCTGTGTGGTGTTTAATTTCATTGCTGTCTGACTTCACCGTCTGCTACGCAGGTTCATTTACAGAAATACTGATGTGGTGTTCACATAAACGCAGCTGTGGTTCATGTATCAGCGAAATGGCTCATCAGAAGAATAATCAGAGTGCAGTCGAAGGCCAAAAATCACTTTCTTATAGCATATCATTTCTAACAAGGAATAACTGAGGGCTCTGTATACAGATGAAGCCGGGCAAGTTTAGTACTCAAAGTAATCCAATCTATTTTATATAATTCAATCATTTAAATATCTGGTGTCAACCCATGAACTATAAAGACCCTATATACAATAGATACCTTAGGAGGTCTTATCCCTGTTAGTTGTGTGGAACAATTTATCACTGAATTTACCACTAAGTTTAGAGGGGAGACATCTGCACTGCTATTTGGTTTATTTTCCTACCTTAGTGCTTAGTCATATATGAGTCAACAGACCCAGCCAGGGGCTGTTTTGACACAGTAAGAATGGGTCATGGGCACTTGATCCAGTTACACATTAAAAAAAAAGGAGAAAAAAAAACATGGTTTATTCGACCTGTAATACAGAGCAGGTGTGAATCCAGCCAGCCTACTAGGGGTTCCAAACCTAGACACATTTACTCAGAAAGACAGTGAATGTGAAAAAGTGAAACTAAAAAGCTGGCCAACAGCAAATTTATATCCAAGTCATGCAGTGTGGAGGAAACATACTATGGAAATACCAGAAATATCTGAGCCAATTTATTTTGACATTACAAACTTGACATTACAAAAATATCCTATCCACTATAACCACCAATCCCAAACAAACCTCTGGGGTCAACCTCTCGAGGTGGCATCCTGAAGTTCCCATTCTGTGATCAATCTTTTAACACACATCAGCAGTGCCACAGTGGCCAGAGACCCCCTCTAACCTGTGATGCATTATGGTCCAAGAATTCACACTTGACAATTACTTCACCAGAGTACCAACAATTATTTTGAAAATTTAAAAAATAACACTTATGATTTCAATCATGTAAGAAACTTGAATTAATGTATTTCATTATATCAATAATTCATATAAAGTCAATTGTGTATATTTTTCAAAATCCAGTATGAGTGCTACTCCATGGAGTGGTAAACTGAATGAGCTGAATGCAATGCACAAAGCATTTTGGGATATACATTTTGGGATCTTTGAGATAATAATCTGCCTTTACATTTCTAGAAAGAATTAGCATTCTTCTGTAAAATGTAATTCAAGAAGTTATTTTAAAAAGCATGTACAGCCTATGTTGAGGCGAATATAAAGAAATTGTTTGACATAGCAAATGATGTGTTTGCTGATTGTGACTGATACATTTATATTGACAAAACTGTCCCAAGCCTAATAAATTTGCACAAGGGAAGAAAGTTCTCCAATAAACTAAATGATCCATTTATAGAAATCACAAGAACATAAATCAATTTAAACTTTTATTCTGATTTTATTTACAGCATCTGTTAAAATATCCTTGGAGTAAGGTTTTTTTTTTTTTTTACAGGATCAGAACAACCATGGAGCCTTAGCACATCGGCCATTCAATTAATGGCTTAAGGTGCAGTGAGGTCAAGTGTGGTTCATTTGTCTTCCTGCAAATGACAAACCCTTAAAAGTGCTGAGAGAAGTGGGAGGCAGAGTGAACGTGCCTGACCATGAAGCATGCTGGTAATGGATAGTTGGAGGGAGATAAAGCATCCATAAAGCACATTGTAATGTAAGGGAGGAATGACAAAGAGGGAATCCAGCCAATCCAGGAGGTTGTTCAGTACAGATGGCACCCAAGGCACCTCCACAACCTTCCCCTGCCCCACAGGAGTTTCATCAATATTCTGGGGAAGCTCTCCTTTCTGCTTCCAGTCGGTGTAAACAGGGTTGTACATTAGTTGTTTTCTGTAATTGGAATGCGGCCGCTGACAAAGGATTTAGTGGCGTGCCAAAAAGAGACAATAGAAGATAGATCAGGGCTGGCAGAGCAAAAGCAGCAGATCGTAGTTGAGCCTCTGTGACAGAGCTGTTTGTTATTCACTGGCCATGAGTCTGAGGTGGTGTGATGCCAGCAAGAGAAGTCTAGCAGAGCAAACATCTAACAAACAACTAATCCTCCATTCAACCTGGCACCCCCAAGCTTAACCCAGTCAGAATCACTGCAGGGTGGGCTATAACTCTTTCAAAAGAAAAAGCAAAATATTACTACATTAATTCCTGCCAATGTATGTATGTTTGTCTATAGGTAGGTAGGTATTTATTCAATTCAATTTCATTTGTACAGTATTTTGCAATACAAGTTGTCTCTGGGTGCTTTTCAGAGACCCAGAGCATGGCCCCTAGTAAATATTAACTTAAGTAACATTATTAAATCTTAATTGAAGAAACAATGGCAAGTAAAGAAAAAAAGGAAAAAAAACTTCCAGAGGAGAAGAAGAACCTTTAAGCCAAACAGTGGCAAGAAAAAACTCTCCTTTAAGAGGAAGAAACAGCAGTACCTGGATCCAAAAAAAAAAAAAAAGGGGGGGGGGGGGGGGGGGGGGGGGGGGGCTTCCTACTGAAAGCCAGCCAGAAAAGAGGAGGGAGACAGGACAGAGATTATGTTTATACATGGTAAATATTATCTCAACTATAGAAGTGTATGATGAGCATTGAACAAACCAGCAATGACAGCAGTGTACCTGGTTTTAATCAAACAAGAAGGTGTGGCAAAGTGGCAAAACTCTGTCAAATTTCAAAGGTCAAAATTTTGAAAAGAAAACAAGCAGAGAAATAATGAAATTACAGCCTCTCAACACTGGAACACTGTATCAATGGGTGGAGAAAGATGCCTGATGTGATGTGTGACAAAAGAGCATTAGCAAGAATGAATGGAAAGATGTACAAGGTGGTGAGGCCCACGATGTTGTACAAGATGAGATAAGATCAAACTTTATTGATCCCACAACGGGGAAATTCATCTGTTAAAGCAGCTTACAAGACAGTATAAAGTGTCTTGTAAACTGAAAAAGATAAAAAGATATAAAATAGAAAAAATGTTAATTTAGGAATAAAAATATTAAAAAATAAAATACAAATAAAAATATAGACAACATAATAACATTATAAATTGGGGGTGTTGGGGGTAATTATGAGTGTGAACTATAATTTAAGTTTGGCTTAAAAGTTTTTTTCTCCCTCTGTCTTTTTCTCCCTTTTGCCATTATCCTTGATTTAGATTTAATATTATAATTTTAATTAATGATATTTGCTCCGGGCTCATGATCTGGGTCTCTGTGAAGCGCCTAGAGACAATTGACATTGTAACAGACGCTACACAAATAAAATTGAATTGAATTGAATAGAACTTTGCAAATAGAGGTGCATGCTGTGATTGACATCATATCACTCATCATATGTGGCTTAAAAGTTTAACATATATTGAAACTGTGCAGTTCTATTTGTGGTGACAGATTTATTTTCTACTTTATTTTCTTTTGACATTGTAACAGACGCTATACAAATAAAATAAAATTAAATTGAATTGAAAAATTGAATTATTGTGCAGTCCTGTCAGCAGAGAGAGAAAACAAACAAAAAAAGAAGTAAGAAGTCAGAGTCCAGACTGAGATGGGTTGGAAATGTAGAGAAGAGAGATACTGTATATATCAGAAGAAGGATGATGAGGATGGAACAGCCTGAGAGGCCTGGAGGAAGACCATAGAGGAGATTTATGGAAGTACTGAAAGATGATATGAAGTTTGTCAGTATGAGAGGGGGTGTAGGGGATGGGGTTGGTTGGAAGCACATGATTCACTGTGCTGACCTCTGAGGAAATAGCTGACAGAAAAAGAAGAAAAAGGAATAAACTAAACTTGGGATCAAAATCAAAAAAGGACTAATTGATAGTACAAGAGCTTATTCACTAAATCCTCATTTTTTATTATTAAAGAAATTTAATATTATTATTAGGGAAAATTTTCAGACAACAAAATTAATGGTTGTTTGCAACTTTTAAGTTCAATTCAGTTCAATTCAATTTTATTTGTTTTGCATCTGTTACAATGTCAATTGTCTCTAGGCGCTTTACAGAGACTCAGAGCATGACCTTCGAGCAAAATATAATTAACTAAAATTATAACATTAAATCCTAAACAAGGAAAATGGCAGGTAAAAAACTCCCACAGTGGGAGAAAAAAACCTTTAAGCCAAACAGTGGCAAGGAAAAACTCCACTTTAAGAGGAAGAAACCTTGAGCAGGACCTGGATCATATGGGGGGAACTTCCTGCCAAAGGCCAGCCGGGTAAAGAAAGAAAAGAGGGGAGAGAGGACGGAGAGGTTGCTGG
The DNA here is from genome assembly GCA_018398805.1 of Hirundichthys speculiger. Lineage (NCBI taxonomy): Eukaryota > Metazoa > Chordata > Actinopteri > Beloniformes > Exocoetidae > Hirundichthys > Hirundichthys speculiger. The sequence continues at coordinate 1,135,706 of JAGFBZ010000828.1, read as the reverse complement.
TCACCACGCCAGCCGGCACTCTGAACACACCTACACACACAGGTGGAGGTAAACGCTGGGATGGACAGAGGATGGAACTGCAAGTTAGCGCACAACTCAGGAAACTCTGGCCTGCAAACATACAGAAAGAAAAGAGAAAAGAGGTAGGCAAACCAGCACAACAAACTACAGGAAAGAAAATGGAGCACAGATACAGTAACGAGGTGCTCCTAATTAACTATGGATTGAGCTGGAGGAGGAGGAAGGGAGGAGGAAAAGGGCAAAAGTTCTTCTGTGCTTGAAAAACTCTGCCTTTATGCATGTGGGCTTGACAGATGAATTTGTTACGATTAATTCAATCAGTATCACCAGAATACCTGTCTATATATTGATTTGTTTTACCCCTTTAAGATCTCACAATGGTGTTTCACAACAAGCTTGACAGTGCGATCATTTAATTTTATAGTAGTGGATGAAGAAAATGTCTTTATCCAGTAGTTACACTTTGCAATGTCAAACAGCAGTGTGTATGCAATTTCTTTAAAATAGCAGCACACTTGCATCAATGTATCAGAGCTTGACACTAACATCAAGATTATAAGAGGGGAAAAACATAGTTAAGATTCAGACATAGCATCTATGATTGAGGTGAGAATGTATAAGGCTTGACAAACGAGGTAACAACCTAAGCAGCAAGCAAGGCTCAGAGAAGATGGTGATGAATGACTAATGTTGACTCTCTGGCCCTAGTAGTTAATTTACCAGATAAACTAATTCAAGCACTTAATGATGACAGTTACAAAGTGGTTAACCCTTTCCATCCTGGAGGCCCCTGTGCAGACACCAGGTCTTTACTATTGTGGAAACACCCCCAACACCATTTGAGTCAGATGGTGGGGGGGGGTCTAGGAAATGGTGAGGAGAAATGAGCAACTCAAACGAGACATTTATGGATGAGAGCAGATGGAATACTACTATGCAAGCAACCAGTCAAAGGGTGTGGGACCTATTGACACTCAGAATATAACATCTAAGTTAACAGATACACAACTACTAACTGTTGTGTCTGTTGTGTTTCAGTGTCTGCTATTACAACTATTGAACAATAAGGTATAGCAAAGATACTAGGGCAAGGTGAAGGGAAAATTTTATTTTTGTGTCCTGAAATGCCCTGAATTCAACTCTTTTTATATGTTTGTTTTTGAATTAGGACATTTCAGGCCAAGAGGCGGAATTAAGGGAAAAATATATTTTTGTGTCCCGAAATACCCTGAATTCAACTCTTTATATATCAATCATGCTATTATCAATTATGATCATGTGTTATCAATTATATTACTGCTGATTATTATCAACTACTGCTGATTATGCACCTTTTTTGAATCAGGAGGTTCTCGGGCCAGAGGTGGAAACTCTGTGTACTGAGAGTGTCCTGATTCAACTCTTTCGTATCAATTCTGCACCTGCTTATGTTTATCAACAAATGTAACTAGAGAGAGAGAGATGCGCCCCCTATCTGGCCTGTTCACACGGGACTGAGCTCCCGTGGGAGCGAGCTCCATGGCGAGAGGCCAAGACTTAGTGTGTGAGCTCGTGGGGAGTGGATGGGCCCGTCCCTCCTTCCGAGCTCGGATGTTGTTAAAAGACTATAAAGACGGTGAGCCCGGAAGTTCAGGTAGAGTCAGCTGCGGGTTTGTGCACGATGCCCAGCCGGGTTTTTTTGGCCACTCTACCGGACTGTCCGGCTCTCCAGTCCTTTTTGTGTCAAGGTAAGAGATTATAAGGCCTAGCCCTGATGAACTGTCAGTGATCTGTTTTGCTCTTAATTTTGTGGGGAATAAACTTTACACATTTATTCTAGCAAAAGAGCAATTGTGTGTTTTCTATGTGCAATGCTTGCTATCTGTGGGGAATATATATAAACATATATTATTCTAGCAAAAAGCGAGTGTCTGTGCGTTTCATTTTGTACGGCCGACCACTCCGAACCTGATAAATTTTCTCACAAAACACAAGGCAAAAGGTCAGAGGAATAAATCCTCATTCTCACAATGAGCACCAAACCCAAATAACAAGTCCTCAACCTGAACACAAGGATAGCTGACCTGGGATTGTCACTAATATGAATATTTATAGCTTGTAAGATTAAGTGACCACCTGAAAGTCTGGTAAAAAAACATAAATGAAGCATGTCATGCTGCAATATATCGACTGGGACAATCACAGTGACCATTAAGCTGATGTGCACCACAGAAACAGTGATCATATAGATGATGAGAAAGAAACTAATTGCACTTCAGGAACACCCAGGAGCACAAATGAACAAGCTTCTAATGCACGGGAGCCACTTGGTTAATCTAAGGCTGCACCATCCTGATAATGAAGGGTTCCCAGAAAGGGCAATTCAATCCCACTACTATTCTCACATCCAAGATCAGGAGGTACATGGCTAGATACATGCCAAGAAGGTATTTGGAACCAACACGAGAGGAGCCAAGCAACGGCTATCTAAGACAGAAAAAGAAAAAAAAATACTTGCATTGCCTCAGTTGACAGCAAAAAGGCCAATAACTTGATGATGATCATATGGATACTGGAGAGCTTGTGTAACAGTCTGGGTAAAAGTTTGTCTCCACTTGCTTTTTGAACTGAACTGCAAAGTACAAACTATGAGAAACTAATATATTTACAGTTTTAGAAACTAATGATTAACTAACAAAAAACAAACTCAAACTCTAAAATGTTTAATAAAACCACTTGGCACCAGAAAATAATTAACTGGATAAATAAATATATTAACGAATGCAAAACAAAGATAGCTGACTTGTGAGTAACCACGTGACCCTTAGGTGTCACTGAAGTAAGCAGTGCTGCCTTTGTCATATGTAAATTAGTTCTGATAAGCTGAATAAGATCTGTGCATGTATTAAACACCTACAGATCCTTCACACTTCTTTTCAAACATGTCGCTTTTAAGGTCAAATTCATAGTTTTATTGGTTGTTGCTTTTGATGTTAATGCATGCAGTATAATGCTAGTTTGACTAAGTCAATTTTAATAAATGCCACACATTTGTCAAGTTTTGGTTCAGTGCCAAAGTTTCTGATCATATGACTTACTCAAATGTAACATGCTTTTCTTATTTATTCTGTCAAGTTTACGTCTTGTTTTAAAATACTTACTTGTAGGTTAATATAGCAAAATATGTATAAACGTCACAGCCAGGTAAAATGTGAATAATTCAATGTTTATAAATTGGATAGATTCAATATTTTATATGTACTGAACTTTTTATCTTAGGTGTTTCTTTTACATGCACTCTTCACGTGTATAAAATGATGAATTATATCCATTTAACATATGAAGATATGCACTCATGAAGTAACAATATGGATGAAACACGACTGTTGTATTAAAAAAAAAAAGCTATAAGTCCTTACGCTGTTTAAGTAGACAACTGAAAGAAAACCAAGGCAGACTAACGGAAAAGACCAAAACTATATTTTATTGAATGTAGCAACAAAAAAATGGTAATCCCAAAACTTTAAAAGTGGCTAGCTCGAGAAAGCAGCGCCTCCTAGTGGCACACTTCCTTATAAACTCTCACATAACCACAGAGGGAGCTCCATCACAGGTCGCTCCCGAAGAAGGAATCAGCTTACATTCAATATATTCAAAAATAATCAACCATTTTCTGAGTTGGTACACCGCAACTATGCATGAACTCTGTACACTAGAAAGCTTTCCATCCTTCACTATGGGTTTGAAATGTTTCATATGAAAAGGTGTTTATGTCAATATTATCACTTTGACTGCAGTGTTTTATAAGAATAACAACTGTTATTTCTCCCTGAAAAACATGTTTTTCAGTGTATTTAGGAAAATTCATAAAGCTTAAAAAATAAAATAGAATAAAACACTGAAGGCAGACTTTCACACATAACTATACGACACACTTATTGTGAAGCAAGGCATTAATGTGGGACAAAGAGAGAAAGGAAAAAAGCACTCAGATAGGCAGTTTTACTGCTTTTAAAGTTTAATGCTGGTTTCATGTCAGCTAATGATTAATTTTAGTTTAAGAACATGTTACTCCTCATGATGTTTTATGTGAATTTTTTTTACATTTTGGACATCTTTATGTCTGCTACAACTGTTTATTATTGAGAAAATGTGTCGATATATAGAAACATGATAATGTACAATCAAAATAGACTGAAATGAATAAATAAATAAAACAACATGAAATTTGGCCTAAATGATTTTCTGGCTCTCTGCGTTCTGCTACCTCTGTACTTTATCTCCTTTACAAAGAAACAGGGGAATGAGAAGTGGAACACAACATGAATTATTTCATGCCCCTGTCTCTTAGACAATGTAAAAATAAACAAAGAGTCCATCTAGTTATTTCTGGATAAACTGAGAAGACATTTGGTGGAATGGATAAGTTCTTGTTAAAGAAGTACATCCAGAACTGAAAATCAAGTGAAATGTGACTGATTTTGTCGTTTACAGGTTGACGAGTTTGATGCCTTTTGCACAAACACGCACACACAGCTCCACGGTGACCTGGCTGTGTTTCTGTGTGGCGTATTCATGTTCTCTCTGTGTCTGTGTCCCCCGGTACTCCGCTTCTCTCCAACCCCAAAAACATGCTGTTTAGGCTAATGGGTAGCGATAAATCCCATCTAGGTTTCATATTCATTAACCATCCTGTACTTTGATTAAAGGAATAATTATAGGAATAATAGGAGTAATTACAGGGATATTTTGGTCTTTTAAATAAGTCAGTCTAATTAATGTTTGTCTGGCAGTGAGAGAAAGCTGCTTGTGATATAAAAACACCTTGAGTGGGGCAGAAAGTACATTGTTGTTGTTGTTGTACACAAAGACAGTCCCCACATATTTTAATATTTTTTCCCCTTTCTACAACAAACAAATAAACAAACAAACTAAAAGTTTATTGTTCCTTATTGCATGTGTGTAGTTTTGTTTCCCTTCCCTCATAAATCACATCGCAGAGTGGAACTCTTGACATGATGAACTATTGTGCTCTTTTTCTTTTTTCGCCATTTAATTTCATTTCACACAAATAATTGTTAAAAGGATCAGAAGCTCTTTGTATCGGTTTGCAAAAGCAAAAGCTGTTCATAGAAATGTGTGTGTCCATTTTTGTTTTGCAGTCATGGTGCTGTTACTGGAGCAGTTGCTGGATGTATTTTTTTTTTCTTTGTTTGTTCTGATTTTTTTTTTTTCAAGCACAAATTGAAAAAGAAAAAATTGCTCTGGGCTTAAGGGGTTTAAACAGGATGCAATATCTGTTTGAAGCCTGTGGTAGTAATTTGGGACATAAGTGGTATTAAGGTGTGGGACCACCTGTGTCTGCACTTGATATTTGTTATTTTACACGTACAGGGAGTTGGCTCCAATAGTGGATTCATTTCCATCCAACCTTAGAGCCACATAACAATGCATACGCTGCTTGCCTGTGGGCCGTCTCAATCTGACACAGATGTCCTTCCAAGAATCCATCCTCCACAATCAATTTGTGCTTCCATCTTTGATATTTGGTCACCTTGACTGACTCCCACCCTGCATATCAGACATTTTAGTCTCCGAGCCTACTCCAGTCACACACACACACACACACACACACACACACCAGCTTAAACAGATATCCTTATTAAGGCATTGCATTGACCTCAGATTATTGTGCAATATATATTCACACCTGAGCACCAAGTTTTAATGAAGAACTTGGAAAAGACAGGCATGAAGAGCACTGGTCCCAAACAAGTCAGTAATTTTATGCTTTTAAAAAGCCAGACCCTTAGTCTGCAGATACCTTTCTACTTTGTCTAGGCAGTAGCTTTTTTATGACACATGAACACGGCTCCAGTGCCTTGCCCAAAAATATGTCAATATGGACTGTGAGGCCAGGACTTGAACCACCCACTTTCAGATAACTGCTCTGCCTCCTAAGCCCCAGCCGCCCCAGAACTTACTGTAGGAAATCCATGACCTAAATTAATGAAAGCATGATTTAAAAAACAAGCAACCTTTTCTTCTGGGATTTTATACAGAAAATACAAATTCAGTTGTGAACGGCTCTAAAAGTTGAATGGCTTAAGTAAATTTCAAAACAGGTCAAAACAAATTATTTCCAAGCAAGGTGGGTGGTTTAGTGTGTCCTGTCAAGTCTAAAGCCGTGATTTCCAGTGACATGAGGGTGGCTCTCCTACTGGGGGTTACAGGGTCTGGTAGATGTCAACAGTTATTGGGTGAAAAGGCAGGGTACACATGAACATGTCACCATGGTAGCTTATGCTGAAAACATTAGTGTTACGAGTGAACAGAGGTTACTAGTCCTCCATGTCACCTTCTAATGCCACTCACATAATTCATCTAGTTGCATCACCATTTCCAAAAATTGCCGTTAGACCTCAATTCTCTACAGAGAGGAAGATTCTTGAGACTCTAGAGGCAACTATAATTGACTGCTGCTTGAGGACACAGTGAACCCATTCACCCAATATATTCACAACCTGCCTATTGTGACCCACAGTCACGATTCAATGTGGCTCAGGAGAAAATACCAGGATAGGCCAGAGCTGACCTTTGCAGGGTGGGAAGGTTGGCTTCTCAAATCCTGCTTCAACTGTCTGTCTCTCCAGGAAAGTGTATGCCAGCTAACAGCATATGTGGTGCTCCACAGTAATCTGAGCATTTGGAATGAGAGCCCCTCATGTGCCATTGATGTAAGCCGATATAGTGGGCTCAAATCGCTCTGTATGACCCAACACGGAGCAGCCTGTTACATAGGCCATCTCAGAGCAGCTCTACTTTTATTATTACATCATTACTGGAGGGTGTTTAATCATTTCGAGTTATCCTATCAATACATACTGTAACCTATGGTTGGTGAGAAATATGAATTTAATGTCAAACCTCTATGTATTGCACATTATTATTCATTTACATAAATTCTGTTGAAAAAAAAAGTTGAAACAAAGGCATCAAGGCAACACCATTAACTGCAATTCCTTTGCTATTAACTCACTCTAAACTAAGTTTCTTGGTATCTAGCTTCTTGTGAAAAGTGTCTCGTTGCAGAATTCTCTTAAACAGGACCTTCATTGTCCATGCTGATGCTAATAATCTTGGTTGATTCCTTCCAGATGATTATACTTTTGTAGTTGGTATAATTATCTGGAATTATCTTTGTGTTGAAGTAGATCTACATATGGGGGTCACAGGCTTAGGGCAGCAATGATCAAATTCCTCTTCCTGTTGCATAAATGAACAGATACAACTGCATAGTTTCCTTAAATTGTGATGTTCACCCAAATAAGTAAGGCCCATGTGAGTGCCAAACATCACCGCTGTAGGCTGGATGCATGGACACCATCACAACCCACAGCAGAGAGGACTTTGGGCCAGCACCACCCATGCTCTAGCAACGGAAACACAAAAAAAAAAAATGAAAGATGAGATACATAAATAAAATAATATAAATGGAAAATTGCTAAATAACAAAACTGTAAAATAAATAAACAGTAAAAAGGTGCTAAAGACTTGGGCTAAATAACAAATCTAAAATAGAAAATCTAAATCAGGATAAAAGGGGGCATTAGTTAAAAGACATATTAAATAGGTGGGTCTTGAGCCTGCTTTTAAAAATATCAGCATTCTCTGCAGCTCTCAAGTTCTCCAGCAGGCTGTTCCACAGTTGTGGGGCGTAATGTTGGAAGGCTACCTCAACGTTGGTCCTTTATTAACAGTGGGAATTGTCACAATCCGGCTCAAAGGCTGCGACAAGAATGAGGGAGGCAGCGCAAGATAGTCGGTACCAACAGTAAACAAGTTTATTTCAAAAGACAATCACACCCAACAACACCAACAGTACCACGAGTCAAACCATCTGCCAGCCACGGTCTTGCCAACTGGTTCCACAGCCCGTCAGCAGACCCTAGAACCCCAGCAGTAATCCAGAACTATGAGAACCGCAACCTGGCGGCAGCAAAAAGGCAGCCACATGGGATCAGCTCCCCGGAGCAGCCCTCATCACAGCTGACGCAACAGTCTAAAAATGGCCAGTCTTAATGAGAGGAGAACCACCGAGCCCAGGTGTGTCTCTTCACACTGATGACTCTCCCCCTGCAACAGAAAGAAAGCAAAAACAACCAACACCACCACCTCCACATTATTCTGTGGAGGAGTCATCACAGAATAGTTAGAAGACCGGTGCCAGAGGACCTGAGGGTTCGTGAGGGTGCATAAGGTAAAAGCAAATCTGCAAGATAAGCAGGTGCAAAACCATTAAGACTTTTAAAAGCCATTAAAAGAACCTTCAAATCAACCCAAAAAGAGATGGGGAGCCAATGGAATGATTTCAAAACTGGTGTAATGTGAATCCCCCTTTGTGGTCCTCATCAACACACATGCAGCTTCAGAGTTCTGAAGAAGCTGAGGGCGTTAAATATATATATATATATATATATATATATATATATATATATATATATATATATATATATATATATATATATATATATATATATATTTTAGGTAAGACCAGACAGCAGGACAATACAGTAGTCAATGAGACTGGAGATAAAAGCATGCATCAGCATCTCCGTGTTGACCCGAGAGAGAAATGAGTGGCTATATTCTATATATATATATATATATATATATATATATATATATATATATATATATATATATATATATAAAACTAAGATCTGAGTCAAAAATGATGCCCAAGTTCTTTACTTGGTCATAAGTCTTTAAAGACAATGCATGTAATCTTGACAATTGTTTTCTCTCTTTAGCTTGATAACTAAAACTTTGGTTTTGTCCTGGTTGAGTTGAAGTTTTCAGTCATCCAGGATTTAATATCTAAAATACAATTTAAAAGGTCATCAAGTGGTTGTATGTCTTCAGGAGACATGGCAATGTACAGCTGCGTGTCATCAGAATAGTGTGAAAACTAATGCTATATCACCTAATGACATCCCCAAGAGGAGGCACATATACATTAAAAATCATTGGGCCTAAAATTGAGACTTGGGGCACACCATATTTGATTTTAAGGATCCCTGAGGAGCATGTATCCATACTGACCAGATATCTTCGGTGAGATAGGACTGGAACCAATTAAAAACAGTACCAAAGAGGCCGACCAGATGCCTGAGTCTATTTATAAGGATTGGTGATCTAGTTTGTCAAAGGCTGCACTTAGATCCAGTCGCACCAAGACTGAAATCTTACGTGACTCCAAGCTGCACCTACAATCTCCAACAAGGCTGTCTCTGTACTATGGTTCATCCTAAAAGCAGACAGAAATCTCTCACTGACATAATTTGGGGGAACAGGGAACAGAAACATGTCTGACACGCATTTTCTTTTCTGTTTTACTTAAGGATTAGGTAGAAATGCTGTCAGCTTGGTCTTATTTTCCACTAAGAAGTTGTTTTTTTAAGTCTTTTTTTTTTTTTTTTTTTAACACCAACAGCCACTGTGATTAAAAAGTGCATCATAACATGGTCCTGTCAATACCAATAAAACACTTCAGCCTGTATTGATCTTAATGCCAGTCCCCTGCTGCACACCTTCACGCACTATTTCACCTACATCCCATCTGACTGAATCATGCAGGCCATTCATTGTGAATCTGCAGGGGACAGATCTGATGCCCTGCTGAATCCCACTGCGTCCCTCTGGCCTGTTTTTCCATGCTTGTGCTGTGACATTTCCAGGCTGTTCATTGATCAAAGGTTCCTGGAGTTGGAGCCACATGGCAAAGATGCAAAGGCAACCAAAATATGCTAGCGTGGACAGTAAGTACTGAATTTAGTCTACAACCTCATTTTTGGTGCTGCATTTTAATAGTTGGGAACTGCTGTTTGAGTGGATTTTTTTTCTGGCTTTGAAAGAATAGAATATTAAAGATTTAATGCCAGTAATTATATAAATAAATGGGTAACTTAGAACTATGGTCATATAAATGAGATGGATTTATGGAATTTTGTTCTATTTTAGAGTGTAAAATAATTAGTATAACAAAACATTTGAATATTAACTAATTGTGAAGAAATAAAACAGCTTTGTTGGTAAATTAAAAAAAAAAAACCTGGCTTTGTGCTGCAGAGATATCTACACATCTGTGTCACTCTTTTTTTTTTAACACAAACACAGTTTGAGTCCAAAGTTTAGCAATTTTAGAGAAGTTAATTGCACAACATCTTTCACTGATTTACAGCATTGCTTAACACAAACGGAAATTTGAATTAATTACTTCATTATTTTTAATTCTTTTTACGGAGAAATATTAAAAATGACTTAAGAGGTCTGGCAATAAATGGATTGTTTGTTCGCTTCAAAGCAGCAGAACATGGATGATTTATTTACGGAAAAAAAATCTCTATATTTAAAGACAGACAAGCAAAGCCATATACACAAAATATATAAAACCCTAATTTTGTAATGGGATTTTCTTAACAATTTTTCTTAAAATTTTCTTAAAAATCTTTTACCTGCTGAGAAAGATGGCTCACATCCTTGACATGCTGCCAGTCCATCACAGGACCAGGAGAACAACACCCACGGACACTTAGACTTGCTATAATCAGTTTATACCCATTAAATAAAAATAAATGAATAAACTGAAAGACTATTTTAGAACTGTGGGAAGAAAACGTATGACAGAAATCCCACAGACTCAGGGAAAACATGCAAACATCCATACAGGATGGCCTGAGGTGGGATTTGAACTGGTGTGTAGTGGTGGTGTAGCGGCTTTAAGCAGCAGTATGATCAGAATCATTCTTTCTTCTTTCTGTCATACAAGCAATTGTGCATACTGTGTTACAATATGACTGGGTTGAAGATGCTTGTTGGCTTGTGTGGCATCAGCGTGGGAGGGCAGGAGAGTTCTTGTAGTTCTTAAGAGGGCTGAAAAACACTCAAAATCAAAACCACAAGACCACAAGTCAGACCAATGAACATGTCACAGCTCTACCAGCCTGGCATCCTGTCAAGACATATACTCAAATTGAAATTCAAATTCAAATATACTTTATTGATCCCTCAAGGGGGAAATTCAGGTTTCAGTACAGTCTGGATAAGTCCCCCGGAGCAGCAGCGAGCAGCCTCCATGCCAGGCGTCGTCCGGGCAACAACTATATATGTAAGACAGGTTGAGAAAAAAAACATCTGGTTGAAATTTACACATATATAACATGTAAAGTTACCTCAAAGATGTCTGACATTGTAAATGAAAGTGAGAGGATGTGCTCTTAAAAGACACACAAATGTCATCTCCTTGTCTCTTGCTTGGCCAGTGTCTCATTTTCTCTCCCATCATTGCTTTCTTGATTGCTTAGTTGCCTGTGAGCTAGTTTTATCTTATTTTCCAAATTTATTCCATTATCTGCATGTGTCTTTTGCAATGTGAAAAGTCTCTCTTTTATTTATTTTTTGGAAGTTAAAATTTGGAAGTTCTTAATGATTCATTGAAGAACATGATTGATTTCAGCCTTGGTGTGAACAGCAGCTCCTGTTTTTCAACAAACTATTGCACCGCACAATGGACGCTCAAGGCAAGTTAGACCCCTCCCCTGCCCCCACCAGTATAAGATTGACTTGGTTTCACAGAAAGTGCTCACCCCCTCTGCTTACATACAGATACGAGCCTTTCCTGATTCAGTCCAGTAACTTGAACAAAGAGGGATTCCAGTCAGGTTACTAGAAGTATCAGATATGGAAGCAGGATGTACAAATAAAACCAATTCCAAAACACATCCAGAATGCCAGTCCTTGTGAAACATAAAAAAAAAAAAAAAAAAAAGATTACTGACCAGCAGTGAGTAAACCAAAATGTATTTATAGGCCATCGCAGTAGCCTACATTAGAAATCACTCTCAGATCTTCTGCCTGTGCTGATGTTTGGCTGTAACCTGGTTTCCTGTGCATCGGCTGCCTTCCACAGATCCTCCCCAACATCTAATTAACACAAACGTTTTCTCAGATTTCAGTAATGTTTCAAAAACCTTTCTCTTTGTGTTTATTCTAAATAGATACTTTCTGCAGACTGGAGTGTGGATTGTATGCCAGGAGTGCATCTGCCCTACTTTGCAGGGCTTTTATCACCTCCATTCAACACAAAGCATTAAACTGGAAGCCGTTATGACTGGTTTGCTGTGATCACAGCACCAATTAAGCCGCAGAGCAGGAAGACATAAAAAATCTTAACACTGCTTTTAATACGTCACTCTTACTTCTTTCTCAGGCTCTTGTGACTCTCATTAACACAGACAATCACCATAAATCTCAAGAAACCGCAGAAAAGCTCGCATATAAAGAGACTTGAATGCATACACAAATGACTGAAATGGAGACAGCACATCAGCCCTTCATTTATTCAGGTAGACAGATCAAGGGCACAGATGGCACTGGGGACGGGGGGGGACATGTCCCCCTTAGAATTATATTGATCCCTATCTGCAGGGGGATTTTCTTTTTCTGATCAATTTTGTTAATTGGAAAAAATACTTTTTATTTTTATTGTATTGAATCTGTTGTTCAAGTTCTTATACTTTTGGTTTGTAATGTTTTTAATCAATTTATATGAAGGCACAAGTGTAAATCATTTCAATTCTAATTTGTTATACCTTTTTAAACCTTGCTCTTTTTGTTAGAAGTTACAGTTAAAGTTTCTGTAATGAGATTCTTTATCCTGCTGAGATCAGCAAATGTTTCAATAAAACATCAAGTTTTGGAGCGTGATTAACTCACCAGACAAATAACAAGTTGATCATGTAAGGTGAGTGTTAACTAGATAGGCCTTTGTCTACCAATGTTAATTCAGTTAGAAAACTCACAGTTCTAATGACAGCTCAGTCCCCCCAGTTTAAAAATCCTATCTGCGCCCCTGAGACAGATACGCACAGTCTCGGATTCTGTGTGTACGACTGTTGAATCACCCTGAGTTTTGTAGCATTTTGCAAGACATTTCTCTTTATAGTCTTGCCCACAAATCCAATATTCAATATGTCAACTAAGGTCGAGGCTATCAGCTTTAAATCCAAAGGACAGATTCAGTGAAGTGCTGCATTCACATCTTTATCTAAACAAACAGTTGTCTCGAAACCTAAACTATCCTTACAAGGACAAAGAGCAGAATTTGAAGGCTAAATCTTAGAATTGGCAGTCCGAGAGTCTTTGGGAGTAAATCTGTACTGAGCATGGAACTTGCACACCCTCACAGCACACATTCATTTTGTCACACTCTCATAAACAAATTCACAGCTGATGATGCTGCAGCTTTAAAGGAGGAGACTGATGCCGCCCAACCAGACAGAACAGAAGCAGCGCTGCAAAGGTTTGCAGACCAGTCAGGAGGTAAATGAGACAACGACTGCTGGTCCATTAGGACCTGCCCTCTGGTAGTAACAGATCTCACTTCCAAACCAAAGTAAAATGTTGGAAGTCCTGTGCATGCATGTATGTTTGTATCTGAACTGTTCAAATACTTGAAAGCATGCTTGATGAGACTTGCAGATTATCTGCTATAAATATTAAACTATGATCATTATGTTTCCTGGCTTGAGGTCAGAGGGGAAAAAAAAGGTCATAGGTCAGTCTTGAATGTGCAGTCTAACCTATTCTATGGTATATTTTTGAAATAATGCTATGTATATACAGTCATGGAAAAAATTATTAGACCACCATTTTTTCTTCACTTTCTTGTTCATTTTAATACCTGGTACCACTAAACGTCATCATGTGACTAAAACAGACAGAGAAGAAAACACTGAATGCATAAAAGCAGTGTTTTTGGCAGTACAACGCCATAGCTATTGATGTAAAAACTTAAGTGATTTAGGTTATAATCAAGAAAACCATGGAAAATGGTAAGATATCAGCTCTTAAATAAAACTCTTATGAGCAATCTTTGTGGTTATCGTTATGTTTGTCCAAACAAATGTACCTTTAGTTGTACCAGGCATTAAAATGAACAAGAAACTGAAGAAAACAAGGGTGGTCTAATAATTTTTTCCATGACTGTATGTTGCTGATATTAAGCCTCCATTTTTCAGTTTAGCTTTGTTTGCCTCTTTTGTGTGTTAACTGGTTTGCTTCACTTCTCGTCTTATTTTGAAAGTATTATTCTTTGTGTGTTGCTTTAGGTTTGACTTCTCCAAGGTCTATTATGTCCTGAGCCAACTGAAACAACTGATGCGTAAACCCTCTGTTTATGCATCAGTTGTTTCTCAGTACCAAGTGCCAAAGGTTTGAACTTGCTTAGCTGGTAGTTTATGCAACTTTGGAGGATGGGAATACACACTTCTGTCTTTCCATAATTGGAACAACAGTGCACTCATGTACTTGATGCCATTACAGCCCAGCTAGCAGGCTAACCTGTTCAAAAACATCTACAGTTAACTAAACACAGAATAAGCATGGTGAATAATAATACAACTCCTCTGGGAAAAGTGATTACAGTGGTTACTTAATATGATGTGCTTTCTAATGGGTTTAATGCTTTTGTATTTTATCCATTTAATAAACAAAGTTCAGTGGAGGCAAAAAGAAAAAAAAAACAGTGACAACATCAGAGGAAATGTTTGAATCTTGATAACCACCTATTTAAAGTCAAATGATATGAACTTACACAACAACATCTTGAAACTATATTCACACAAAAACACAAAAACAAAGTAAAACTTTTCTTGCTTACTTTTTTCTCCTCCTCTGTTTCCTCGGCTTGTTGACACAAAATGCATTCTGGGACGCAGCTCTTCACAAGTCTCCAGAGGATACATCCCTCACCTGTGCAAGACCACTGGGATTTATTACAGACAAATATGAATATTAATAAACAGCTAATGTCCTGCCTTTCCTTTCTTTCCTGCTGGTATTATGTCTTTTAGTCATCTTTGCTTCCTGTGTTATTAATTTCTTTAGATTCTTGGATTCACTGCTTGTATTTGTCTTTTCCATTTATCTCCTACTCCTGCAAATCCTATAAAATATTGCTGGTAGTTTAGCCCTCATGAACCCCAGAAGATAGTTATAAATTTCCCTTAGAGAAGCAGTTTCAGCTAAGTTAACCCAGCTGTTGGTACTGGGGCGTCACTGGTGTTCTGGGGATCTATTCAGAGTGAGGGCGCCGCTTCACTTAAGAGGTACAGTCTTTTGGTGCTGATGGACTCATATCAACTCAAAGTCACAATGTACATTTTACCATGATACTCCTCTTGTACATTGAAGACTTTTATGTATGTTGCAAGTGATGCAATTATGCTAATTATGTTTTCCTAATCCAAACCGATCCTAATGTTTGTTTTAGTCCGTTATTAACCGAGACAAACAGCAAATGAAAATAATGAACAGTTAAAGTAAACAGTTACTCTTACTGTTTCTTTATGTAACCATTACTGGTGCTATTACTGTATTACTGTTAACAGTTAAAATATCTGGGCATGAATCAAACATTATTTTTAATGAGATTTTCAGTTGGAAGACTGTTGGACAATATGTTATGTGTTATGGTGTATAAATTATGAGTTGGATTCAGGACGTAACACCTGCACATTACAGGCTCTAACCAGACTACAGCATTTAAAATTATGACTCAAATTAAAATAACTTGGTTCAGTTCTCCAATAAAATCCAAATGAAGGAAAAGAAATTTCTGACAAATCTTAAGCAGTCTTTCTTTTAATTTTCTCAAAAGACTTTCCATTGAAAAGATTTGTGTTTCAGCAAAATATACTTTCTGATAATAATAAATTAATACAACTTAAGAAAAAGTTATTAGACAGAGGAAAACAACAAAAAAAGGTGACATTCACTACAAACAATACTATATCATTCCATTCATAACTTAACATACAGTATCTAACAATGTAAATAGGTAAAAACAAGCATAACAATCTCAAACTAGTGCTTGTACTAAATTTTAAATATGAGACTGGTAATAAGGAACTTATCTTTGATCTTTCACTGGCAGCAGAAAACAATGAGGAATGACTGAAGGCAGTGTGAGCTCTGATGCTGATCTTGGTCTCCCATAGACAAACACTCCCACCCTGTGGACACTTTGGGTAATGTTGTCCAGCTCAGTGCCATTTAGGAGTAGCTTTTAATGCATGAACATTTAGGATCGCTCCCCTAGGATTCGCCCTTTTCCAGGAGACCGAGGCCCTGTACAGGCTCTCTGTAAATGCATCAAGGAAATTAACGACTGGATGTGCCTTAACTTCCTTCAGCTGAACAGAAACAAAACTGAGGTGATTGTTTTTGGAGCCAAAGAGAAACGACTGCAGGTCTCCACAGAGCTTTGAATCTATAGATCTGAAAACCACCAATCAGGCCAGAAATCTGGGTGTAGTGATGGACTCGGATCTAAACTTTGAAAAACGCATTAAGACAATCACTAAATCAGCTTACTATCACCTGAAGAACATCTGGAAAAACTAGTCCACGCGTTCACTTTCAGCCGGCTTGATATTGTAACAGCGTTTTTACTGGTTTATCTAAAAAAAAATCAGTTAGACAGCTGCAGCTCATTCAGAACTCTGCTGTTCTCACTAAGACCAGAAGAGTGGACCACATCAGTCCAGTTCTGAGGTCTTTACACTGGCTGCCTGTCCGTCAAAGCATAGACTTTAAAGTTCTGTTGCTGGTCTATAAAGCTCTGACTGGTTTAGGACCAGAATAGATCAGTGACCTCCTGACCCAGTATGAACTCACCAGACCCCTCAGGGCATCTGGATCCGGTTTATTATCAGTCCCCAGAGTCAGAACCAGACAAGGAGAAGCTGTGTTCAGTTTCTATGTTCCACGTGTCTGGAACAAACTCCCAGAAAGCCTCAGATCAGCTGAAACACTCAGTTTATTTAAATCCAGGCTGAAGACTCACCTGTTCTCAGCTGCTATTAAATAGGATTTTATTCAGGAGCTTAAATCTGCACAGCCCTTCTAAAACTCTTTTTACTGTTTTCTTAGTTTTTATGCTTTTATTCTTTTACTTTTTAATGCTTTCTTTTTCTTTTTCTGCGATGCTTTTAACATTTTATGTAAAGCACTTTGAATTGTTTTGTACATGAAATGTGCTATACAAATAAACTTGCCTTGTCTTCCATCTCTAAAAGCTTAATAATTTTTTTTAATTACTGACAACATTTGGACCGTATGTAATCAGGTCAAACTATCAATACTACACTGCCTACTCTCTACATTATTATCAGATTTAGTTGAATTTTCTGCAGAATGCCATAATAACAAGCATATTACATTCTTTCAGGTTTATTATCCATATTAACTAATCGATTAAAAATGATGATTATTGGAAGTACATGTCCAAGTAGCGAGTAGTATGATTTTTTATTATTATCATTATTATAATTATTATTACGTTTATTGTTCTTGGTAATTCTAACTGATCTATCTGCAGCTGTTATTTATTGGGAAATTAACTTAATCTTTTCTAAAAAAAAAAAAATTAAAAAAGAAAAGACATATTCCAAACAAACACCCCCAAAGTGCATTATCACTGCATATTTTATCATAATTGGAAGAGGTGGGGGTGTTATTCTAACCCTGAAAGGAGCCAGTGAATCTTTCATGATCCTTTGATGTGTTTGCATTTTGTCAGCTAATACAAGGTCCATGAATAATTATATGTAGTCTTGAAAGGCAGAAGATTTAGACCAACTAAGTGCTTCATATAAGCTCAAAAGGGAGCCTCTTTGGTCCTTTTGAATTAGGCATATTTGCATTATTTTTCCATGCTGATTATTGCTTCAAAGACATAAAATTAAGTCTAGCTCTCAGGAAGATATCAAGTACTCCATTAAGTAGACATGAAAGCAACAGATGTTTTTTAGATCCCCACTACAGAAAAAAAAAAAAACTTTGAGAAAACATTATAAATTACAACATAATATTCAATTCATTATATTACAGGATGCTTCAAAATTAAAGTGGTTGTACATAAAAAAAAAAGCTGTTTGTCATTGGCAGAATGGTTTGGCAAATCTTTCATGGCTGCAACTCACATACTCGGCCATTACTTACAAATGTGGCACCATTGCTTTTTGTGCTTAGTTTAGTATAGCAGTGATTTATGTGTGAATGGTTAATAAAAGTATGAGTAATTTGGTTTTACACTGTAATTTATACATTCATTTTTACATTTCAGGTTTACGTCACATTTCTAAAGCTTTCATTAGTTTGTCGTGTTGCCTTTCTTTGAGGACACCAGACAGTTTAGAGTTTCGGTTGGTTTTATCCTCCTGTTATTTCTACAAGCCTGCCTAAGGTGTACAACTGTACAGGAATCATCTCTGACTTCTAGAAAGAGCCCCAGCAGTCTAGTCCAACTGTATCAAAGCCCTGAAATCTAACAATCTAACATTTACAACAGCGCTCCACTCTGAGATTAGATTCACGCAGCAGCGTTTCCATCTCCATAGACTTTGAATGGGGTGACGTTATCTGTTGAATATTTTGATTTGTAGAGTCGTATTTTCTGTCAGTAGCTTTGCCTTCGTCAAAAGTTGAGGGAATTTCAACTTTTCCCGCTTCAACGCACGTGTCAGCCAATCGAGAGCCAATGAGATCCATACGGAGGCGGGATTTATTTAATGCGCACAGGTTACTTGTGTATTTTTTTCAGTGTAATGAAGAAACTCCAACAATATCTCCTCCGAGCTTTGCGGCATATCTGTTCAAGTGTAGTGCACTAGAGCTGGGCGATACTGAGAATTTTGGTATCGATCCGATACCAACTAAATACAGGGCCAGTATCGTCGATACCGATACCGATACCGATACCGATACCGATACTTTTTCATATTAAGCTCTATCTGTCATGAAATTTCTGACCTTTTTGTAAAAACCTACTATAGAATTTCAGCCAACTTTATAGGTGACAGCAAAGTACTTTATTGTCACAATTAAATTTTTTTGTTTTGAAACAATGGAACAGTTATAAGAAAAGTTTATCTTAACATTAGGAAATAAAAATTTTTTTAAGGAATAAAAGGAAAAACCACAATACAAATAGAATTGTTCTTCAGAAAAATACAAAAATAAGGAATTTTCTTCCTTTCAGAACAAATTGTTTTTTAAAGAATGAATGATAAATGTTGTTCTTGAAATTGAATATAACTAGACTTTGATGGTTCTGCAGTTATTGACATCATTAATACAGTTATTGAACTACATGGTTGTTACTTATTCACAGAGTCATAGTCTCAGATTTTAAGAGAATACAGTTTATTAAATATACCTTAGTCCTAAATAACATGGAAACCTGACACGTACCTTACCTTAAGTACTTCCTAAAAAAGATTGAATCATTTAAATGTTTAACAATACAGAAAAATGTTATCTCCGTGTGACTTTTTTCTATAATAGTTGTTCAATAAAAAGTTGTTTTATGAATAACCTTATTGCCTTCATCATATTTTTATTTTTCCAAAATTATATGTGAAACATAGGGGTTGTCTTTTAATCAGTTGTCCTATATTCAGGCCAATACAGTGTGTACTTGTGTAATTTTGTTTGCACTGTGTGCACTTTCCTGTTGCTTTAACTATATAAATTTCCCTGTTGTGGGATAAATAAAGGATTATCTTAATTTTATTTTATCTTAGATAACACCTTTCTCACAAGGTCTTAATTATATATTTTTTGAGTTGGCTCCAGTAACATATGATTTAAGTAACATACTTTGAAAGTTAATATGAATTGATGGTGAAGATGACCACTCTGATCTACCTGGATCCTCTCTGTTGGACTGAAAAGCATCTGCCAGTGACTTTTGTTTCAGGGTTGAAGGTCAGTCAGGGTCAGGGATGGAGGATGGCTCTCCTCTTCTCGCCATTTCTGCAGCTCTTTGTTTTCCTGCACATGGTTTTTCATGTGCTTGTATACATTTGTGGTGTTTCCACTGTATTTTACGGACTTTTTGCAAACTACACAACTTGCCGTTGTTTTGTTTTCATGATTAAAATACAGCCAAACCTCGCTCCTTTTCCTTTCTGCCATCCTGGATTCTTCTGCTCCGTTAGATCGATCCGCCCACCTCTATAGTGCACTAAAAAATGCTCAACTGGTGTGCAGTGCCGTGACCACACCTCCACACATCCCATTACAAATAATGTCATAAAGCACAAGACACTGAAACGAAAGCTGGTTTTGGTGACGGTCCATGTTCCTGAACTGTACAATACGAGTTCAAGACATTCTGTTACGTAAAGATGAAAGCATTGGCATAAGAAATCTCCAATAACCTGCACTTTGAAAATCAGTCAAAATGTTTGACTGTTAAACGTTCCTGCTTGCCAACTGTAGTCATCTGCATGACTGCTCTGCTCCAGGGACCAGTAATGTTGAGGCTCAATCCAAACAACAGCTGGCAAAGACAACACAAGCAACAGTTACATCTACAGCTACACAGGCCTCAAATATCTCTCAACAGAGGAGCTGCAGAGCACAAGTACATTACATGAACTATACAAAGATGCAGTCTCTGATGTAATAGGAATATGGGTCAATGACGTGACGCCTAAATATTCTGTCCGGCTGTATTTTTTTAAAGTTAAAAAAGGTTTAAATGTACAAAAATATACAATCTATATGTACTATCTCTCCTATATATGTAGTCACTTCAACTTTTCAAAAATCAGGAGTTATTTGTAATTTTTCTGTAATTTAAAGTGTCAAAATATCATGTGGTGCGACCGTCCAGCCATGACTGCTGTTTTGAAAACTTCTTTTAAATTACTCTAAATCTATTACAATTTATTTTCTGCCCCATTTGGCATGATTTACAAAGTGTTTTGTATTCCTGTGCAAAATTGCAAAGCTTTTACAGTTATATTTCTCTCATAATATACAAACAAACTTTGTCCGTTGATGTCCATTTCATCAAATATCATGTGGTGCGACCATCAAGAAATGACCACTTTTGGAACTTTTATTTTGGAATCTACTCAAAGACAGGAAGTTGCATCATCCACCATTTCGTCATAGAGCTGTGGAAGCTGAAAGAAGGTTTGTGACTCTCTCATTTTTTTTAAAAAAAGAATGTTTCTAACTGCTGTAATGGAGTTGCCACATTTGGATATCATGTGGTATGACCTAAAAAAAAACAATAAATTTAAGTTATTTTCACAAATATGTATTTTTATTACAAATTTCAGAGTGACCTTTTATGGGAAGCTAGCTTGCTTTGTTTATGTGGCTAATCCTGTCTCAGTAAAATTTAACTGAACTTGAAAATGTCATGTGGTGCGACCAATGATCATGTGGTGCGACCACTGCAGATTGTTTTCCATCATAGATATATGTCCTAGATTGGCAGTTTTTGTGCTTTTAATATTCAATTGATGATTGATATTTTTAGTATTATTTGATTTTCTTTTTGGATATTTGAGTCATTTTGCTAATATTTCAGAAACCATGGTTAGTTCATCTTTGTACAATATAAGAAAAAAAATATTAAAAACATGCCATTTCACTTGGGTAATTATGCAGTTATTAGCAATTTATTATGTATCTATTTAACTCATTAATTTATTTCACCAGATGCCACTGTCAAGCAAAATAAAAAGCGCTCGCCACAGGCAGCGTGTCA
The DNA here is from genome assembly GCA_018398805.1 of Hirundichthys speculiger. Classification (NCBI taxonomy): domain Eukaryota; kingdom Metazoa; phylum Chordata; class Actinopteri; order Beloniformes; family Exocoetidae; genus Hirundichthys; species Hirundichthys speculiger. The sequence goes on along the minus strand of JAGFBZ010000828.1, from coordinate 1,114,072 downwards.
ATGCTGACCCCGCAGCAAGAGCAGAGTACCTGGCCAGGAGAAGAGAAAGGTGTGTTAAAATTTTTCAAAAAGGAAATTAATAAATGACGCAACTTGCAGTACATATTTCTGTGTGTTTATTTTTTCTGTGTTTACATTTTTTTCATTACCATGTTCACTGTCATCAATTAGTTGACCAAAATAAAAATAGACTAGGGATTTATGGCATGACACTATATTACATTATTGTTCTAGCTACCAGAGAAGGAAACTGCAGGGGAAGATTGCATATGTGAAGTCAAGTGAGCTGCCAGAGAGAGTGAGAAAGAAACAGAGAGAGAAATGGAAGGCTGCATCCTGTGCCTACAGAGAAAGGAGAAAGATGGAGAATGCTGTGTTAGACATCACACCACCATCTATGGAGGACATCCCAGCAGGTCTGGTTGATGTAGATGTAGCACAAGAGCAGCCAGAAAATGCAGGTCAAGCTGTGGAAGACGCCATGCCTCTGAATGAGGATTTTAATCCACCAGTGTCCTCCACCCCAGAGAGGAATAAAAGAAAGAAAACATCAGCAGAGAAACGTTGCAAAAAATTGCAGAAAGAGAAGTGTCAGCTGAGAAAGCAGGTCTTACATCTGAAGAAACAGCTAGCAGAGATGAAAAAACTAAGGGATAAATCCAGAAAGAGTGAGAAGAGGTCAATGGCAAAACAAACAGTAGGCCTAAGTGAAAAATTCAAGCAAAGGGGAAGCAAGAAACTCTCAGCAAAGAGAAAGCAAGCTGTGATCAATTTTCTGTCCAGAGATGAAAACAGTCGCCTTTTAGCAGGAAAAAAAGACACCATTACCAAAAATAAAAAGAAAATGCAAAGAAGAGTTTTAACAAAGCCCCTGATTGAGATCCATGCTCAGTATCAAACAGAGGTGGAACAGCATCTCTCCATGTCTTACCGACAATTTGTCAGAAGAAGGCCTTTTTATATCACAGAGCCGAAGACCAGTGATAGAGATACATGTGCATGTTTGGAACATGAGAATATCCGGCTATTGCTTAACAAACTCACCAAGAGAGGGCTGTTGAAGGCAACCAGCATCTCAGAATTATTGAGTATTATTGTTTGTGACCCTAAAAACAAAGCATGTATGGATCGTGTATGCCCAAAGTGCTGCTTTGACGAAGTAGATTTTGCTGAGACTGAGACTGAGTGCACTGAGGTTTCTTGGGAACAATGGGAGCGAGTAACTTCAACAAATGGAGAGAAAGTCTTTGCAAATGTTTCAAAACAAACACATACAGGGACAATCCAGGACTTAAAAGTGCTGTTCCACAAAAAGCTAGAATCTTTAGCCATACATCAGTTCAACTGGATCCACCAAACAGAACAGTTTCGTGGCCTAAAACAAAATCTCACAGAGGCTGAAGCTGTGCTTCACATTGATTTTTCTGAAAACTACGCCTGCAAGATGAGTACAGAAATACAAGCTTATCATTTTGGAGGCAGCAGAAAGCAGGCCACAATACACACTGCTGTTCTTTACACAGGCCATGGAACTAAATCCTATGCAACACTATCAGACAGCCTCCGCCATGATGAGCGGGCAGTATGGGCACACCTGGAGCCCATACTGAAAGAGCTTCGGGCAACCTACCCACAGATTACAGCCCTACATGTAATCAGTGATGGACCTGTTACACAGTACAGGAACAAAGCTAACTTTTACCTCCTCAGTACTGTGCCTTTCCTTTCTGGGTTCAACCACATTACGTGGAACTATTCAGAAAAGTCCCATGGAAAGGGTGCCCCGGATGGTATTGGTGGTGCTGTGAAGAGGGATGCAGATCTCTATGTTCGTCGGGGAGGGGAGCTGCAGACCCCACTGGATTTGTACGAGATGCTGACCAAAAAATCAGGGTCAACTATTACTCATTACTGGGTAAGCGAAGAAAGCATCAAGAAATATGATGAGCTGATTCCAGGGAAATTGACGGCTGTGAAGGGAACCTTAAAAATACACCAGGTTTTGTCTTCACAAGCTGCACAAATCAGTCACAGGGAGGTTTCATGCTTCTGCAAGCATGCAGAAATGAAGACATGCCTATGTTACCAGCCAGTGAAAGTAGATTTGAGGGACACCACCAATGATCTCTTAAGCACTCCTGAGCCACCAAAGAAACAACCTCTTCAAGACTTGAGTGGGAAGTTTGTCATTGTCACCTATGATGAACTTTCCTATGTAGGCCAGGTCCTTCAGGTTGTGGGAGAGGAAGTACAAGTTACCTCGATGCGGCAGTCAGGAGAAAAGAACTTGTTCCAGTGGCCACAAGTGCCAGATATTATATATTACAACAAGAAAGATATTCTCTTTGTCATTGCAGAACCTGAGCCAGCAACCTCACGCTACTCTAAGTTGACCAGCCAAGATTGGGCAAAGTTCAAAAAGGCCTGGGGTTAGCAGCACATATGCCTACACACATACACACACACACACACTCACACGGTTAGATTTTTAGCTGTTTGTGAAATGAAATGAAATGAAATGAAATGTTTGTTCATGTTGTTCATGCGAGGATTGAGCAAAGATTGGGCAAAGTTCAAAAGGGCCTGGGGTTAGTGGCACACATGCACACACACAAACATGGTTAGTATGTTATGAAATGACAGTGTTATGAATTGAAATGTTTGTGTTCATGTTTAAAATGTTAATAAAATCTGGTTTAAATATGAAATTTGCATGGAATTATTTGTTTATTGGTCTCTTTAAATTGATTTTTAATGATACAAGGTCTTCAGGTCATTTGGCGCGACCACCCATCATGTGGTGCGACCAATATTAACAACGACTTTATTAAATACAAACTAAAATATCTGATTTCTGTAACTGAAATGTTAATAACTTATACAATATGCTTAAGTGAAAGGTATTTTAATTTTTTTTTTTATCAGTATTATGCAATTTAAAGAAAAAATTAGTTGGTTAACTACATTTAATATAATGACTGTGACATTAAAGAGCTAGAATATGAGATCATTGTTTACAAAAACTCAAATGAAATGCAAACACTTTGTTTCTATGCACTTGATATTACTGACAATTTGTAAAAAACTTTTAAGTATGTTAAGAAAATGTATTAATTTTGAGATAAATGATGGTCGCACCACATGACATTTTTTAAGGCCACAGGCAATTCATCTATATGAAAAAACACTAAAATTGCTTAATTTAAAAGTGCAACATTTAAATTTTTGTACACAATATCCTTAATGTTTGAACAGTTGCAAAAGATTTTCTTATTTTTGGTATTTTAAAATTGGCATGTTGAAAAACCTTATATGTCATTGACCCATATCTAGCAGTCCTTTTCTTCCTCTCTGTGTGCATAAACCAAAATAAAGTCAAAACACTCATTCTGCAAGCTATAGTTTTCCAATGCCCCAATTAGTGTACATCAATCATATCAATCACTTAGTCATTTTCACATATTCACACGTGACATTTTTTTTTAAACAAACTGTTGAACGTTAAACATTAATCCTTAATTTGAACAATATAAAGAGATTACCTGGATATTTTCCAGGGCTGAAGGTGGTGATTCAGTACTGGCAGCAAGCAAGGTCCACTGCCTGCACACATGGCCATGTGGGAGATAGAGGTTGGATGAAGCTGCCTTGATGTTCAAGTATGAAAAGGGTTTGTATGTGGAGTTACAACACTATCAGAGTCGCTGCTTCAGTGACTGGACAAGAGTGGTTATGTATATCAAAACATGGACCATGACTCTATGTTAGCCACATTCTCACACACAACTGTATTCAGAAGCATCAACAGAGGGATTTGTGCCTGCTAGCAATGGACCGACACAGTTCCTGTGACCTCTCATTCATGACCTTCCTCAGTTTGACTTGCTCTCTGTTACAGAGAAAGGGGTTATATTGTCCATATCTTTCATGTTTACCATTTATGTAGTCCAGTTGTATTTCCTTTTTTTTTTTAGATTTTATGGCTCTAGGTGGCCTTTATTCACAGAGTAATGACAAGAAAGTGGGCCAGAGAGAGAGAGTGGGGAAGACATGCAGCAAAGGGTGGCAGACTGGGAGTCGACCCTGTGACCGCTGTAGCCTCAGTTTATGGGCCACCTGCTTAAACCACTGAACTACCTTCACATGCAATTTTCACCCAGTGGTATGCAGGGGAGGCGTGCACTTCAAAATTTCAGGTTACATCCATGTCTGAGGCAATTGTTAGAGGTCATAGTCAGTGAGGAATCATTAATCTTCACTGAGTTAAGAAGGTTACATTGGAAGCCAATTTCCACAGCCATTAAGGAAATGGCTGTCATTTACTCTAGAGAAAATCTACAGGCTGACAGAAAAATACCAGATATTTCTTGTATTTCATCAATCAAAAGTGAATGTCGTGATGATCGGGTTTCAGGTCGAAAGTGCATCTCGGTACAGAGTGGAAAGCTTCTTTCAGATAAGACATCAACTTAACGACATGTCCATGAAGCAGTCCAGACTCTTAACTGAAATATACGGTGGACACTGAAACACGTGTCCCATGAAACGGCTTCATCCTGCCAAACCAACACATACGGGAGAAAACTGGAACCTGACTGATGAAGACTACTGCTCTTTATTGATGACGTACACGTCTCAGAGAATTCAAGCTCACAATAAAATGATCATTTTCCTCATGATTGAGTTGTTCCATCATTTTTCATCAACTTTATCTGAAAAGAAGTACCATTTGATTAAAAGCAATTTCATTAAAATTTTTAGAGAATGTCACTCTTCAGAGTTTTGGGTCATCTCTTTGATTTGTTTTTGTTCTCCAAAATAAACCAGTTGAACATTCCCCAAGTGTGGCGAACCCATATTTTTTGCAAGATTATATTTTCATTCCTTTCTTCTGTTATTTTCTGTTAAACCAGGGGTGTCCAAACTCGGTCCTGGAGGGCCGCTGTCCTGCATGTTTTTGATGTTTCCGAGGCACAACACACCTGATTCAGTTGAATAGGTCGCCACCAGCTTGTCATTCAGGTCTGCACAAGTCTGTTAATGACCCATTCATTTGAATCAGGTGTGCTGAAGCAGGGAAACATCTAAGACATGCAGGACAGCGGCCCTCCAGGACCGAGTTTGGACACCCCTGTGTTAAACCATTTTCAGTTGAAGTGATTGACCTGGACACAGGTATGGAAGTATTTCTGTGCCATCTGAGTTTGAATACGAATTTTTAAGATTGAAATTTTTCAGCATCAAAATCAGACTTTGAATTTAAAAAAACATCAGATTTCGAGCACTGAATTTTTTTTGCCTCTGAATTTTATTTTGTTAAAATAAATTCAGTGTTAAAAAAATTGTTGTCTCAAAATATTCAGTTTTTCAAAATTCAACACGCAAAGAAATTCAACACCCCAAAAAATTCAGTGTAAAAAAAAAAATCAACATCTTCAAAAAAATTCAGTGTAAAAAAATTCAATTTCTAAAAATTCAGTGTAAAAAGAACCAGACTCAACATCCGGGTCACCAGGGAGAAGCAATCATCCCTGTCTCAATTCAGCCAATGTCCAGCCAATCACGTTACACTCCATTGGTGATGGTGCTGCGGTGAGTCTGTTTACTTTATTTGCTGTTTGTATTAAACATTTAAAATAGATTTAGTAAATGATATTATTAATTTTAACACTGTACAATTAAAGTAAACAGACTCACCGCAGCACCATCACCTGAGTTTGCTGATCTTTATTCTTGGATTTCATCGCACATCAAGTTGCTATCTTGCTTATCTAACCTCAATCAGTTGTCCTCTTCTCAAATTTTTCACTTTTCCTTTCAAATATCCCCACAAAATAAGGAGGCATTTTTGGCTTCTGCCTTTTTCTAACTTAATCCTCCCTCCCTCCCACTAATCTTCTAATCTAATCTTTTTCCTCCTCTTCTTACTAGCAGTCTGGTCCTTATGTTCCCATTTGTTCCTATGTACATCCTGCTGCATCACCCACACAAGTGATGCAGTGGAGTGAAGAAGTGATGATCCTTAAATGGATGCTGTTGTAGAGGTCATCTACCTCCCCGGTGTCACTATAATGCAGTGACCGAGAAGAAGGAGCCTTAGAGATGGTTATTGGGCCGTTGGTCACTACCATCGTTTTTTTAATTACCTATTGCTCCCAAGTTCACTTTGCAAAATCAAAAGTCAGTTAATCTGTTCCAAGAGACAAAATGAAAAGAGTCAAAGCAGGATAACACAATGTAATTTGACCATCCAGAAAAATCACACATAAAAAACTGAAAGAAGAAAGAGGAAACACCAGAGATTATGGCAGTATCTCTGTACCAGTTTTGAATTTTTATTTGAGTGTTTGGTCCAAATACATGAGTTTATTATAGGCTCTCAGTTGTTAGTATTGTATATGTAATTGTTGTGACCTGATCAGGGTGGGATCAGTCCCTGCCCTCTACAACTCAGAACTGGATCAAGCTGTTAAAGAGTAAGGATGGATGGTTTCTTTTGATTTCCATTATTTTGGTTTATTATTATTCTATCACAAAAGGCTGTCTAAATGCAAGAATATAGAAACCAAATGCAATTTTTTAATCGTAGCTGCCTGAGAAATCTGAGACCATGAACAAAAACCAGATCTCAAAAGAATCGACCCTTTCCATCACAAAAGAGGTAACAGAATTTTAAAAAAAAGTTGAGCTAAAGAAAAGCTTAAGCATTTACAAGCACAAGTTCAGCTCAAACTAACTCCAACGATTCAGAAAAAAAACACATAATAAAAATACAGGGATACTGTTGTTATAAAATCAACTTTCTGTGATTTCACAGCTTGAAAATTCAAGATTCCTTTGAGTTAAATTCACTCAATAATTTCACATGGGACAGTCATTATGGAAACAAGGCATGAACTGATCATCTTTCCATTAAGAGAAATGAGGATGAGTTGCAGATTTGAACCATTTTTTAAGGAAAAAAAAAACGCTTATAAAAAGCTTCACCTTCAATCAGTTCAATTCAATTCATTTTTAGAAGAGTAGGAATTCAACTCTTCAATGCTAAACCTTTGAAACAAAAAAAAAATCGAGTATGGCCAGCTGTTCAGTCTTCTGAAGCAGCTGTGCGTCTGATCTCGTTTGATGTGATCTTTATTTAAGTGTAGAGCAGAGCCTTCTCGTCAACCGGCTAACAGAGCTGCCTGTTGGAGTCAAACCCAAGTCTGTGGGACACGTGGAGCAGATATTACAAGAAAGACATCAACCAACCTGATGATCTGCATCATTTGTTACAGACAAACCACAAAGAACAGAAAGAGTTGAGCGTGAAAAAAAAGAGATGAGACCTTTTAGTCAAGAAATTAAAAAAAACAAGAGTATATTCACCCGTATGAATGACTACCATTCATCTGTACGCTAATGTGTCAGAGCAAGTGTCTATGAGGAGTTTAGGGGAGTTTCGTCCTTCCGTCTGGAGAAACATCAATCAAACCTCAGTGAAAAAAAAAACGCTGGGCCTTGGCCATGTAGAGAAGCAGAGGGTTTCTACGGAAATATTCAGCCATGTCTTTCGCTTCTCTCCAGCCTCCTGTCTACACCGTGGCCACCAATAATCCCTGATGTGGGACTGCTGGGGTTTCGTGTTGCACCATTCAGCCTGTGGCCAGGTCAGATTTTGGTGGAGGCTCCAAACTCTCAGCAGTTTCTCCCAGTTCGTCCAGTAACTCTGCGAATGCTGGCCGCCGGAAAGACTCCACCTTCGGTAAGAGAAAGAAGAAAGGGTTGAAACTGGATCATGCAGCAGGACAATGATCAGAAGCCAAAAATCTTTACTTCTGTCTACATACCATACAGCAGCTGGCTGCTAGCTGCAGGAGGCGCTCAGGGCAGTCGGTCACCAGCTCCTTGAATGCCTTCACGTCCAGCCCGTAGTCCTGAAAGCGTCATTGACAACAATCTTCAATATGAACACATCAGGATATAATAGCTGCACAATGGTAAGTAGACCTACAAATAAGTCTGATGTTGAACGTCTGCATGCCCTTCACATGCAGCAAACATGCTGCTCTTCATGTGCCATTGCCATGCTCATTTTCAGCATTCATACATTTAGTTGGAAGGTTTTCATGCTGAGCTCTACCTGGGTTCGGGGGAGTATCTCTGGGTCAGCCGGGATCCTGGCCAAGATTTCACAGAGCACAATTCCAAAGGAGAAAACATCCACCTGAAACAAGTGAGATGCCAAACAATTTTTTTCCTCCTTCCAATTAATGAAATTAAGAGTATACCCTTATGCTTTCTATGGTCTGTTGGACTAGATACCTGCTTAGAAGATGGATGTTATAAACTGGCAATATACTTTGAGCATAGTAAACCCTGATCTCCCTTTATCAAAAATATGAGATATTACAGTGTCAGTCTTTGCAGCAAGTGACAGAAGGGACCAGAGGGCTGTTACCTTGCGGTCGTATGGCTCTCCTCGGAGCATCTCAGGGGCCATCCAGAAGGCCGAACCCACCAGTGAGAGCTTCCTGGCGGGGTCTTTCACCGGCAGCTCCACCACCTCTCTTGCCAGGCCAAAATCTGTCACCAAGGCTTCACGACCCCTCGGCGTAACCCGGATCAGACAGTTCTGGAGAGACACAGGCATTGGATAAGAGCTGCAATGTGGTATTTCTCCAGCAGAGGGCAGTGCAGGACTTGACGTTTGAAGAGAAAAAAGCAGGCAACAACAACATTCCCTTTTGCCTTCACTTTAATGAAAAGACAGGTCTTTGTATGTGCTTCCATTGAGCTTCCTTGTGCTTCTTGCTACAGCTGCCAGACTTACAGGCTCTCTACTTGTCAATAGGTCCAATAGCATCTGCTGTCAGCACCTTTCCAGCACACTAAATAATTCACTTGGACCACATGTGAAGAGGCCAGTGTACCACAGAGACTTAGCTGGCCTGGCTGACTGCAGGTGTGGACAGGTTTGTCTCCATCCCACTGAGATGATTCTCTTTTTTTTTTTAACTAAATGAATTTACCATTCTCTGAAACAATCATAAAAATCCTGGTTGATTGAGTTTACAGGCTGAGAGAAAAAGAGAGAAGGGTAACAAGAGATACAGTTGCATAACAACAGTGGGTGGTCCCAAATATGTGTGTAATGTATAATTACAGTGTCACAAGTTAAGTGCATGCATATTAGTGGGTTTGCACAGTCGCATGTATTTAAATTTGTTTTTTCATTGTAGCAGCCTGTGTGTGTGTGTTTGTGTGTGTGCTGAAGTGACGTCTGAGCATTCTGGCTGCCAGTCTCACACAAGAAACCTTTTCCATCCAGTAGCCTGTCATTATAAGACTTTGCAGGGAGAAAACTTCAGTTCCAGACTTAGACTCTAAATTTAGTCTGGCCCCTCAAATTCTTTGCCAAAGAAAATCATTAGTTTTGAGGAATGAAAATGGAAAGTGCTGGTGTATACAAAGTAGGAGAGAAGACGTATTCACAGTGCCTTTCATTAGTTCAAGAGGGTTTCCAAATGTAATTAACCTTTTGAATGCTTTGAAACACTGTCGTCACACACTTGATGTGTCCAGCAACAGCTGCAGTTGTGAAGGCACTTCACCCATTTTAAAAGATCCTGTCTTGCAGCTTATTTCAAGAGAACCATGTAATTTTCTAGAACATGCTCCTTTAAATCAGACAAGGGTTTCAAAGCGAGCCCTATATACTTTAAATACTTACTGTAAGTTGTACACAACTAATTGCTTCAGTCTTAATCCCATCCCAACCAAACCTCAAAATAGGTAGCTAAATGTTTCATCGTATTATCTACATTTGTGGCTCTCCTCCCTTTCTCTACTTCATCTTCTCTGTCCTGTCTCCCTCCTCTTTTCTTCCTTTACCTGGCTGCCATTCAGCAGGAGGCTCCGCCCCCTTATGATCCAGGTCCTGCTCAAGGTTTTTTCCCCCTTAAAGGAGAGTTTTTCCTTGCCACTGTTTGTCTGAAAAGTTTTCTCCCAGTAGGGGAAGTTTTGACTTGCTTCTTACCAGCACCTAGAGACAACTGTAATGCGATCGACACTTTTGAAATAAAGCTGAATTGAAAAATATATATATATATATTATATATATATATATATATATATATAGATATATATATATATAATATAGATATATATATATATATATATATATATATATATATATAACACACACACACAGTATACATGATTTTTCTTGTTTGCTTCTTATTTGCTTCTCTAAAAGATTGTATCTGCTGTAGAACACCCTGAACTGTCAGTGGGTGTGAACTGTATTATATTGGCCATAGACTTGCCTTGCTTCTGCCTTGTTTTTGATACCAGTGGCTGCGGACCGCAGAGGAAAACCACCGTAGGACTGTCTGTCCTTTTATGCATTGTGGGATATGGGAAAGTGGCTTGGTCTTCATGGATTTTGGTTTTGGACTTTGACATTGACTTTGTTTTCTTGGCCTTCCCATGAACCAAGACAAAATATTTATAGTCCTTGCACAGTAATTTTGATCTACTGTGGATAGCGAATGGTTTTTTTTTTAGGACAGGAATCTGAAGGGAAAAAAGAGTCTTTGTAATGCTTGTCCTTCCTGAAAACTATTATTTCCCTCTCCAAAGCAACTTGCAGAGCAGAATGGCTGGAGCGCAACCAGTGGGCACTGACAGTTATGGATAGATAGCTGAGCATGCTCTACATGGGTGGGCCTCATTACGCAGGTGATGAAGCTTTATGACAACATGACATGCTCCTGCAAGTATCGAGTGTGAGAACTGAGGTAAGGAGGGCAGCAGCTGCCTGCAGAGTGAGCTGCAAAATGTGATTGAAACAACAGGAAGCCTTTTACCTTTAGCTGTCTACCTTTAACCATAATCATTTGGGGTGCCTTAGCAACAGCATTCAAACAGGAAGTGTGAAAAAGTTGTATGAAAAGGAGAGCACGCCGTCTCTCAATGCACTGGTTTTATCGACAAGAACAAAACAACAGTTCTGAATAAACGGGCCTCAATGAAATGACAGGTCTTAAAACATGAAAAATACAACATCAGGTGAACAACACACAGCATATTAAAGTGTCTTTGATGATTCAGCAAAAGCTTAGCCAACACTTGTGGTGTTTAAAAAAAAAGCACACCCAATAATTTAATAGCTTTATACCTTTCAATAGCTAATTCCCTTCGTGCTTCTATAGGAATTAACATGTTTAGGTAGTTGCCATGTGCCGCTGTTTACATGCACTTGATTGATCAACAACTTTAAGCAACTTTATAAAAGTAGTTTTAGCACTTTGCTGGTCTGTAGCGTTCTGGTTAGTGTTAACACAAAGTTTAAAAGGAAAGAGACCGGCAATGATCTTAAAGAAGCAATTCTTGCATTGCAGCCTATCAATCTGTAAAGGATTATAAGTCCATTTCAAAAATAATTGAGTCTATCTCTTTATGGTAAGTAAGATCATTCACAAGTGGAAAAATATTAACAGCATTTGAAGAAATCCACCAGAAGGTCAGATGGTGCAATGTTCAGAGAAATTTTTAAAAAATCCAATAACCCCATGTATAAAGGCATTGCCGCCACAATAAAAATTGAATAAATAAATAAAACATCAAACATGCCAAAAAAACAGATAATAAAAATAAATAAACACTGCATGTAAGAATAAATACCCTACATCAACTGTCAGGGATGATCATTTGTTTTGGTTTTTGTTTTTTCTTTTTTTCTTTTGTTAGGCCCTGATCGTACACTTCCCGCTAGCCACTACCCGCAAATTGCAGGTATAGGAACTTCCGCTAACCGCTAATGCAATCTTCCGCTCCCTAAAGCCGCTACCCATTATGCCGACTCCCTTACTCACTTTGTAGGTGTTGCAATGGGCGTGTCTTTTGTCCTTTCCGCAAACCTGGTATCTCGCAATGGGGGTTTAGGGTAGCGAGTAGCGGGTGGTCCAATCCGTATGTCGGACGAGTACAAAAGCGCATCCAAATGGCATCAATGCAGGTCCACCTGGTCACATGTGGACGTGCACAAACAGCTCTACCACTTTGAATTAACTCTTGAATACTCTTGAATAAATAACGTGATTTGGCCTCAGTTGAACCTCTGAGAAAATGGCAGAGTTCGTCTTAGACGGCTTGCTCGCCAGTTAAACCACAGACGACCAGACAGCGCACCAGTTAAACCATGGTGCGATCTTGTTTACCTGGAGCACACCAACTATCTGGGACTTTCAAGAAGCCGATAGGAATTGTCTGTGTAAAAATATTTATATGTATAGATCAGTGCAGAGGAGGAGGAGGAAGTAAGAGGAGGAAGCTCCACAGCAGAGTCCCAGACGAGTTGTGCACGAGAGCTGCTCTGATCTGGATGAAAAGACGCTCCATAGAAGTTCGCGGGTAGCACAACCTGCTCTTAAAGGCAATGGCTACTGATGTACTGATTGGTTTAGCAGGTGGAACGCTCTAACCACTCCTGTGCATAATATAGCGGGTAGCGCAGGTGGGATAGCGGGTTTAGGAAGGGTGGAAGATTGCGTTCTTTGCGGGGGAACACCCCTCCTGCTACCCGTTATCCCTTAATAGTGGTTTTAGGAGAACTGGCGGAAGATCGGGTCCTTAGTGTATTCAAATCTTAAATGTGAAACCATCTGTTCACCAGTTAAAGCATGGCTGAAGTTGGGTTATGCTACCAGACAGTGATCCCAAACTCACCACCACACCTGTATCACATTAGCTGTAAAGGAAGACTCAAGGTGTTGTAGGGGCCCAAGTCAAAGTCCAGACCTCAACCTGATTGAAATGATGTACCTTTCTAGTACTTTCAGACAGGTGTGCATAAATTACAACCGGCAAAAATCAAAGAACTGAAGCAATATTGTCAATAAAAGTGAGCTAAAATTCCTTCAAAACAATTTGAGAGCCTAATACTGTCATACAGAACACAAGTAATATATCATCCGTTGTAGTTCATCTGAGGTTGTGTTGAAGAGAAAAGGTTTTTATTCTGATCTAAATGTAGTCAACTGATCTCTGCTGTGGTCAAGTAAAATGGCAGTATAAAGTGTAGACTCACCCTCAGGGAGCACATAGCATCCCTTGTGTATAAAGGGAATAAGAACAAATCCAAATGAGCAGCCTCGGGGTGAGGGCCTACAAGTTATGTGTGAAGCAACAGGAGTTCGTTTGCAACAATCTATTAACATCACAAAAGTGACTGTCATGATGTCCTTTTACATTTCTGGCTGCTTGTTCTGGGAAGCCCGGCAACCAAAAGGCATCACCGACACACAAGTGCACTAGAGCACAGGAGGACCTTTGGGGCCTCTAGATGCATGGTTGTTGCAGAGAATGAACAAGAGAAAAGGCATTTCTTTGTGAGTAAAATCCTTCTGTGAAGGGCACAGACAATGTGGAATCGTTTTAAGAGAAATACAAGTTCAAGAGTTTCAGTGCAGATATTAACAGGTTGCTGCTTTGTGCAAAAACAGTTTCCCAAGTTTCTTGTCTTATCCACAGACCTTCAAATAGTTTGTTTAATTTTGTTTCAGAGAATCTGTAACCAGGTAACCATATGACTACAACCCCCACGTCAGGGAGTTATACAAGATTAATCAAACTTGTGGCTGCAAGGTCTATTGTTTTAAGTATACTGTATCTCGCACCCACGCTCTGATCCTTCCTCACTTCCTTTGGCAAGAGTTTATACTAGTTTCGCTTTTATTTCATCTTTTTTATAGCTTTCTTCAAAAACCTACTTTTGTTTTTGTGTGCCACCAATGATCAGTTTCTCTCTTGCCACATGTTGGAAATGTTTCTGTGCAAAACAATCACAAATAGAACACTCAGGGCCTGATTTACTAAGATCCTAAATAAAGAGTACTAAATTGCGTGTGCACTGAAAAAGTTTGCGCGTGCTGTTGTTGTGTGTTTTGCGGGTGATCAACTAAGAATGCTCGCGCAATTGATAACAGGTGCAAACCGCAGTATTTAAATGAGGTGTTGCGTGTCTTGTGGTTTGCGCCATGGAGAGTCTGGATGGAAAGCAGGATAGACGCAAGCGCAAAATGAAATTTGACGAGTTGGATTTAGAGATATTAGTGGAAGAGGCAAATAAACACATTCATGAACTACAGCAAAGAAATTTAAACATTACCAAAAGAAACGCAATATGGGAGAAAATCTGCGATAGAATAAATGCAGTTGGTAAGACAAAAAGAACGGCAGATGAGGTTAAAAGAAGGTGGCAAGATATAAGGCAAAGAACTAAAGAAAAAGTGGCCTTTAATAAAACTTCGGCAAACAAGACAGGTGGAGGGCCTGCGGAAGAGATGCCTTCTAACCAGCATTGAGCAGCAGGTGCAGCTCACCTTCTGCGAGGAGCAGATAACAGGGATACTGGGGTCTGACACGCTAGAGCCAACTGGAGAACAAGGTAGGCGCACAATAAGAAACACTTTTTTCTCCATGAAAACACGTGATTTATTTATTATCACAAATAAAAAAATGAATGTGCCTCCTGTGGCAACCTTTTGCTGAATAATACTCGATTTAACATTCAAATAAAATATTTCTCCTTTTGCATGTGCTTGTGACCGGCTCCAAATCAGCCCTTAACTCATTCAACAGCTCCAAGATGGAATCGCTAGATAGTCGATATGTTTCAACTATCTGGTTTTCATTCATTCCAAACAAATTTACACGAGTCCGAAAGACTCTCTCTCTGCGTATTCTTTGATTTTGGCGATGTCGCCTCCTTGCCACAATAACAGCAGCCATCGGTGCGTAATGCTGGGCAGATTAGCACCTTCCTTTCAAACGTATTAAATACAGACGCAATCACAATCCCCGCAATTACTTTCAGGGTTGGTAAATCTCATTGCGTGTGGTAAATGAACCTATTTGCATTTTCCCCTCCCAGTATTTAGTGCTTTCTGGCGGGTACGCCCCATATTGATTATTCATCAGAGCAAAAGTACTAAATGAACAGCGTGTGCTATTTTGCTCATTTGAGAGGCGCAGTCCTCTTTGCACGCTGTTAGTAGATCAGCTTGCATATTGGTTTGCGGGTGATGTCAAGTTTGCACACGTTTTTACGCACGCAAACCTTTAGTAAATCAGGCCCTCAGAGGGCACAGAGCTCCGCCAAGTGCAACAATTCCCCCATTTAGTGATTTACAGATTGCGATAAAATTCGCCTTCTGGATCAGATCCGGATCATCCATTTGAAATTTGATAGAGGTTCCTATTGTCAATCCCTGAGTCAAATTTCATGAGTTTTGGGTAATAATTAACGGAGATATCAATCCACCCATCCATCCATTACCTATGCCTGTTTAATCCTCTGCAGGGTCACGGGGTAACGGAGATATTGAGAACAACATTTTTGGCCACATTGACCGCAATGTTATCAAAAATTTGAAAGTGATCCAGAATCCAGGATTTCTTCCGGATCACACCCAAAATGAAATCTGTTCTTCCTTTTCACATTTCTGACAACTCCTGAAAATTTAATCAAAATCTATCCGTAACTTTTTGAGTTATCCTGAACACAGACAAACAAACAAACAGACAAACAGACAGATAAACTTCGGCAAAAACATTACCTCCTTGGCGGAGGTAATAATAATAGTAGTAATAGTAGTAACAGATGTTTTAGTTAAAGGTCTCCTTCCACAACAAACCCTTTAATTGTTGTTTTTTTTTTTTTTAATTGCCATAGGCCACTTGCATGCTTAACTTCAAAATGCTGTTCTACCCCTGTAGTCTGTATTAGCCTGTGATTAAAAAAAAAAAAAAAAAAACAGCCAGAAACACGAGCGGATCAGAAAAGCCGTACCAGCCTACGCCACTTTGAACAGCCCCGCCCCCGGAAAAACATTACGGGCTGCTGTGTGAAACAGTAACAAATCTACATTACATGTTTTGCCTAAGAAACGAGGATCTATGGAAGAAGTGGTTGGAATTTAATTTCGGATCACCACTAGCGAAGTATAACGCAACTTTACTTGTGTGATCTGATCATTTCAACCAAAGTGACTATTCAAATTACGGTGCCGACAGTAAGCGCATAAATTGTGCTTAAACCCTGGATCTGTGCCATCACAACGATCGACCACCAGCTCACAGGCTGTAAGAAAAAACTGTAAAAAGCTGTAACGTTAGTTTGCTAATTCTGTAATCTTCCAACCTAAAATTTGATAACTTGGTGTTACAGAGTTTTTTGGCCAGGATCAAAAAAATATGGCTGTATCTCTGAAAACATTTTTCGCTTGTTTTGCTATTTGTTGCTGGTTATCGCTATTTAAGTTGACGGAAAACCAGCGTTGCCAGGTGGGAAATGTAGGATTATCGTACCAGAGATTCAAAATTATCGTATTTTGAGGGAAATTATGGTACATCCCTCATAACCAAAATAACAAGCCCAATGATGCGCTATAGTCAAATTTAATCACTCTAGTGTTAAATAGCGGGTGAAGCTGACCATTCAGCCCATTTAGCCAATCATGGTCATTGTTCTGAGACAAACATTCGTATCTCACGCTCAGCAAAGCACGATTGGCTGGAAACATGTCACATGGGAACAGATGCCTTCAGGGTTCACAAAAAAAAAAAAAAAAAAAGAACTCTCCAGCAGACAGTTGCGGCAGGCAATAATTTGAAATAGTTAAATTATCATACATTTGACCTTTTTTAGGATTATTGATCATACATCGTACAGAGGGCCAAATTATCGCACAAATACAATAATTATCATACACCTGGCAACGCTGACAGAAACCAACTGAAGGAGAACCCACTAGAGGGAGCGTCACAGTGCTGTTAGCCAATCAGAGGCGAGAGGTTTGCATATCATTAATATCAATAAGAATCCTCTCGTACTATCCATCGCACTCGTTTTCATCTAACTAAAACAGCTTGAAACAAGACAACTGTAGCATATGTTTCATTGAAACCAACTCTCAGGGCATTATTTCAGACTAGAGACCACCGCAAAATTTATGAAAATACGATGGAATGAGACCTTTAAAGAATAATATACGTGTAAATGCTTAAGTGGTAGATTAGTATGAGTTTGTATTTTCTAAATATATGAAGAACATCAAGTGTATGAAAGCAGAAAGCTTGGCTCAGAGATGACACTGAACATCGTGTCATCTGTTTTGCCAAATGTGCAAATAGGAAAAGTAGAATGCTCTCTTAGGCCTGAATTAAACCTGATTTATACGTATCTGTCAAAGTGACAGTGTACTCACACAGTAAGAGGGAGCCCTACGGCATAAAATATACTTTGTTCCATTGAGATGTCTAAACTTTGTACAGGAAGTAAACTGTAAGATACAGTCCTGCAGAAAATAACCCACACTGCCCTCTAGCAATTGATGGTGTAATTACAGAATGACAATAACAAAAGCGCACAAGTATAAATGCCTGGTATGTAGCTTATGTGTGTACCTGCTATGCAGAAGCATAAATCATGCTTTACTGTTGAGGAGACACTGTAGAGGTCACTGAATACACAAATGGCTGATATGTTCTTGATAAACGTGCATGCAATGGAACCACAGAGCAGGCTTATTAAAAAAAAATCTGGCTTTAGTCATGTTACATCTGAATGCCTCTAAGAAATGCCTGAGTGTGATCAGAAGAGCTGCATCTGGTTCAGGATTCAGTCTTCATGGAAGAACTTGATGATGAACTGCAGTTGTTGTGATTCTTCTTGAGGACCTCAAGGCCTGTTATAAATGCATCTATGCCAACTTTGACTTGATGAGTTATTGTCAAGAAAAAAAAAACAACAGAGAGCAGTCTGCTGCAGCGGACTCTGTAGCGAGGGTATAAGTAAAAGCTGAGGAGATGAGGGTGATCATGCAAGGCTGATGGTCTCACCTTAGAGTTAAGATCTCTGTGGTAGATGTTCTTGTAGTGTAGGTAGATCATTCCTCTGCTTATGTCACAGGCCAGGTCAACCTTCTCTCTCCAGCACAGTGGAACGTCTTTTCTGGCCAGAAGCTCCTCCAGACAACCGCCATTTACATACTGAAACATCAGGTTCATACAGAGTCAAGATAGGAGGCTCAGTAGATTAATAGAAGCAGAAAGTTGAGTTAGAAAAATAATTTGTTACAAAAAAAAAAAAAAGTTATCCAATATTCAGAAGCAACTATAAATTGTTTAATTTTTTGATTAATCCCATACTTCTCTGTTAATTGCAATCACATATTAACCACATTTTTAAGAGCATTTCAAATTAAATAAAATAAATAAATGTAAAGATACACAAATCATAGGCAGTTTATAGTGCATGTGTGCCATTACTCTATCAGGTGAGAATTCAACTTTAAGAAGGTGGTATTGTGGGTAATATGATTATGATGAAGCTGTTTAACCACATCAGCCAGATGGTCTCAGGTTTGAGATAAATTGTTCTGTAAATGCTTTTTCACTGTGTTCAGCATCTCAGAAACAAAGACCTGGTCCAATCTTGTCCCAATGTCCCTTTGGGTTTGCAATGAGTTATCGCCCAACAGCTACAGTAGCAGTCATGTAAAAGAAAGCATCACAATAGCAGACGTCTCTATTTTCTATCATTGTAAAAAAAAAAAAAAAGGCTTTTATTACATTTTACATCTACACAAGAAACCTTTGACACATCTTCTGCTTATAATGAAGTTTTTCTTCCTTATTTACCCGTTACCTATTAATGCCAAAATATTCATATGCAACAAAAACCTTTTAGTTATAACCTAATAACGCTTTATTTCATATTTCTTCATTTTCTCATTCAATAGATGGAGATAAATTTGTTGGTACCATCTTATGGGATTTTTGAGAAATTCTTACTGAAAAATGATTAAAATAAAAGCAGTTGTCTCATGCACATGAATGTCTTTAGTACATGATAGACAAAGCCAATTAAAGAAAGGTTTTTTGTTATTTTTGGGCCTTTGCCACCCACCTAAAAATGTTTGCAGGCCAATCAAATCCACATCCTAACTGGACAGAACTCTCTTGGGAGCAAAAGTAATACCAACTCAATATTAAGCATGCGGTCATAATGTTATGGCAGATCAGTGTGTCTTGCTGGAATATTGACCTCAACAGATTTGTTGGCTGACATACAAAATGATAATCACCTCATTACAGTTATAAATCAAATTAATTGTTTAATCTTAATTAGTATCACAGATATTTTCAATACAGTTTGAGTAGCTCACAAAGCAAACTACAGATAAGAATGTTCAAAGTAAAGGCTTTGAGACCATCTCTAAGCAGCTTCATTTCCTGTGGCTACAGCTGCAAATGTTAACAAGTACAAGGTCTATGGGACTGTATCCAACCTCCCAGGATGTGGCTGCAACAGGAAATGCAACTCAGGCTGGATCAGAAGGACAATGTGGATGGTAGACAAAGTGACAAAGAAAAAATCCAAAGATTTTCAGTCTTAAGTTCAAGGTACATCACTGTCTGATTGCACCATCTGTCAGCTTTTGAACAATTGTCTCCACAAAAAAAAAAAGGCCCAGGAGGCCTCTACTATTAAGTCAAGAATGCAAAAGCCAGGTTGGAAGTAGCTAAAACATGCATGTTGAGAAACCACAAAGCTGTGGGAGAAAATTAGAGCTTTCTGTCCAGTCACATCAAAATGAAACTACCTAAGAAAAGAACACCAAACCAATAGTGTACACATTAAAGGAGCTCACTTGTTTTTTTTTGTTTTTTTTTGGGGGGGGGGGCTGCTTTGCTGCATCAAAGGAAAGGGGCCTTGAATTTGTGCAGGGAAAAATGAAGTGTAAAAGATTATCAAAGCGTCCTGGAGAAAAAGCTACTGCCCAGTGAGGAAGTTCAGTTTCAGTCAGAGGTCAGGGATGATCCTGTTGGACACCTATGGCAGCGTGTGGAGAAGTAACCCTTCAAACCTGAGACACCCAGAGCAGCTGGCAGGGGAACAAATGACCGGCTGGCAGATGTAAAAGTTTCATTAAGAGCTACAGAAATGGCAGTGACCGCCGCTAAAGGCTTTGAAACAAAATATTAAAGGTCATTTCTGTCCATGCTATTTTATTTGTTTCTTTCTTTTCTTTTCTTTTTTTTTGCAAACTATTCAGTGGAATCAAAAGCAAAGGCTGATATGGTGGTAAACATGGAATAAATAATGATAGATGCAATTAAGTTAAGTATCAAGTGATTTCCAAAACAGCTGTAGGTTCTTTCCACACATTTTCCTCAGACTAAATGGTCTTATTTTACCATGAACGGTAAATGGACTGTATTTATACGGCACTTCTCTAGTCTTATTGACCACTCAAAGTATTTTACACTATGAGCCACACGCACATTAATACAGCACTGTCTTAGTCTCCACAGATCTACTCTTTTGATCTCTCTTTACTCTTCAGTCATGGGAATAATTTCTCTTTCAGTCATACAGGATCATGTCGGAGACAACGACACTGGACACTGACATATGGACTGTTGGCAGACAAGAAGTTCACCTCTGAGGCACAGCTGCCCTGATGTGTCATGATCAGACGTGTTGTTATAGAAACACACTTGCAAACTCTGTTAATGCATCACCGCCTGAAAGGGCACTGACGCCTAGAGCCTAGTATAATATGACTGTTTAAATGTAACTTGATAAACTAGACACTTCATAGGTCAGTTTGTGGTGGCTGTGTGCTTGTGCACATGTGTATTTGATATCTGTAACTATCAATTAGTGATGAATAATATATAAAAAAAAGATTAACTGATGAGCTATAAATGTGAGATAAAATTACCACTATACCAAGAAAAACATATTAACAATAAAAAGAAGACTTTTTGTTAAAATAAGAAACGCATGTGTAATCCAGTATGTTTAGTGCCTGTCACTGTACTGTGGTCCGCACTCAGAACAAAGCATGCCAGATAGTGAGCACACTTCACTATCGCTGCAGGCAGGAGTTAAGGTTACTGAGCAATGACCAAAAAGCAGCACTCACCTCGAGTATCGGATAGAGTTTGTCTTCTTTCACACAAATGCCCAGATATCTATAATGAGAGATGTGATACTTATCACGCATGTTTTGACATTATCATTCAAGTTACGTATTTATATCATAGTGAGAAGTCCCATCAGGTGAGGACTTCAGAGAGAATTATTTCATTTTAGTGTAGTTTTCTGTCATCTGTTTTACTCTGTGGCAGGGGGAATTAAATGAATGTAATGTTAGCATTTAGCCACTAGCACCTGTGCAGTGAAGCATCAAAGAGCTGCTATTATAGCTGCACAAATGATAAAAGCTGATGTTACACAAATGAGAAAGAATTCAACCAATTTGCTCCCACAGAAGATTTGTTTAAAAAACTATTCATGAATGTAAAACTAAGTCTGGACTGAATATTTGTTTGGGTTGTTATCTGGTTTTCAATTTGAGCATTTTTTTTATTGTTGTTTATGTATTTATACTTGAAGATACTTAGATATTCTGTTGCATTGCTCTTTTTATTTACAGTATTAAGTAACTTAAAAAAAATCTGCATCAACATCAAATTTACATGCAAATAAAATAATCATGTGCATTTTTAAACAGTTTATCAAATGATTCAGACAACCAGATGACAAACGAACAATAATGGCATAGTAGTTGGCTCCTGGCAACAGTGGCTGCAAAAGTGTGTTTAAAAAGAGTTCCTTGTGCTCGGTGTCCCACTTCCTCACAGTAAGATCTCTTGCAGCTGGCTGTTCGCTGAAGCTGAAGCTGCAGAATCAGAAGCTGTACGCTGTCAACCCTCTTGTTCTGACCTCGCTAAAACGGCAAAAACAGAGAGCTTGCTTCACCAACATAATGTCTACCTGTCTATGACTTCACACTGAACACAGCTGTTGTGGATGAAAGCACTGTCCTTTCCTTACTGTGCTTGTTTTGGTATTTTTGTGTGCTGTGCTTTCTTGAGCATTTATGAATAAACAACTATGACCCATAATATGATCCATATATAATGCCTGGAGACCATTTGGTAACTACTGTCCCCATAGATACTGTCAGTGGATTCCAGATTGTAGGGCTGTGGGCTGGCAAGACACACAGGAAAGACTGAAAAAGAGAGTCCTTGAGCAGTTTATGTTGCTTATAGCAGAGTTGGATCCATTAAACAAACCCTGAAGGTCTTGGACTGTTCAGTATCACCTGACAATGTTGGGGTGGGAGAGCTTCTGCAGCAGGCTGATCTCTCGTACGATGCTGTCTTGGTCCACGTCATTTTTGTAAATCTTCACCACCATCACCTTCCGAGTGCTGCTGTGCATCACCTGAGGGGAGTTGGTGCTCTTTAGTGCCAACAGAGGTAATCATTGTTGTGGTGATTCAATCACAAAGCACAGCGTGCACAGATAAAGTAGGGGATGTGTGTCGTAGTTAATGATTAGTTAAAAGACAGAAAAGAAAAAGAAAAAACTGAATCTGTTAACTAGCTGGGATAGGCTCCAGCAGATCCCTGTGACCCTGCAGAGGACTAAGCAGGTATAGATGATGGATGGATGGATGGATGGATGGATGGATGGATGGATGGATGGATGGATGAATCTGTTAACTGAGGGATGGTCTCTTCTATTGTTTATCAACTGAACTTCCAATTTTAAAATGAAGTCTCATTAATTCCATATTTCCAAAGCCTGATAGCATTACTTTAAAGCTGTTTACTACATTGCACTTGGGTAAATATGAACAACATTTTGTTTTGTAAGTTCATTCAACTACAACAAGCATTCAAAATCAGAGAGCGAAACCTTTTTTTTTTTCTTTACAGTCTGGAATCATCAAAGCTCTGACTTCCCCATTCAGTCACCCACCCTGTGGCCTCTTTCCAGCTCATTTCATCAGGGACAAGGCTCAAATCTGACATATTTGCTTTTCCTGTTGCTTTGCCACACCAGTAGTGTCACATTAGCAGTTATGTAAGGTTGGAGAGCATTGCACGCCTACAGTCTCCAAAGCTGGTGGGCCAATCATGAAATGACAGGAATGCCCCAATTAGACATCTGAACAAAGTGAGCTTTGATGGTGGCTCACACGTAGGCCTGCAAATCGAAGGGGGGGGGTGGAGTATCAGGACAGAAGAAATACCTTATAGACTTTGGAGAAAAAGCCGCTTCCAATGAGTTCAGCGCTGAAGTTTTCCCAGAATTCCAGTTTGCGCACAGCTGTGCGGAGCTTCTGCCAGCGGTCCACATGGTAGTACTTGTCTGAAGACTCACCGTAGAGGGTGGGACTGGTGGGCTCTGAGGACACGTCCACATCACACATCATGGAGATGTCTGCTGTGAAAACAGAGACGTGTCGATTGTTACGGTGAAATCGCTGTACTCATGTCTACACATAGCTGAGCCATTTGCGATGCCAGGGAGGGAGACATCTAGTATTGGAAATGATCTGGAGCTCTCAGGAACACCACATTGGAGCTACAGGCAAAGAGCATGGCAGGGGTTGAGGTTACTGCCAGGTTTGAATCAAGGCAGCTGTCAGTGTTATTTGCTCTCAAAGACAGTTCACCTTGAGGAATTTTCAGTCCCCTGTACAGATCCTTTCCAAAAAATTAGAATATCGTGGAAAAGTTGTTTAATTTCCATAATTCCATTCTGAAAGTTAAACTTTCATATATTATTGATTCATGGCCCACAATTTAATCAATTTTAGGTATTTATTTGTTTATTTTTTACATAATTTTGGCTTCCAGCTCATAGAACCCACAAAAACAGGATTTCAAAAAATTAGAATACTGTGAAGAAATCATCAGGGCATGAATGTTTTAAACTGAGTGTCACACACTAATCATCTACTAAACTCAAAGCACCTGCACAGGTTTCCCCAGGTGTTATTTAATTGCTTTGGTTTGGTTCAATTGTCTCAGTTTGGTTCAATATGGGGAAGACTGCAGACATGACAACTGCCCAGAAGACCATCATTGATAACCTCCATAGGATGGGTAAACCTCAAAAGTTTATAGCTAAGGAGGCTGGCTGTTTACAGAGTGCTGTGTCCAAGCATATCAATGGAAAGTCTAGTGGAAGGGAAAAATGTGGCAGGAGATGATGCACTAGCAAAAGAGATGACCGTGGGCTTCAGTGGATTCTCAAACAGAGAAGATTCAAGAATCTGGCAGAGATCCAGATAGAGTGGACTGAGGCAGGAGTCATGGCTTCAAAAACCACCACATTCAGACGAATCCGGGAGATGGGCTACAGCTGTCGGGTTCCTCGGGTCAAGCCACTTCTGAACCAGAGCCAATGTAGGAAGCGGCTCAACTGGGCCAAGGAGAAGAAGGACTGGACTGTTGGCCAGTGGTCCAAGGTCCTCTTTTCCGATGAAAATAAAGTGTGCCATTCGTTTGGGAATCAAGGTCCAAGGGTTTGGAGAAAGACGGATGAGGAACAGAACCTAAGCTGCTTGAGGTCCAGTGTGAAATATCCACAGTCAGTCATGATTTGGGGTGCAATGTCCAGTGCAGGTGTTGGTAAACTCTGCTTTCTTAAATCCAAGGTCACCGCAACAGTCTACCAGAATGTTTGGAGGACTTCATGATTCCTTCTGCTGAGGATCTGTATGGAGATGCAGATTTCATCTTCCAGCAGGACCTGGCCCCTGCTCATACTGCCAGAACCACCAAAACCTGGTTGGATGCTCATGCCATCACAGTGCTTGACTGGCCAGCCAACTCGCTGGACCTAAACCCCATTGAGAATCTATGGGGTATTCTCAAGAGGAAAATGAGGGGCACCAGACCCAACAACAAAGAGCTGACAGCAAGCATCCAAGAAATGTGGGCTTCCATAACTCCTATGCAATGCCACAGCCTGATTGCCTCAATGCCACGTCGCATCAAGGCAGTGATTAAGGCAAAGGGATTCTCAACCAAGTATTGATGATTGATATATCATTTTGAAAGTACCATATTTTGATTGATTTCTTTTTTTCTTTCTTTATTTTATGCAAAAGCTGAGAAATAAATGGTGATTTCTTCACAGTATTCTAACTTTTTGAAATCCTGGTTTTGTGGGTTTCATGAGCTGGAAGCCAAAATTATGTAAAACATAAACAAATAAATACCTGAAATTGATTAAATTGTGGGCCATGAATCAATAATATATGAAAGTTTAACTTTCTGAATGGAATTATGGAAATTAAACAACTTTTCCACGATATTCTAATTTTTTGGAAAGGGTCTGTATATGTCAACTCTTACCTTGATGTTTCTTGTTTTAAATGGAAACATTTTCTTGTATTGATATAGATGACTAAAACATAGTGGCAGTAGAGGAAAGCAGCTGAAAATATGACTTTTCTATATGTCTAAGCTTAATGAACAGTAGAATTAGCCAGTTACTGGCAGCCACAAAGCTTTCCTGAAAGTGGTTAGCAGATATTTACAAGCCGTGTTGCCAGATTGGGTTTTTTTTGTTTGTTTGTTTTATTGTGGGTTATAAAAACATTTTGACAGCCTGTTGTAGAGAAAAACATTGAGGCTTACTGTGAAAACAAAAAAAAAGCATCTTATTTCTGCTGCTTTTAAAGCACTCTTGTGGTTTTCCTCCAGTTCCTACTGTTTTTTTTTCTTTTACGATAAGATATAAAAACATCTTTAGAAGCACACTAAGACATTGTGACATATAATGGGGGAAAAGAACCTGTCAGTGTTTGAGCACATATATCTGGTGTGGGAAGTGAGCAACAACTCCAAACATGCAATATAGCAGTTAGTTTGGACCTAAAAATGCCCTCATTCAGCCAGCTGCTTAAACCTGCACCAGATCAGAATAAAATAATTCAAGTTCTTCTAATTATGTCCACCTATCCTCACATCATGCTGTAGGACAGACGCTAAACGAGGTAAACTGAAAGAGAGACAGGTGGAGCAGAGCTGACCTGTCTCACTCCACCCGCTAATCCTGTGGTATCAGGAGCAAAATGCATCACAGACATTTCATTAATATCTCAGGAAATTAATTGGAAAAAGGCACAGCATACATTCCTATTTTAAAATGAAGTCTGCATGCATTTAAAAAGGAGAAAAAATGGCAGCGGATGAAAGTAATAATATATCAATATACAGCAGAGTCATGCAGAGTAATGAAGCTGCAGTTACATCTCAAATCCTTTTAAGTAGATTTCTCTCAGATGTTGGAAAGAGCAACTTCATCCTGCAACAGAGGAATAACGTTTGGATGCTATGACTGATTTATTTAATTACACAATCTGTCAAATTCATCATCACAGCTCAAAAGAGGGCAAACTGAGGGAATTTGCAAAGGGAAACATATTAATGGGCTGACTCAGATTAATACAGAAAAGACAGAAAAGCATGACAGGGGTGATTGTGGCAAACACCCACACATCGAGCTACTGTCCAGTTAACGGAAAGCAGGGCTTCTCTGCATGGGGTTTAATAAATGGAACATGCATTAACTGAGAACTAACCCTAATGGAGGAGTTCAAGGATTCAGTGTGTTTCTTATACATGTGTTGTGGGGGGTTGGTGGAGCTTTTAGAAATTATTACGTATATGCACAAATTTGCTTCCTGATTTACTCTTCTGTGACAATATGCATCCTCCCCCTGATTTGCCAAACATATGTCACATCACCATTAGTGGAAGATTTAAAAAAAAAACAGCATGACGGCAGCATGAACATAGAGATGGCACAGGACTGTCGTTCTCACATCAGCTGTTAAATAACTTATTTTTGCCTTTAGAAACACTGCAGCTACCTGCACAGAAATTTTTTTTGGGGATATTAAAATGCTAAAATATACATGGATTGATTGATTCAATCTTTAAAACTGCAGTATTGTGAATGTAGCCTAAAGAAGGGTGACAGTTCTGCAAGCACCCATCCCCTCTCAGTTCTCTAGAAAAACTTTTCACCAGACAAACAAAGCAGTAGCCCTCAGGAATACCAAAGACCAAAGTGGGCAGAGGAGAATGGGTTGAAACTACCTGTCTCTAACCTTTCATAATCTAATATATCTTAAAAGGAAAACAACATAATCAAAGATGTGTTTCTCATCTTGTCTAATAAATGACAGCTTTCTCTACTCTCTCTGTAATTTCAGTCAAACCTACTGTGCTATGAAGCTCGAATGCTGTTACAATGCAAAAGTGAGAAAACAAAATGCTAAGTTAACTTTATAATACACTTTTAGAGAAGAGAGGCTATAAAGACTGTGCTCACATGTTGTATTCAGTAGTATTACATTTTCTCATATATATATGTGTATATATATGTCTCATACACTATATTGCCAAAAGTATTTCCAAATTATCTGAATCAGGTGTTCTAGTCACAGTATATATATATGTGAACATATATATACTGTGTGATATGTAAATGTCAGTTTATTTTAGGGTTAGTGTCTGATAATTATTTGAAACAGCTCTTTTTTTAAAAATAGTTTATTCAGTGGACTAGAACGTAATGTATTAATGTGATTGCCTTTTGTTCATTCAGAGATTAAGATTGCTTTTCTCAGAATCTAAAAAAAATGACCAGCACTGTGGTGTTGTGATGATTATAAAGGTTCTGGACCAAAAACCATTTGCAACAAATTAAATTAATATTTGCATGCCTTTTAAGTGCCCCCCCCCCCCCCCCCCCCCCCCCCCCCCCCTCACCATACTCCAGCATATATTAACTCAACAATATGATAATACCTTCATTGAATGCTACTGCTAAACTGGTCACAGCAACACAAAAGACTGTGTGACAACCTAAAGGGCAATTTATGCATTAAGCAGCCTGAAAGCTACCTTAGATGAAAGAGGAACTCACAAAAGGCCTTATTTCACTCTGCCACTTATTAGCCGCATGCATGATGAGAAGTACATCCACTTTACGGGGCAAAACAAAGATGCTGAATAATGTGAGGCTTTGAACAGGGCTGGTCACTGAACGCTAACGCCGCCCTGCTGATCTGTCAAAGGACAGGCTTGGACCACGGGAGATGCATTGGACGTGTCGTGTCATTTCTGACAAAGTAATGCTAATTCTGTGGGAAAGTAGTACCTGTGTAGAACCATAAAACAGTTTGAGTGTGATTCCTGGGTATAATTTCTTTTCCCAGTTCCCTATTTAAAGTTTAGCAGTCAACCAGCAGGTATGAGCAGGGGCGAGGTGCTATAGGTTTAAATATAAGATCATAATAATTATAAGAGTTTAAGATTATAAGATAATTATTGAATGAGTCCATACTTGGGAAATCTAACCCCAGATAGATGCGCACATTGCACCTGCCGATCACTAGTTCTCATCTTCATTCTGAGAAATTTTTCAGTTATTAATTTGCTCTTTTTGTCCATCACAACTAAATAATTTACTAAATGCTATCACAGGATCAGCGTCTTAAAGGCCTGAAGCATCAAGAAAAGAAAACCTTTAGATGACGAGCTGAAACAGTTCATCACACGGGAGCTTCAATCCAACCATCACAATCACTTCTTCATCTACTCTGTTTACTCTGATTCATTATGAACTCAGTATAACTCACGTCCTCACTTGGTTTTCAAGATATTTATCACTGTTGAACTGATCTGACTCAGAATAGAACACATTATTAAATAATATGTTTAATCCATCTGATCAGTCCAGCAAAAACAATGAGAAATCCAAAAAAAAAAAACCTGGTCTGAGGGCAGTTTAGTGCAAGTAAGGAGGCAACAAAGAAACAATGATTTTTTTTTTTAATGCTCCCTCAGCAGTTTGAGTTTTTTTTAATGTATTCATTCATTCATTCATTAAACAAATTATGATATAACGTGCTGAAGTGTTGTTGCTCACCTTGAAGTTGTAACTAGTTAACTAAGCCCTGGTGAAGAGCAAGTTATTATTATGATTATTTTGAATCCTCTGATATATAAAAGTTAGAACTGAAAAAAGGTGTGCTTTGTTGTTCTTAGACAACTCTATTTTATTTCATTACTGTCTCTAGATATCCATTGCTGCTGACCAGGTGGATCCCACGAGCCTGACTGTTGCTAAGATGGGTTTAAAACCTTAAAAACCTTTAAAACCTTGTTTAAAATATTTCTGCTTTTTACGACAGCATATTGTGATGGAATCTAATGATAAAACCACAGGGAACCATTTCATCGTCATGTCATACCAGAATGATGGTTTTATTTCTTGTACAGGTGCGACCTTCTGTGATATTCTACATCAGAATGTTTCAAATGTTTTTGTATGAATTTTAAATAATCATTGAATCACTTTTGGCCAGTTTTGGTAGTTGTGGTTCTGCTGTTTGTTGCACAAAGTTCGGTCTAAAATAGTGCGCCATGAGTTTGAACCAAAACAATTAATTATGGTTTGAAAAAATTTAACACACACGAACTGAAATTCCCTTCAAAGCCTACTTGAAG
Organism: Hirundichthys speculiger; assembly: GCA_018398805.1. Classification (NCBI taxonomy): domain Eukaryota; kingdom Metazoa; phylum Chordata; class Actinopteri; order Beloniformes; family Exocoetidae; genus Hirundichthys; species Hirundichthys speculiger. Next base: position 1,084,681 of record JAGFBZ010000828.1, on the reverse strand, counting down.
AGAGCCGTAGCCTTAGTCCCTCTCACGGTTGTTCCCATATTGGCGCTTTATTGCTAACAGACATCAGCTGTATTGAAGTTGCTTTTGAAATGTCTGAAACGTGTTTGAAAGGAAGTTGCCACAGTCAAGCTCGTTCTCTAGTCCGGGCAGTCCTGACCTAATTTCAGCCACAGAGCTGGTGTGACAACATAGGTCAGAGTTTGTTCTCTCCACGACAAGCGGCCTCGCTCGCCTTCACAATGACGCCGGTGGAAAGCGCGTGCTGACACGCTTGTACAATTGGCTGGGTTTTGTCAATCAAATAGGGGGAATCAACCCCAGCTATTCATGTTGCCTCAACAATTACTGGACTTTGAGCTCAGAGACGGTCGGAGGAAAACGCTCACAGCACAGCCTTCGTCCTCAAGCTGTCACTTTTCCCTCCCTCAATTCTTTTATTTTCTCCACCGTCACCTGACATTCTTGTCATTCTTCTTCTCTGTCTTCTCTATGTGGTCAGCAAGCTCTGAACCTCATCATTTTTTGTTCTCCAAAGCGTGACAGTGAATGTTGATACAAATCAATGAAGAACTATTTGGATTAAACCTTTGAAAAGACTAAGGGCTCATCCTGCACAGCCTCTAACGGGGTTGAGGGTCAAGGTGACTCAAGGAATGATGACAGACTGACAGATGTCAGGTTTCAGGGGAATGTAATTCTTTTTTTACATGCCTGTAAAACTAAGACAAAGACTGAAGATTTCTTTAAAAAAAAAAGAAAAAAAGGTTAAATAATCAGAAGTGCTTATTTGTTGTGCATCGGGGGGATTTGCTGTGTTGTAAGTATCTGTTAATATAGTTGTAATACTGACCGTAAATGGTTTGCAAACTAATGTGAAAAGCCACCCATGCTAATGTTTATTAACCAAACCCCCAACTGCATCACTTCACGTATAGGAAAGTTAGCAGCAGACAGTCAAGTAAAGCTTGACCGGGTTTATGCATTTTTTTTTTTTTTTTTTTTTTTTTTTTTTTTTTTGCTATTATTGTAGAAAATGCCAGTGTTGTGTACCTGGCACCCAAGCATTGCAAGTGAAGTGTAAAAAAACTGACAAGAGAGAGTCTCTAAGGAGACGGGATACTTCTGAGCACAGGAAGATCAAGTTAACACTCCAGACGGTAGCACACATAGTAAATATTACAATATCAATATTTCACTTATTTGCATCAACATCTTATAACAGTGTGTCTGTATCTGTCTCGTGTGGTTTCAGTGAGCCTAAAAAGGAAAAGCAGACAGCAGAGAGGAATACAGCGTTCTGACTGAAGAAACAATCTGGACCCAGTTAATTTCTAAACCCTGGTTGCACTTCTTTTCATAGATCCAAGATCAGTTTACTTCTATAGTTTTTGTTGGCATGATTGGAGCCATACATGCATACTGACAATCTTGGCTTGATTCTGATATACAAACTAGGACCAGTGTACTTGAGCTGATTGTAGAACGTTTGTGACAATGATTTTGGAAGGAAAGATTCAGAAACAAAACACTGGTCAAGCTAGTGCTGGGCAATATGATGATACATATCGTGGGGACGATATAAAAGTGTGTATCGTGCCATTTCTCTTATATCATTTCTATCGTTTCTAACCTAATTTTATCAATTATTACAGCAAATATGTAATTAAATAACCTGCAACGATAAATTTGATAGAAACATATCTACTTCTACAAAGTAGCCTTTTATGTTTTCACTTTTATTCATGGTTAATGCCTTAAACAGAGTTCTCTTCAACCCTGATGTTTACCTTAGACACTTTATATTGGTTTGCAAACTTTGCACTACAAGGTTACAGATTTCAGAAAGTTGAAAAATAATTTGTGTTTATTTTTTATAGCTGAACTTCAGTGCAAAAATGTGTTTTTCCTCTCAGAAACTGTTGTGCACTTTAAAAAAAATGTGAAAGCTACTGTACCTCTGTACCTACCTGTTTTTGCTGCACTAAAATGTATGTTTGTGACAGTTCAGCCTTTCAAAATAAAGTTGAAAAGTAAGCAATGAAATTTTGTCAAACTTTTCAGAGAATAACTGAAAACATACTTTATTATGGTATATCGTGATATATATCGTTATCGTGATATAAAATAGTCCATATCGTGATATATGATTTTTTTCCATATCGCCCAGCACTAGGTCAAGCTATTTCCTCTGCCAGATCTGGGCCATTCAGGGGCCAAACTGTTTGGGCTAATAGCCCCTGGAGCCCGATGACATGTTAAAAATGCACAACTTTCAAAGTGCTATTTTGTCCAGCATACTTTTTCTTCAGAAATGTTTTTTTGGACAGCACTTTACTTCTGGGTAAACTAAGAAACTGAGAATTATTCCTCAATATTAACATGCTGATGTTGTGATTTTAACATTTACTTCCCAAATCAGAAAGAATACATTTGGATGTTTGGTTTTTGTCTAATCTTACAACAATTTACTGAAATAATCTAAAAAAGAAGAAAAAAAGCTTTTACTTCATCCCTAAAAATAGATTAATGTGCATCATCTGCAAGATGGATTATTATGATGTATCACCAATGTCTCTCAGATGTAACCTTTATTTCTTTAGAAACATTCCCTCCTGCCAACCTTGATTTCTTTATATGGAGTTAATCACACCTGATAAGTTAGTGAAACTTTGAAAAAAAGCAACAACATTGGTCTCAATGTGTTCAGAACACACTTTGTAGTTTGTGTCTTTGTCCTCCTTTTGCTTAATTCTTCAGATACAGTTTTCCTCTGTATCTGCATCAGTGGACATCGGTGAAATCAGTTAGGTCTGTTCTCAACAGGCGTTCGTTTATACCTTCACGTGACGCTGTAAATCATACTTACAGTATCACTGGTTCAATCAAGGTGGTTTTTCAGTTGAATCGTGTTCAGATCGATGATACCTTGTTAATCTCTGAAGGGAAATGAGATTTTGTGGTAACTGTCAGTAAGTTTCTTTAAAGAGTCATTGTTTATGATTGCTGTGGCCACAAAGGATTTCCTGTAACCTGTTTCCTTGTCTGTATTGCAGTGGATCTGAAGATGCCTCTGACTGAATGATACTTGAATGGTTGTTCACCGTATTGTGAGGAGGATGCTTGCACTTGTTGGTCCATTTTTTTCATTGCACAATCAGCCTTCTTCATCATTATCTTTTTTTTTTTATTCACTGGTTCTGATGCTGCTACCCCAACAGATGACTGCAGATATGTAAACATATGTAACATCTTGCTGTGTACACTGAAGAACCTAGGTCCCGATCGTACACTTCCTGTTACCCGGTAACACTAGCCACTACCCACAAATTGTGGGTTTAGGAACCTCCGCTAACCGCTAATGCAATCTTCTGCTCGCTAAAGCCACTACCCGTTATGCCGACTCCCTTACTCACTTTGTAGGAGTGGCAATGGGCGTGTCTTTTGCCCTTTCCGCCAACCCGGTATCTCGCGATCGCGGGTTTAGGGTTGTGGGTAGCAGCTGGTCTGACCACCTGCAACCCACATGTTGGCGCGTACAAGAGCACATCCAAATGGCATCAATGTGCATCCACCTGGTCACATGTGGATGTGCACAACGGCTCTACCTCTCGAATTAACTCTTGTATAAAAAGCGTGATCTGGCCTCAGTTGAACCCCTGAGGAAATAGCAGAGATCATCTTAAACGGCGTGCTCGCCAGTTAAAGGAAGAGGAGGAAGCTCTACAGCAGAGTCCCAGACGGGCTGCGCACGAGAGCTGCTCTGATCTGGATGAAAAGATGCTCCATAGCGATTTGCGGTTTGTGGGTAGCGCAACCTGCTCTTAAAGGCAATGGCTACTGATTGGTTTAACAGGTGGAACGCCCTAACCACTCCTATGCATAATATAGCGGGTAGCGCAGGTGGGATAGCGGGTTTAGCAAGGTGGAATATTGTGTTCTTTGCGGGGAAACACACCTCCCGCTACCAGCTATCCCTAATAGCGGCTTTAGCAGATCTGGTGGAAGATCGGGCCCCTAAGCTCAAGAAGCTCCAGTAGTACAGTGTGCTCCGTCCCTTCTTGTGGACAATGGTTGCTATTTTGCAAAGGCCAGAATTCCACTGCGTATTTGGCAGACTGCCCTTGTCTTGTCATCGCTCTCATTATTTTTTTGCTGAGGTTTTCTTCGTGTTGTCTTCCTTTAAACAGCCAAAGTGCCCTGAAGCATTACTGCCGGGGATATTCACAGCTGCCAGTGAGCGAGTGAGTGGGCCGGCAGACACTGCTAACAACCAGACAGAACTGTTATGTTGCAGTTGTATTATTGTCTCCAAATTCTAACAAGCAATAAAAATCATAACATGCTGACAAACTGACTTTCCAGTTTGGCTACTGGCTAAAGCAAACATAAATAAATAGAGACTTACTTACAAAAGAGAACAAGATCTGCTGTCCACCAAATAAACAAATAGCCAAATATCCAGAACCAGACCAACTGTCAATGTGTGTGTGTAAGTTTATTTAAAGCCACTGACTTCTTATTAGCCATGAAGAACTTCAGCAAAGTGCTGAAACTGCTGTCTTGCAGTTTCATGGAAAAGATGAAAGAAAGAAAGAGAAAGAAATAACTTTTCGTCCAATTGCTTGAGTCTTGAATTCCAAGTCCGCTAGAGTTTGGTTGGATAACACCATCCCCAGAGACAGAGTGTTCTCAGATGCTAAGTATGCAGATGATACAGATGATGCGGTCAACTGCACCACATTGGAGGGTTAATCTGCTCTTAACACAGCTCTAGTCATGACATTTCTGCCTGAAGGCGAATGCATTAAAAGCTGAGCCCTTTAACTGGTGTGAGCCAAACCACAGTAGCTATTAATTGCTTCATGGATTTTCCAAAGTGGAGTAACGCTCAGCTCAGAGCCACAAGAGCCCCAGAGCTCTGCGTTCTTCTGCAGGTTTTCTAAAGCAGACATGGTGGGAAGGAGGAGGGGACCCGTGATGTGTCAATCAATATAGGAAGGCCACAGCTAGACCACACATACCTATGGATCCCAACTGGCGTCAAACCACACTTGGTGGTTTAAATTTAATAATGCAGCCTATGAAATACTGAGGCTTGTTTTCATACTGACACAAGCACTGCGGGACTGAGGGCAGTTAGAAAAATGCAGATATAAATGCATGTCACAGCCAACTCAATGAAACAGAAAAAAAATTAATGTTGATTTATGCAAATATACTCAACTCTTTAATTACATTTTTTTTATTATGGTGTTGATAAAAACAATCAGTGTGGCCTAATTACCACAATGAGAACTATTCAGAACAAACAACAGATGAAGGCTATAAAGACTCATTCTTTGGGATTTTATCATAATGAACAGTAACAAACAAGCACACCAGCACAAATAACACAGTTCTCCACTGTTTCTCGTCACATCACAAATTAATTTCTATCTGAAATTCTTCTAAATATTTCTCCTTTTCTCAGAATGTTTGACGTCCATCATGCTCATAATTATTAGGTAGTGGTCTCTACCCCGCATGGACATTCACACTTCTGATATTTTCAACATCAAAACGTCTGTGTGGATACATGTTTCGGAGTGTTGAACTTGTTTGACATGCCACAAAGAAGAGTTTTCTATTTAACATATGAAAAAGCTGTGTTCTGAATATTTTTAAGAGGGGAACTTTTTTTTTCCAGATTATAGTTTAGAGTGTACGTTTTCCAGAACTTGTAAGGTACAAGGTTAGCTAACCATGACTAAGTTAATTTCAATTTACATTACATTTTTGGATTTTAAAGCAGTCAATGCTTTCGTCTGGGATACCACCCATAAAAGCTGATGCTATGCAGTGTGGTTCCCACTGAACTGCAAACACCACTGTTATAAACTCTGTGCTAAGACTGCCTGTTGCAAATACCAAACAAATTTGGCAAATGGTAAATCCTACGCTTTTAGGTTTTCCATTTTGCATTTTGGTCGAAAACATAGAGGAATAAACAGAGGTGATAAATGTAAAGATGGAGAATGAATAAGGTGGAGTCATCAGAAGCTGAGATTAAGAGAACCAGGGGAAAAGGTGGACATGATCTGATCAGAAATATTCTCATCTCGTTGACATCTTTGAATCAAAGCTGCAGCTGTGAACAGTCACTCGCATATATTCTCCTGAACAGAACAACATGTGCAATAGCTGAATGATTGGACCCAAACTTTCTTATTTTTGTCTAATGCAAACAATTACTTTAATATCTAAAATGTTCATTGATGTTCATAATGCATGTGGGAAAAAATGTGGGAAATTGATATCCTTATCAATCCTTATCCTACGTTTTTACCTTTACAAGTTGTTATCTCAATTTTAGCATTAGCAAGAGTAGTGTAGAGTGTTCATGTAACATAATTATAGCATTTAGTTGGCGTTTTATGAGACATTTTCTTTAGAAGAAGGGCAATAAAATAGTCTTAATACAGTGTTCTGAAGTCTAAGCTTAACGGCTCTAATGAACAGAGGACAACATTAGTTCAGAGTTCAGAGTGAAAAGTGAAAAGCCTCTTATAAACCTGTGTTTTATTCAAAATAGAAAAGAGTAAATGTATGGACTGTTTAAAAAAAGTGAGACATTTTTCCATTTCACCGATAACATTAGCTAATTTTATGGACAAGAGACTGAGTACAGAGAACTGGAGGACCGTTTCGTGGCATAATGTAGAAACAATCATCTCATCTTGAATGTGAACAAAGCAAAGAGTTGATTGTGGAGTTCAGGAGGACCGGGATTAAGTTAAACAGCATTTCCAACATGGGAGAAGAAGTGGAGGTGGTGGAGGAGTATAAATACCTCGATGTTCACCTGGACAACAGACTGGACTGGAGATACGGGACTGATGCTGTATATAAGTAGGGATGGAGCAGACTTTACTTCTTAAGGAAGCTAAGGCCTTTCAGTGGTTGCAGCAGGATGTAATATCTTCCATAAATCTGTCATGGAGAGTGCAATCACATCTTCATGGACAACCCTGAGCATCCTGTTTACAACACACTGATTCAGCAACCGTGTCTTCAGATCTGCTGCGACACAAACCCCTACAGGAGATCCTTCCTGCCCACAGCAACAACCATCTACAAAGAATCTTTGAAGAGATTTCAATAATCACAGTTACAGCAACTATTAATTTACCCACAGGAAAAGTATGTATTATTGAACTGAACTAAATCAAATTGAATCAAATTGGACTGACTGGTGACCTGTCCAGGGTGTACCCCTGCCTTTTACCCAAAGAGAGCAGGCAGATCCCTGTGACCCTGCATAGGGGTTAAGTGGGCATAGATGATGGATGGATGGATGGATGGATGGATAGTTGGGTGAATTGAATTGGACATAAAAAAATTAAAGGCAGCACTCATTTCTAAAAAATTGGAACTAAAGGCATTAGTGCCATTTACAAAAGTAAATGGCACTAAAAAGAAACACCCAAAAGAACATCTTGGAACATCTTCATTAGGTTAACTGGAAACAAGTCAATGACACCATTATGTTTATAAAATAAAATTTAAAAAAGAGTTTCTCTGAATTCAAATCAATGTCTGAAAAACTGTGCCTGCAAATTGGTCAAGAAGATGAGAAAACCGTTCCTCAGCTTAAAACTGCAAATACTTTGACAAACGTGTCACCAAAAGATTCAGGGAATCTAGAAAAATATCTGCATGTAGAGAAGAAGGCTGAGTGCCTGTGATCTTCACGTCCTCACGTGGCACTGCATTTAAAACAGGCAAGATTATGTCATGGAAAATAGCATCAACTCACAAGCATTTGTGGAAATCGCTGTCTAAGAAAACATCCACAAATCCATGTTAATGCTATGAATGCACTCAAAATATTAGTAGAGTGCACAAGTACAGTATGTGATTTGGAACATAGCCTCAGTTTAAAAACCAGCACTTATGATAATATCGGGACTGCAAGAGCGCCTGTGGGATGGACAACTTGCACATCCAGAATAGAAAAGTGACTGTTCTCACTTTTGTGTGTGTGTGTGTGTGTGGTGGGGATTTTCTTTCTGCTGGAACAACTTAGCATCACATAGGATGATTTAGAAGAGACTGTTTCATAGAGCTGAAGATAGAATTATTCTCATATAGAACAGAAAACCCTGGTGGTTCTGAACGCTGCGTGTGCTCTGCCCTGTGGTTCACCTCCTAATAACATGTGCTTGTAATCCGATCTCCACGGAAGAAGATGTCATAGTGGCACCGCCTTAAGGCTGATGTCCTCCAAATGATGTGTCATAAGATTCAAAAGTTCCATTTCATTGGGAAATAACTTGCCTGCAACCACACAACAGGTCAAGGAAGATGGCTGATCTCCCTGAAATTGAAAATGAAGTTAAACATTTTATATACAATTCTAAATCTTGTCTGTGATGCAATAGTTTGTTTTTTTTCAGCGTACACACATATACTGTAGATAACAGTCACATCAGTAAACAACTACGACCTCAAAGATGGAAACAGATATATTTTTACTTAAAAAAATAAAAAATCAAGAATTAGTGAACAACCCACTTTGTTTTCATTAACCTCAAGCTGTTCCACTCATGGACATGGTTTCACTGTCGTCGTATATTCACTGTTCCCAGTTATTAGCACGTTTAAAAGAGTAGAAACAACTATTATAATAATACTGAGAAACAAAGAGATACACAGACACATGTCATTCATGAAATCTTTGTAAATCTGTGACTAGATTTGCACATTAGTCACCTTCTTGCTAAAACTCTGCTCCAGATTCTTTCCCGCTGCGTAAAAAGATTTTCGTAAGAACGTGTGTAAGTTATTGTATGCCAAATGATGGCAGGTGGGAGGCTTATTAACTATCATAAACCAGGAACCGCCATAAAAGGAGGTGTAAAAGTGCAGCCTACTGTGTGAATCACATAAAATCTCAAAATGTTCAGCCCGTAATCTAATGACTCCAGCCGAGGAGGCAGCAGTCTGCTCTGGCAAGCGCTCCCCTTTTGAAATGCTCCCAGTGAGACCTGAGGTTGGAGAATTAAAAAACAAAAAAACCAAGGTGGACCATGGTTCTTCTGTTGCCTGTTCAACCCAGAGTAATTCCAGATATTTAATGCCTTCTCTTCTGGCCAGCAAAGTATTCAAGAAGTAAAACAAATGCAGCTTGATATGATTTTGGATGAAAAAAAGAGAGAAAAAATGTAGGCATTTCCCTATAACACCAAAACTCTGCTGCAGATAACTGTAAGTGTTTCTATTATCTGAGAAACCTTTATCAGGAGTCCACCACAGCTTCATGATGCCACTGGTGTATCTATGACAGTCTGGGCCGCCGCATGTCTGCAGACCTCCGCCAAGAGCAAGAATTCCCCCATATAGCGATTTACAGATTGCGATAAAATCTGTCTTCTGGATCAGATCCGGATCAGCCTTTGAAATTTGATAGAGGTTCCCGTTGTCAATCCCTGAGTCAAATTTCATGAGTTTTGGGTGATAATTAACAGAGATATTGAAAAACAAAATTTTTGGCCTCATTGACCGCAATGTTATCGAAAATTTGAAAGTGATCCAGAATCCAGGATTTCTTCCAGATCACACCCAAAATGAAGTCAGTTCTTCCTTTTCACATTTCTGACAACTCCTTAAAATTTCATCAAAATCCATCCATAACTTTTTGAGTTATCTTGAACACACACAGACAGACAGACAGATAAATGTAACCTCCTTGGCGGAGGTAATGAGCATTACCCCTGTGTGCTCCTCATTTACACAAGTTAGACATTGTCGGAAACAGAAGTAGTTTGTTCATAGCTAAAAAAAAAATTCATAACTAATAACATTTTCATGACCGCCAAAACGCATGTAAACTTGGCTCTGCTCACAGTTTAAACATAAATCTGTCATGAATGAGACCCATCATCTATCGGAAAAAACAAACATCTGTTGTAATGTTCGTGATTAAAAACACCATAAATAATTGTGTTTTTATAAAAGCGCTTGGGTCACTGAGTGGGTGCTGGGTGTCAACATCAGCCAGGGTCACTCACTGTGGTTATGCATGCCATCCAAACAAAGAAAGCGGATTTTATTACACAACAGAGTGACACCTCACTGCTGAAATACTGGCAGAGCGAGATGCTTCACACTATATTTTTCTTTGAAGAAAAATCCCATTTGAGAACAATATGGCAATTGTACAAGATGAGTGAGTGGGCTGAAAGCAGTGCTGGAGGTTAAGAAAAATGTGGAGACAACACAATGTATCTCTGTTCCTTCCCACTGCCTCAGAACGCCACCGCCACCCTGAATTTATCCAGTGTCCGAGCAAGAACGCAAGGTTTGTCGAGTTCATGCCATGTAGGAAAATATGGATAGGTCACAGAAAGACCAGAGGCCTGGCAGACTCAACACACAGACGGGTGGCGAAAGTAGCTTTGGAGCAGCTCAAATCCTTTTCATTTGACCGTATCTGAGACTGTTATCCCAGTTTGGTGGAGATAGGTTTTTTCTTATTAGTCTAAAACAAGCCTTTCTGTGTGGAGTTTGCATGTTCCTCCTGTGTCTGCATGAGTTTTTCTCCGGGTGCTCCATTTTTCTCCCACAGTCCAAAAACATGCTGTTTAGGCTAATTGCAAATACTAAATCCTTTCTAGGCTACATGTACATTAACTGTAATCTACTATAATTTACAGGATTTATTGTAGTAATAATAGGCTAATTGTAGGAATAATTCGGTCTAATACATAGATAAATCTGATGTGTGAGACAGTGAGAGAAAGTTGTTTTGACTTGTATAAGCACCTTGAGTGGTCTCTGGACTGAAAAGGTACTACGTAAATACATTGTTGGATTTACCTTTGGGAAAATTGAAACCGGTTGTTTTAAAGTTTATTTGGAGTACGAACACCTTGCAACACTTACACAGCAACGCCAACACTGATTTAATGTTTCGTATGTTTGACCTTACTTCCCTAATCTCTGAGTAGCCTCTGCTTCCATGGATCAGTTCATATTTACAGTATTTATGACAAATTAGGCAACTGATAGAAGCCAAGGCTATGAAGTCTCCTCCTTTTGCATCTGTTGACAGTCGTTAGTCAACATGCACAGATTTATAACAACGTCGCAGTGAATGAATTGATGGAGATTCCTGTACAAACAGTCCTTTTCATACATTTTTTGTACACGTACAAAGTTAAAATTACCTGGGCTTGTCTATAGGGACCCTGTCCTTACAATTACTTACGATAAATTGGAGACAATTTTTTAGACTTGTCAGAGGCTTAAAATAGCACATTATGCTGATGTATGTAGACCGCCTCAGGGCTAATATAAATGGCCACTTTGCTGCAAATGAATATTCTTTTCTAACTCAAAACTGCTTAGATTCACATCTTTTTTGGTCCCTAACCAAATTGGTAACTTTGTCTCAGACCAAATGGCCATGAATTGTGGGGTTCCCCAGGGGTCAATCCTCGGATCCCTATTGTTCACTCTGTATGTAGCAGTTTGCTAAAGAGAAATGTTTTATTAATTTCACCAAAACACCCCCAATTTTATTTATTTCCTCTTGGTTCTTCTTTCCTTCCTGTTGATAGTGTAGTGGTGTGTACGCGTGTGTGTGTATGAGTGCGAGCAGAGGAAATCCCCCTCCCCTCCATAAGGCGGCGCATGCGCGCTCCGGGCACTGCCGTTGCGGCTGTGACAGGAGGTAAGTGGAGGAAAATTTCCTAAGCCATATATATGAATAAAAGAATAGTTTAGAGGTTAATTCAGTTCATGAAACATGGGTAGGTTTAATCAAAATACTTATAAGGATGATTATTTTGTGTTCCAGACTTGTTGCATAGTTTTTCTTCTTTGCTTTGGTCATGGCTAACTACTGCTAGTTTCAATTAGCATTAGCATGTAGCGTGAGCTTTGCAAAGTGGTCCGTTTAACACAAGTTTGTTTTTTTTATTATTTTAGTATATGCTGCCGAGCACACACCCATGCACGTCACGTTATGTTCATGTTTCTCTTGTTGCCAGATGTTATTGTAAATGTAAATGTGAACTATAGACAGCCGTTCCAGCTGTGACCGGAGTATATGCTGCTGTGCACACACCCACGCCCGTCACCCACTGTTTTTTCATTTTTGTTAACAGTAAATCTGTTCAGGTGGATCTGTGTCCCTGCCTTTTATTCATACACAACAACGCAGAAGAATAATTCGTCAGAGGATGGACCACACCGATCACGTGTACATGCTTCCATTAGTCCAGCTAATATGCAGCTATAATGTGTCCTACCACAGCTATGCAGAATGATACTCAGATCTATCTGTCACTGACAGCAGGAGAACATGGGACTGTAGATTCATTGTGTCACTGCATCGAACAGATCAGTGTGTGGATGCAAAACAACTTTCTCCAGCTAAACTCAGACAAAACTGAAATCATTGTCTGTGGCCCACAGAAACAAAGAGAAAGTGTTATCAGTCACCTTGAGACACTTTCTCTAAAACTTAAAAATCAGGTCAGAAATTTAGGGGTAATATTGGATTCAGACTGGAAATTTAACAGCCACATTAAAGCAATAACATCAGCAGCTTTTTACCATCTAAAAAACATTGCCAGAATTCAAAGGAATAGTGTCTAAACCAGATTTAGAAACACTAATCCATGCGTTCGTCTCCACCAGGTTAGACTACTGTAACGGCCTGCTCACTGGGCTCTAAACCAGCTGTGAGACAGCTGTAGTACATCCAGAACACTGCTGCACGAGTCCTGACTAGAACTTTCTGCATCTAAAACTCTCTATATTTCTTTCTTTTTAAGAAATGCTTGAAACAACAATTAAAAACCTAAAATATCCCCTTGAAGCACATGCCACATTTAAACTGTCATTTTGTTTTCAATGGCTTTTCTCACATTTTGCCTCCACCTTTTCTCCTGAAGCAATTCATAACTGTGTATATGCTTTCGTTAATTTTTTTCTACATTTACATTCACAATTTTTTCTAACAATGTAACATTTGAAAACTGCTATATAAGCATACGTTCATCCATCATTCTATTGTGCAGTGATATTGTTCAGTGGAGAAATGAAGACAGAGCACAGATGGTGCACAGTGAGACATCTTGAAGACACAAAAATGTGAAGTTCACAGGATTTTTCTATATTTCTTGGTGATATTATTCTCAGCATTTACCATCTGTGAGGTAAGGGATTAGTTCTGCTGCTGCAAAACACTGTTGAAGAAAAGTACAGTTCTGAGTCAGGGGAACCCCCATGAAATCCTGGTATCAAAGAAGTGTGACCTCTACCAAAAATGTTCTAAAGGTCTAAAAATGCAAATATCTGCCCTTAGCAACTGATGAAGACAGGCCCTATCAATGACTTCTGCTGCAGCCAACAAAAACATGAATGCAAACGTGAATCTTATGGTTATAAAGCTATAGTTAGCCTTATAGCAACATCACAGTCACGTAGCAACAGGTTACAGGTATGAAGCCAAAATAAAAGGCAATTAAAGATTACCTTGAACCAGTCTGTCCATGTCAATCCAAAAATTAAGTTCAATTCAATTCAACGGGGGGAAACTCAAGTACCGAGAACATCGTATCCACTGAGTGGCAGCATCGTTAGCGTTGCAAGTTGCATTTGGGGCATTTTGCGGAATTTGTAAACTTACAGTCTTGAAAACAACTGTCTGGACTCCACTGATGTGGAAGGTGCTGATTTAGCATGACAATGAGGGCAAAAGGGGAAGAAGCTGAACCTAACAAGAAATTCCAGGCTATGTTCCCGTTAATTTGGCAAAGAAAAGATCAACACTGACTGTGAAATGAGTGGTGATCCTTTCTAACTGGAGGAAGCCATAGGAGAGATAAAAATGTGTGTCTGCAAAGCCCCGGATGAATGTGAGTTCTTACACATCATATTCGTCAGTAGTTGTAGTCGTATGAATATTCCATATTCATAGTACTTGGGTTGCTTCAATTCAATTCAATTCACTTTAATTCAATAATACTTTGAATCTCCGAAGGGAAATATATTTAAGAAAGGCTGACAGAAGTAAAATCTACTACATTTTAAGGAAAAGGTTAAGTGTAAAATGTGTGTGTACATATATGTGTGTGTGTGTGTGTGTGTGTACAACAAACCAAGGGAGAAGAAGACAGCAAGGCAAGAAAGAGAAGGAAGGAATAAAAAAATATTTTGGTACCAAAACATAAAAAAAAAATGCATTGTGTATTTACAAGTGTTTTGTTGTATCAACTATCAAATGAAAACACTCACAAAAGTGTTTGTTTTGGTCGAGGATCAGCAGAATTTGATACCATTTCCACTTGTGGTCTGAATGCAGTTTCAAATGACACCATAGCTCAATCCCTGGAGCGTAAGGATGAGAAAAAAAGCAGTCACAATACTGCATCTACACTTCTGACTGGGGCTTCGCAGATCCTTTCAAGTCTTTCACATCCTTCTATACACTTCAACTTTTTTTTGAGTAACGCTCTTAATGCTTATGCATGGTTGCTACACCTACACGCAGTTCTGTTCAGACAAAGGTTTGGGTTAGCTGCATCAAAGCTTCAGATGCATGCACATGCATGAGTCACTGTATTGTTTTGATGACGAATTATATTGGTGTGCATACAGACAAATCTCCACACAGTTCTTCATGCAGGCGTCCATGTACCTTCGCCGTATTACTACGTCCAAGCAGGGACTCTTCCCCAGAGGAGAAACTCCCCTTTCTGTTTCTATTTTACAGGATTTATCTTTTGTACACACCCTGAGTTAAAAATGTGCATTTGATAATATTGATGTCTTGAACCTTCGATCAATGAAGAAGTTTGGGTCACTGCAGGTGGGTCATCGACTGACTGACTTCTTGTTTAAAGGCCCTTATAGACGGCATGATTTTGGGCTGTCGCATACAAAAGTTCATCATCATGAAAGAACCACAGAGATATCTTTTGTCAATCAGCTGACCTACATCCTACAGTGTGAGTGGTTTGACATGGTACCAAAGGTTAAGCAAATGCAGATTGCACAGTGTGAGGTATTATAATCTTATCCAACTGCAGAAATCATGCAGTGTATAGGAGCCCTAACGTGAGGTCAGTGGTCTCCAACCTCATGACTAGAAGTACTGGAAACCCTAAAGGTTGCTTTTTGCCCCAACAGCAACACTTCAAGTCAAAAATTCATCAAGCTCCTACATTTTTTGATGACACTACCCTCACTGGACTCAGCCTTGGTGGGTTGAGTCCACCTACAGGTGGAAGACTGGCCAACTACTGACCCCGAGCAGGCGCACAAACAAAATCGAGGTCAAGACAGTGGAGATGGTGGTGGACTTCAGGCTCCGATGAACATTAGTACTTTCATTCATAAAACCCATCAGAGATGTACTTTCTTTATCAACTGAAGTTCAGCCTGCTAAGGTCAGTGGTAGTGCACTTCTACATCATTAAGTCCACCCTCATCTGCTGCATCACAGTCTGGTACACTGCTGTCACTGCCAAGGACAAGGACAGACTGTAAAATATGTGCAGAGAAGTTCATTGGCTGCAGTCTGCCATCGCTCCAGGAGATGCATCCCTCCAGGACCTTGAGATGCAAACCTTTCCTCTGTAAAATACTAACTAAGCTTTATCAAGACCAGAACCACAAGTCACAAAAACAGTTTCTTCCCCTCCCTCCCTGATCAATACATTCCCTGACCCCTGCTTACATGAACACTGACAACGCCACCATCTGCTCTATTATTATGATGAACGTGTTACTCAAAATGTCTATTGTATTCGTTGCATTCTAGTTTTTCAATACTTAGAACACCCTCTACCTCATCTAATATATATTTTACATTATCTTTTATTCCACCTTGCACATTTTACATTAATACAGAATAGTAATAGTGCTCTACTTCTTTTGTTCTACTTGTTATATCATATGTATTCTATTCCCTGGACACTGTGAAGCTTCATGCACTGGTTCTGGAGTTTTGTACGTTTTGCATTAGTGCTATGACTCATTGTATTTGTGCAGTATTTCTATTGTATTTGTGTGTATATTTGTAATAGTGTGATTTATTTGTAGGGTGCACCAACGCACAAATGAAAAATCCTCAAAGGGTAAACCTACATGGCAATAGACCAACTTTTAAACCTGAGAAAGAAAAAAGTATATTCCAAGTTATAGATATGTTGTATATGTGTCTGAGTAATTCTGTATTTGCTGATTACATTATTCTATTTCATATTAGATGCATACAGTTATATAATTTCCTACTGGGATATACTGGCTGGTTGGGAGGTCAGACTGATGCTGGTGCATTAGTGTGCAAGCGCAGCATTAGTTGGTGTTCTGCTGTAAGGAGACCTTATCTCCTTCCTTCCCAAAAAGATGAAACAGAGAGACAGCTATGGAGAGGAACTGAGTAGGAGCAGCCCACAGAAGCATCTCTGTTAGATGAAAGTGTTCCTCATTAGCAACAAAGATCTATCAAAACCGCTTGGGATCAAACCCACAGAGAGGTTGGACCCACCTTCATTTTTTCTTTAGTGGGAGGGGTCTTAGACACAGACTATAAAATACAACGTGTTTTCATCACTTTAGCTCTTCCGTGTATCACTTTCCAGAAGATATCAAACTCACTACACTAATGTATTGATTAAGAAAAATATATATTCTTATTGAAGCAAAATCATCAGCAGACATGGTCAATTATCAGTATGCTGCATCTGTGTCGGCTAATTTGCTAAACAGACCAAAACAAAATGATATATACAATGTTGCTGATGAACAACTGAAAAATGAGTTGCGTATGTTTGTTTTGTTTATTTAGTTTTTTTTTTTGTCCAGCCAAAACATACTGAACATTTGGGAAAAGCTGCCTGAAAATCTGATAAAAAATGAATGAAGCTACTGTCATTGTGGATAAGCCACTTTCCCTGATAACCAAGTTGAAACAATTTCCTGAGTTCTCCATAAAATGTCTGATCAAAAACAGCACTGGTATGCAGTTCAAAAGCACCCTTTCCATTCCAGTCCTTAACCTCTGTTCAAAGCAGCAGGTGTTAGCGGGCAGCGTCAGCCAGTTGACTAAACTTCCCTCAAACAAGGTGCACCTTATTACCAAGTGTTACAGCTTTGTGCTAATCACTTCCAAGCTACTGCAAATGAACAAGATATGACTTGTGTGGAGATACAGAATGGGAAGCTGGGTAATACTACTCCGATCTGGGTCTCTGATGTCACAGCAGCCTGCAAATCTAAAGGGCTCATTGACATTTATTCAGATGAGATGAAGCGAATTGAAAAAGTTGTGTTGACTCAAAGTTTTTGAGTTGGTTGTCGTTTCATACATTTGCCTTCAGTCACATTTTTTTTTCAATAATATGTCCCCTTAATGGAGGAATGGAATCACTGCACCATTAAACTGATATCTGCATGTACAGTAGATCTGGCAGGAGTTTAGGTTGTCGTGATAAGACAGGCCTGTGATTGGCTGAGAGGTGACAGCTGAGGCTGTTAAGAGCATTCACAGCACCGCTATCATGGGAGGGTTTAAAGATGAAAGATGGCATGAACATTTAAAAACATGTTATTTAGGAAGGAAAATGGACAAATAAAAATATCTGGAATATAAAAAGTACGCCCATCAAAGCTCCTATGGTTAAAATGAAACAGAACAGACAGAAGAATGAACCACATTTGGAGCTTGTGAGGGATGTGTTGGACTCGGAGGTCAGGTAACAGTACACTTCTCTGACACGCCATCTTTGGACATGTTTAGACAGGCTGGATGCTGAGCAAAAGTCTTTCTATTTCAGAATCATGCAGAGCTAAACACATTTACAGCATGGCATATTCCCCTGCTTAAAGTGCCAGTTCATCCAGGAACAATGATTAAAACACACACACACACGCTGCAACGGAAAAAGACATCAAGCAATGCTGCGCTGCGCACATCAGTGATAAATTGCAGAGGATATACGTCTCAAGAAAAAAACAAAGTTGTGGTTTCTCAGTTGCACTGAGAGCATCAAAAGAGACTTATGCAAACTATAAGGAAGGATTGAAAAGTATTTGAATATCTCAATACTTACTCCATTGATTTAACAAGCTATTCATGTGCATCTTGTAGGAGGTGGAATAAAACCAGAGGCCTCTGTGCAGAAACTGAGGAGGAACAACATACAAGCAACAACAAATGAACAAAAAGCACTGCACACACGACTTGGCACAGAGGCAACACAAAGCTGACGAGCAAGCAACACTGATGACTAACAAACATGCTCACTGGCAGACATGGATTTCACATTTCACAACGGAGATGCTATGTTTCAACGCACGACTTAAAACAAAGTCAGTGCCATGAAATAACCCCTCGGGGATCTGCAGTGGGTCTGCTGAGCTACTGTTACACCTCTGCAGGTTCTTTTTCAGCCCCGTAGCAGAGGTTCCCAGCCCTTCTCACTCTTCATCACATCTCATGGCCTTAACATGATGAGTAATGCAGAAAGACAGCGGTTTTGTTTTTCTCAGACTTTTGACTTTTTTTGTCCAGTGAAATTGTTGTCTGTTGTAATGCTGATTCATAAAAAAAAATAATAAAATGACATGAAACTGCATTTTTTTTTCCCAGCAGCTGGAGGTCATCAACTGCAAAACGCCACACTGACAGAAGGTAATGTAATAACAGTTTCCTCTCAAACAGACGGCCCGTCATCCTTGCTTATTGAAAGCATCCTCCCTCAGCTCTGTTTTGATCTTCCCCGATACTAAAGAGAAATATCTGACTTAACAGCCAAGAGCTTCACTATGTTCACAATCCTATTTCTTCAGGCTGCTGGTGTACAGTAAACTTTGATCTTTTTAACAGCAGCCAGAGGGAAGCAGCATTTTAAAAATACATGTCATAAAGACCAACGTTAGAGATGGTTATGGAGCTGAGTGAGTCTGTGACAGCTAACCACAAATTTGGGATAACAAGCAACACATTTGAGATAAAGAACAGATGACATAAAACATAAAACTTAGGTTTGACTCTTAAAGGTGCACTGCCAAAATTCTGATTCAATCTGTTTCTTTGTTTTGTCGTCCCTCTAGTAATTTATTTGGGAACCCCTGCTTAGTGTCACAGTAATGCTTTTGTATTGTATCTGGTATTGACGATAATCCTGGTGATCCTGTACTAGAGTCAAAGAGTTTATTTTATTTGCATATATACTATTTAATAAAGCAAACACAAAAAGGCAGAGACCATCACAGTCTACTCACAGAGAGTCCTTGCGTCGTGTAGAAAACAAAACAGAAACAAAAAAAAAACCAAGAGCTGGTGTTTAAACCCTCGACAGAGCCGCCTGCATCATACGCCCGCTGCAGTTTTGCCGTCTGCGCAGGAAGTTTGGGCTCCAACTCTTCTCTCCTCACTGCGTAGAGCGCGCACGCGCAGCGTTCACGTCCCTGCCGCTCAGCTCAGAGGGGACGGTGTCAGTGTCCACCCGTTTCAGGTTTTGTCTGGGACGCAGATTGACGGTCACGTCGGTGGATGTGACTCCGCCCACAGAGAGAGGAGGCTGCAGGAGCGCAGCAGCGGCGGGTCGGGGGGAGCGCGGAGTGACGTCAGACGCAGAGTTTCAGTAGTGATTACCTGCTTGTTTATGCAGCTGTTAGTTATTTTGCAGATCCAGCTGTTTTGTTTAAATCTCTTGAACATTTTTGCTTTTATCAAGGCTGCCTTTGTTCAAATGTTAAATTTGTAAGAGTGCAAAACTGAAAATAAACTAAATACTTTCCTCAAAGCTATCCATTTGGAGCTTGTATGTTCTCCATGTGTGGGTTTCCTCCAAGCGCTCCAGTTTTCCTCCCACTGCCTTGTTTGAAATCTTTAGCCACTTTCACGCAGCGATTCCACTATAAAGACTTTGGTCCCCTCTTCATTCTGCTTCCAGCCTCCATATATCCACAGTGATGCCAGGAAGGCGCAATATTCCCTCCCTGGCGTGTTCTTTCACAAAGCATCATGGTGCTCCACAAGACAACCAGCATCAACAACAAGATCCTAATGCTGCCTCAGTTTTCCAGCTGCTTGGATCTTGTGATGTTAGGGCCCCTGGAGGAGGGAGCTTCAGCAGGTGAAGGGTCCTGCCCTGACATGTGCTTCAAAATCTGGTTTGCCTTTCTTTTGTTTGTTTTTGTGTTTTGTTTGCTCTGCCTTTTTTATTTTTTCGCCAGGATGCTGCTGACAGGCCGGGCCAGCATCGTCCCCGTACCTGATTCCATCCCCTGCAGCAGTTTGCAGCCATCTTTGCACCCTGTTACACCTTTCTGCATTGCTAATTCACACATCCCTCATTTCACTCAATCTCAGCTCTGTCACAACCTCTCAAGGCAGTACAGGCTCGGAAGGTAGTTCCCAGGTACGACAAATTCAACATGAGGCTGGATGGAGAAAAAGATGGAGAAGCTGGATCTTTTTTTTTTTTTGGATAATTACTTTTGTATTAAAATCCATAGAGAAAATAAAGTGATAATATTAGTGGTGGCCTATTATTGGTAATTATTTTTTGCACTGGCATAGAAAAATCCCCATTCATAGACCTCAAGATAATATGAGTGCAGAATAAAACCACAAAATATTCAGAACACAGTAAATCTTCATACAAATGTCAGTATCAGTCCCACCTCCCTCAGAACCAAACAGATTTAAACATTTTTTTTTTTTTTATGAGAGCATCCCCTGCAGATGTTTGCAGTGACATTCAGTTAGGGTTTCATTACGTTTAAGAAGGAGCAGGTTGCTGTACTTTCTGTCTGTATCTGAAAGCAACAAGAAAATAAATATGAATGGATCAAAACTTAAAAACAACAAAACTGGGAGTGACTAAGACTTTGGAGCAGTATTGTTTTTGACTCCACGGAGTAAAGGACTGTTTGTGCTGAGCAGAACTATCCAGATACGGCGCAGCGCAGAGGTGGGAGTGTTTTGAACAATACAGAGTGCTGGCACTGACTAAAAAACCCCACGCAGTCAGTGTCGGAGATGAATAGACAAGAGCAAACGGCACAGAAACAGCTGACAAAGAGGCACGAATTAGATAGATAGATAGATAGATAGATAGATAGATAGATAGATAGATAGATAGATAGATAGATAGATAGATAGATAGATAGATAGATAGATAGATAGATAGATAGATAGATAGATAGATAGAAAAAATTATTAGACCACCCTTGTTTTCTTCAGTTTCTTGTTCATTTTAATGCCTGGTACAACTAAAGGTACATTTGTTTGGACAAACATAACGATAACCACAAAGATTGCTCATAAGAGTTTTATTTAAGAGCTGATATCTTACCATTTTCCATGGTTTTCTTGATTATAACCTAAATCACTTAAGTTTTTACATCAGTAGCTATGGCGTTGTACTGCCAAAAACACTGCTTTTATGCATTCAGTGTTTTCTTTTCTGTATGTTTTAGTCACATGATGACATTTAGTGGTACCAGGTATTAAAATGAACAAGAAAGTGAAGAAAAAATGGTGGTCTAATAATTTTTTCCATGACTGTAGATAGATATTTAAAGGGGACATAAGACAAAAGCCGACTGTCTACTCATAAATTTCATCCTATTACAGCACCGTTATGGTGGAGCATTTCCAGAACAGTTTGTTCTGGGGTCGCAATGATCTGAAAATTTGTCTTTCGGCAAGCACTGCAGACTTGCAGCAGCCTGTGTTACTGCAGACAAGAGATAAGAACAGAATTATCCAGCTTCTCCATCGTTATCTCCGCCAAACTTCCATCCATGCTGCATTCACCTCAACTTTTAAAAGGGTAATAAAAAGCTGCAATTTGTGCTGAAACTGGCCCTCCACCAATTAAAACATTTGGTGCATCATGACAGGATGAATACAACAAAGAAGAAAAGGTAGCTTGCATCCCTGATCAAACAGGAATGGGTTTCTTCAGTTCCTGCATGTCTATGCTCTGCTGTTTCAAGAAGAGGCGATGCTACACAGAGGTAAGCATAACTTTTAAAACTTTTCTTAAGACCTGCCGCTGCCATCAAATTTAAATGACACCACTTCTTTTCTTAAGATGGCACATTTTTCAGTTTGCATATTTGATGTGTTCTGCTTGCTTTTTTTTTTTTAAAGAAAAGCAAGCAAAGACAATACTTCTGATTGAATCTGGTTTTGCAGTGACCGTGCAGCATGTGTTGGAGAGAGGAATGTAAGACACTGGTTTACTGCCAGGTGAGGGGAGCGGAGCCATTTGCAGAGCTCAGTTGTGGTGTGTTGCCTTCTGCAGCTTGGTGGAGACCCGGGGCTGCTGTGGGTGCTGCAGGTTTCGCCATGAGGGTGCCATCTGCCCGACACTCTGAATCATGGAGCCTCAGCCGCCTACTTCTGAGCCCACTCACTGACTCTGCTGCAGGCATCCGTCAGCTCTACAGTCATGACAGCATCTAAAGCTGTTTACCGTCTCATCTGCTCAGTCACCAGCCTTTAACATGGAGAAAGAGTATATCATTTAGAAATTAGTTTTACTTTATAACTGAAAGAGTACAATTCTGAGGTACTTCAAATGTACTACTTGTAATTTTAACAATTGAGTTACAACTTCAGTCACATTACAATAGAGACAAAGAAGTGTTCACTTTTTTTCTTTTAAAATTTTTATTTAATCAGGAAGGAGACAGCATTTATTCCAGCAATTTAAAGTAAAACTCCCCAGTGACACTCAAGGAGCAGCAGCAAAAGTAAGTGCATAAAGGCATCAACAGGACGATTACAGCAATGGCAACACTTACACAATACAGCGAATGAACACACAAATGCAACATTAAGGTTTACATTTATGAGGTATTTGGGTGCAAAGCACAAACAGCAAAAGTTAAAGAGAAAAAAAAAGGTACAATCACTGAGTGTAATTTACAATCATTGCATAAAGGCATAATGTATTTGCATAAGAATGAATCATCAACAGGTTGTCTGCGTGTTTGGGTTCTGGTGCATACTGCCACCAGCTGGTGATCATTTGGAAGTACAACACAAAGAGGCACACTGTGAGAAGATAAGGTACAGAAGCTTCATATAAAAGCAGCAGATTGTTTAAGAACTTCAAGGATATCATGTATAAAGTAGTAGTGCATTACAGCGAGTACGATTGGTCTGGATGTGATATAAAAGGGTTTTGAACATGACAGAAATTATATGAACAATCAGGATGGCTTTGCTTCAAGAGATTCTTTTGTTTTTTTAAACAGCTGACAACAGCTTTCAGCACATCTCTTCATGAACAAACAACAACAATCCACCTGTCAGTGACCTGAAACGACCGGTACTTCAGGTGAGTGAACTGAATTTTAAGGCCCACATGGCTCCATGCACACGTCTGAGCCCATAAGGCAGCTTAGGCAGGGTTCACGCTGGCGTGCTCGAGGCCTGAAGTGTCATTATCTTTGAGGTGGCAATGTTGTGTGTTTGTGCACTAAAGGGGGGGGGGGGTTTACTTCACTTTGGTTGCTGTAGGATGTTGAGATAACTTCAAGTTTTGTAAGCTACAGTGCAGGTCAGTCAGACAGCATGGCTTGATATCACTACACACACACACACACACACATGCGCACACACTCGGAAGAAAAACAGAAAAAATGTAAAAAGGCTGAGTCGTGTCTATCTCAAAGAGAACAACTTTTAAAGACTCTTTGGTGTGGAGAAAAAAAAATGCCAGGACAGACCAAGAGCACCAGAAAAGGCACAGAGACTTGCTCAAGAAAACACGATATCGAGCAGTTATTTGTTTGAAAGGTTCACAGGAAGACACAGTGAAGGCGAGACATTGTTTCATATCGCAGTGGTTTTAAATCTGCTGTCTTTGGTTTCATTCCTGCTCTGGTGCTGTTGTAAAGATGAAGATGTAGATCAACCAAAAAGGAGCTCGCCAGAACTAAAGGAAAAGAGGACTGGTGTATGTGTGTCTGTATAGAAACCTGCTTAGTTTTTTTTCTTCCCAATAAAAGATTACATCCTTTGCATCAAACACAAGGAAAAAAAAATGCTGACATTGTTTGTTTATCTGCTCACAGTTCCCAAATGGAGACTGAAGATCAACAGCTGTAGATTAATTTCTTAATCAATCCATTACTTGTTCATTTTTTTATCTTAAAAAAAAAATTTACGCCTGATCATATCAGTGTAATTCGACCCGATTTTTCATTAGACCTGTATTTTCATAAATCTGACCCATTCACACCTTCAGGTGTGTGTCTAATGGCTTTCATCCTTTCCAGCAGGAAACATATTCCACTGAAATTCACAATAAATGCAGTTAGCAGCGTGAATGGTCTTTGGAGAAGTCCTGCCAGGAACGCAGCAGCTCCGATGGCTTGAACCCATTGACGATGACCAGCTTGGCGAAGGCACACCTGTCATAGGCCAGGTTTTGGATTTCAAACAGGTTCCTGAGGAACAGCAGACCTCGGGAGTACGCCGGTCGGATACCCAGCACATCCAGACACAAGCCCACATAAACATCCTCCAGAGGGATCATTCGCACAAACCTGGACGCCCAGGAGATCCTGCCCGCCACGTCTGTGGAAAAGACATACCCGGCTCCGGAGACATAAGGGGGGAAGCTGTCTCCGGGGTACAGATCCTCTGATAGGTACCACTTGCTGCTGGGGTCCCTCCTGGGACTCCCGTCCCGGATCACTGATCCAGTGATGAAGCCCTGCCTGGGGGAGCTCCTCAATCGTTCAATGAGGTAATAAACATTCACAAAGATATCAGCATCAACTTTCATGGCGTAGGAGGCACTGGGGCAGTAGGTAGCCAGCCACTTCATCATCATCATGGTCTTAATGGTCAAGTTCTGGTAATTATCCACGAAGTTCACCTGGATGATGTCCGCGTGCAGCCTGCTCTCCTCTCCAGCGCCTCCTGGAGGGGGGGCTGCTGGCCCCGGTCCGAGAGCCCAACATAGAACAGGGTGAGGGTCTCCCGACCCGGAGAACCCCATGTTTTCCTGACGGCCTCCCTCGCCGCCGCCTCCTGGGGGGCGACCGGGACCATGAAGACCAGGAAGGGGCTTCTGTCCCTGCACACATCCGGCTGGTTGAGCAGGTACCGGTACGTGAGGGGGGATATGAGCCGGTAGTCCTCCGCCGGGAGGGGGCTGAGTCCCGCTGTTTGTTTACTCGGTGATACGGAGGACAGGAAGACGTGAGCGGACAGGACCAGAACCGCTGACGCGCCGAGTAACTTTGTCAACTTCCATAATAAAGTTTTCCGCATCGCCACACTTTAACGGAGTATTTTTGACGCTTCCAACGTCAGGACTCGGGGTCTTCCTGGCTCCCGGAAGACTGTAATGAAACGGGAAGACGCTTCTGAGCAGCCCCGCCCACCAGGGAGAACCAGGAAATGAGCGTTTGAGACTCAGCGACGGCAGTGACGTCACATCCGAAAAAACACGAGTGCGTACGAAGATCACCGAGGAGGAAGCGATCTTCACAGGAGCCTTGAAGTCCTGCTCGGGACAACTGTAATGAAATCCTACTGGCATTGAACCACTTCAGCCAATTGGTTCGAGAAATGGTACATTTCTTGCTGCTTCATAGGCACATGACACCACCTACTGGTCAGGTTTATAATCACAGCCAGCTGAATCTTAAGATGTGATGCATTGAATTTATGTATCAGTTATGGCTCTTGCAAATTACTGTGAATAACAAAATGTGTATGACCAAATAATTGGTCTACATAAATGATCAAGTTCATAATAAAATATTGTTTGAATGTAATCTCTGTTAAATGTTTCCCAAAGTAGTATCATATGATACAGCATGTTGTGCATTTTTTTTTTTTTTCGTCATTTAAAAAAAATGACCTGAGCTTAGTTGGGCAGAGAACAGTGAAAGTGCTTGTGGAACTACGGAGGGGGCGCACTGAATATGCTTTTGCAACTTTGACAATGATGACCATTAAAGGGGTGATTTTATGCATTTTTATTCAGAAATAGCAATTTTTCCACAGTTTTTGGTTTTAACCGATTCCTTTTTTTTTTTTTTAAGACACAATCTCTCTAGCCTTGGAGAACACCCTTTCACATGGCACAGAGGATGCTGGGGTGCATAAAAATGTTTGTGCCATCATGTACAAATGGGGGTACAGTAATTTTTATTTCTCCCAGTATGTCAATGGGTTTTCCTGCCGGTTTATATTTGGTTCGGCAAGGTAGCGCTGAACCTCCACAGTGGCATCAGCAATGACATTTGAGTCCTCCTTGCCTCCATTATGCTGGTGTCCAAACGATACCACAGTTTGCTACCTAAGAGGAAACCACAGATCATGTTAGTAAGTGTTCTAATAGGAATAATTGATCTTAAAATTTAAAATTATAGACTACCTCCAGTGACATCATGAGAGGTGGAAGCCTGAGGAGTTTCCTCTCTGCCTTGTGTTGATCTTATGAAAGTGGCACACTCAGACGTCAGGTGCTTCACAGCTTCGCTCGCTTTTGTTGGGCTGAAAAACCCAATAACCTTATATCTGGGGTCCAGGAGTGTAGCAAGGGACATGATGCTCATAGATTCTAAAGTGTGTAGCTTCTCCCGGAGATGCCTGATAAGCTGGTCTCCTATTCGTAATGCTGCTGGTGGTGGTTGGTGCTGTCTTTCTCATTTCATCTTGTAGACTTTGTTCAAGCATTGTCATGAGAGGTACCACTTTAGATGCAGACACTTTTTCTTCAGAGGAGAGCTCCACAGTGGCATCATAAAATGGAGACAGCATTGAAATGCACCCTCCAACAATCTGAAATTCCTCAGGTGTTAAGAAGGGGATGTCATGTTGCAAGCCTGCTAATGCTGCTCCTACTGGCTCCCTCAGCTCAACCAAACGCTGCAGCATCAGATATGTGCTGTTCCATCTAGTGTCCACTTCTTGCATAAGTTTCATATTTTGCATCCCCAGAGATGCTTGCACTTGTGTAAACTTTTCCTTTAAAGACAAAAGTGAGAAGGCCGTTAAATCACTGCAGTAGCAATACAGACAAACTATAAGCTTTATTATATATTGGAATAAAAGGAAAGAGCATACCTTCGCAGAGGTGCTGCTTCTGAAGTAGCCAACCAGCTTCCTTGCCTTTGCCCGGATGCCAGAGACCACAGGGTTTTGATCAAGTGCTGGTGTAACAACCAGGTTCAGCGTATGAGCAATGCATATATGGTGCCGAAGCTTCAGTTCTCTCACACAGGCGACCATATTGGCAGCACCATCAGTGACAATACATGTCACCTTATTGGTGATTCCCTATTCCTCCATTAGAGAGGCTTTCACACGAGCTATATTATCAGCGCTGTGTGACTGGGGAAATGCCTGTACACCCAACATCACTGAATTCAGCCTAGTGTTCTCCTCCACAAAATGGCAGGTTACTGCCAGGTAGGCATCCATGTTAATGGATGTCCACATGTCAGCTGTGAGGCTAACAGCAGCCACCTTCTCCACTTTAGCCTTAGCCTGCTCCTTAGCGGACTCATACTTGGCCTCCACCATGGCCTTCAGAGCCTAAAGGAAAAAATATACAGTGCTGAATTTTGAGACATGCAAAAAAACTATACATGTAGGTACCCACACATACCTGCCTTGTATCCAGTTTGGACACGACTGCCCTGAATCCAATGTCATCCACAATACTAAAGGGCTGGGTATCCTTCACTATCATGGAGACTAGGGCTTCATCCAGCTCTTGTTTTCTGGTTGCTGATTAAAAGAGAATAAATACAGTGTCTGTTACCTATCTTTATTTGCACAATAAACAAATGCCTGCTTGAAAAAAATGTGATGGTGAATTTGTAATATTGTAATGACCTTACCTTGACTGGTTGAAGCTCCAGTTTCCTCCCTATTCTCATGGAAGGCACGGTAATGCCTTAGCATAGATGAGGTGTTGTTATTGTACCCCAACTCCTTGGAGCAAAATAAACACCTGACCTTTAAGTAAAATAAGACAGTGAAAATACCGTTCTTCACAAG
This sequence comes from Hirundichthys speculiger, assembly GCA_018398805.1. Taxonomy (NCBI): domain Eukaryota; kingdom Metazoa; phylum Chordata; class Actinopteri; order Beloniformes; family Exocoetidae; genus Hirundichthys; species Hirundichthys speculiger. The sequence continues at coordinate 1,056,630 of JAGFBZ010000828.1, read as the reverse complement.
CAAACCTAATGCATCTAAAATAATGGTATATACAGCTTACCTTATTTGGACTAAGCAAGTCAAAATGTTCCCACATAGGGGAAATCCTCCTCTTCTGAGCTGGCTCCATCCTCCTCCTACCCTGTCGTCACTCTCCTAAATCTACTCTCTCTCTCTCTCTCTCTCTCTCTCTCTCTCCTTAACTCTGCTAAACTCTCCAAACTATATACTGAACTACCACAAACTATATAAACGCTATCCAATTCTAGTATCCAAGCTATCCAAACTCTATCCACACGCTGAACTGACCGCAACTCACCTACAAAAACCCACATTTTGAATGGAGCCTGTGGCGTTTATAAAGCTGTCAAACCCCGCACCATAATCTGAACCATTTCCCGAAGCAGTCATGTGGTACAGCCGAGCAGCGAAGCTTCGGACGTCATCGCTTTCGGCTCCTCCCCCTAAATGATGCAAGCCTCGATACGCGCTTCCCGGAAACGCCCCCTCCATCACTCGATACACACGCTTCGAAGCCTCGGCACGCCTCGTAACATCACTCGTTTTTGGAATTCTGGTGTCTTTAGCTTTTCGTGTTTTGGATTTTGTATTTTCATATTTTTGGATTTTTGGATATTGTTTTTGTGAATAAACCTTTTTGTGTTTTTGAAACTCCTGCTCTTGGGTCCTCCTTCCCTCAACCAGCTGCAGAACATGACAAGAATGGAGCCACCATCAACTGGACCCAGTAGGAGATGTCACTGCCTTCCAGGGAACCTGATTAGCGCTGGGGGGACCCCAAAAGCCACCAGGCAGGCTTGTGGGAGCTTGGGGAAGGGTCCAGCCATATTTTTTGGCTGAGCTTGCCTCTGAGGTGGAGGTCAGGACGCCTCGGAGAAGGCAAGGTAACCGCTCGCAGTCTGGGGCAGCCTCAAAGATGGCCAGTCCTCAGAGGGCTCCTGTCTCCACGGTTTCCTTGGAGGCCACACCACCCCCAGCTACCATCCCCAGAAGTGTCCTGGAGCATGCGTCCCCTTCGGCCCCTAAACCCATCTCGAGTGCAGTCCTGGACACGGTGCTGGCGATACAGGAGGAGGTCGAGTCCTTTTTTGAACTTTACCACCGTCTCACGTCTTCCATACTGGGGACCACGGACGTGAGGCAGTGGTTGTTCGTTTATGACCTCCTCCTGAGGACCCTGACCACCCAGCCCCAGCTCCTTACCCTGCCAGCCATCAGGTCACTCCACCACGTCCTGATCAGGGACAGGGAGGAGCTGGTGGTTTTAAAATCATTGTCCCAGGGGGTTTCTGATGCCGTTCCATCCATCCCCATTGCCGAGGTGGTCGACATGTCCTCACCTTCCCCTGTCCTCGAGACGGCCGACGCGCCTTCACGTTCCCGTGTCCTCATGGCGGTTGACGGACCTCCCTTCGCTCTCAAGGTGGTCGACGCACACTCGCCTCCTGTGTCTCCGAGGTGGTCGACGCACCTCCCCTCGCTCTCGTTGTTTGTATTTTTGCATTTTAGTGTTTTTGGATTTCTGGTGTCTTTAGGTTTTCATGTTTTGGATTTTGGATTTTCATATTTTTGGATATTGTTTTTGTGAATAAACCATTTTGTGTTTTTGAAACTCCTGCTCTTGGGTCCTCCTTCCCTCAACCAGCTGCAGAACATGACAGTAAAGGTAACTTTTATTTAAATGTTTTGCTACGATAGGAACTAAAGTGCCATAACATTTGTTGTTCAAACACTTTTAACATCAGCACTTGTCAATTTAATATTAATATTGGCCTATAATTTTCACAGAGTTCTTTATCCTTCCCTTCTTTGGGAAGAATTGTGATTATTGCTTCCCTCCAAGAGGGAGGAGTCTTGCCTTTTTTTAAGATTTCATTGAATGCTGCCAATAACATTGGTCCCAATTCCTTTTTAAACATTTTGTACCATTCGGCTGGGAATCCATCACTTCCTGTTGCTTTGTTTGATTTTAACTTATTAATGGCTTCTTCCAGTTCCTTTGCTGCGATATATGAACAAATACATTCATTCTGTTTTTCTCCTATTGTTGGTAGATCTAATGAACCCAAAAAGTTTCTTATTGATTCTTCCTCTCCCAAAAACGGTTGTGTATATAGCTTTTCGATAGTATTTTTCAAAAGCGTTTTCTATTTTTCCTGGTTCAAGTTCTAATGAATTAGTTGTGGAGTCTCCGATTTTATGGATTGCGTTCATGAATTGTTGTTTTCTTATTCGCCTAGCTAGCTATTTTTGTAGCTTTGGGGCCTGATTCATAGTAAATCTGCTTTTGAAGTCTAGATTTTTTTCCCACTTCATCTCCAAGTATCTCATTCACTTCTATCCTCAATTCCTTAATTTGTTGAATTAGACCTACATCTTTTGAGACTTTATGTTGTTGCTCCAATTTTTTAAGTTCTTCAATCTTCATCTGATATAATTTAAGCCAAACATTCTTATTGTATGCTGTTCGAGATATTAGTTTTCCCTGCATAACTGCTTTCATGGCATCCCAAAGAGTAGTGAAATCTACCTCCCCATTATCATTCTCTTCTCTATATATTCTGTTTTAATCTCTTCAACAAATTCTGGATTGTTTAGTAGACCAATGTTCATTCTCCATGCTGCAATCCTTTTCCTGCAGTTCATGTTTAGTATCAAGTGGAGAATGCAATGGTCTGACAAATCTGCTACTCCGATTTTACACTCTTCTATCCTAAATCTATCTGCTGTATTCATGAAGAAATAATCTATTCTAGTATAAACTGAGTGAGGGGCTGTCCTGGAAGAATTTGAATACAGAATGCTTCTGTCTAGGTGTTAAAGCTCCCTTTTCAAATAACTTCTCCAGACGAAAGTTGCTAACACCTTCATCAGTGTATTGTGACAATTTTCCCAGAGAGGAAGCTAACCATATGTGAGGGGGGAAACTTTCGTCGCACCTACCAAAACCCATATCAAATGAACTCTTTCCTTTTGGTCTTGAAGACTGTCTTCATACTTACTCAAATGCTGATTAAATCAGTTCCTGCCTTTTGATCAATATGATTTCTTTGTTGTAAGAGATGTAAATTGCCTTTTGGTCAAGTCAGGCTACTATATAAGGAATGTAAATGTTATAATGATGGGCACAACCATCCAGCCTGCAGGCTGCATGACTGTGTTCCCGCTGCTGCGCTCAGCTGAAATAAACCTGGTTAAAAGTTTGAGCTCTCTGCTGTCACATTTTGTTAAGGATCTATAATTTTAATTTGTGCAATTTATAAAATTGCCACAACAGGGGCTGAATAGAATGTGAAGTCCCTCTCAAATGGATGTAGTTCTCTCCAGACGTCAATAATTCCCAGCTCTGCTAATACAATATTTAAGTTTCGAGTCACTTGGGTTTTGCTGATTTTCTTTGCACTAGTTGTTCCAAGTCTTGATTCAGTGTAATGTTAAAATTAGGGATGCGCGCGATTAGTCGTCTAAACGATTAAACGTCCGCCCACTTACTAGTCGGCACCAGAACTATTAGTCGTTTAAACTAATATGTGTTTTATTCATGTACAAGGCCGCTTAACTGTCATACAGCCGCCCGCCACTAGTCGGGGCTACAGAGCCGTCAGACAGCAGCCTCCTCTCCACGGCAATGCTCGAGTAGACTGGAGTTTTAAAACGGCACGGTGGGAAGATGGTCTCGTAAGACCAGCGCGGTTTGGCGGTACTTTAATTTAGAAAATGAAAACCAAGGTAGTATGTAGACTGTGTCAGAGACAACTGGCATACAATCACTCGACTGGAGCAATGCGCAACCACATTCGACTCAAGCATTTGGATGTTAATCTGCATGAGACGACGGCTGCTAATGCTAGCGGTGCTAGCCACACTCAGGCCGATTTGACATTGTTTACCTGGAGACGTGTTGTCCCGTCCGGTCTGAGAGAATAACGCAGCTCATCACGATAAGGACTTCGCAAGATATGCGACCAAGATATGCAGGATATGTGTTTTGCTTTTTTTTAGACTAGTCGACTAGCCTTAATTAAAATTTTTGTTTAGTCGACAGGGAAATTAGTTGCCAGGAACATCCCTAGTTTTTATTGAACGATACATCCAGATCATCTGACTGGTTGAAGCAGAGCATGAAGTGTTCAATTCTAAGCTGGAGTTGATAGGTGGTCATAACTCCGCAGTATAACATTTTAAAAAATTTGCCCTTAAATGGTAATTTCAGAAAAAAAATGTAAAACAACGATTAGGCATGCCACCATTAGCTCAACTCACTCTAAACAGTCCAGCCTTTTCTTTTTTAACAACAGTGTAGCGTTTTCTCTTACACTCTTTTCAATACAGTAGATTAGAACTAGCAGCAAATGTAAAAAAAAAATTGTATCAATTCTCTCTCTTTTTTTTTTAAATAATACTTTTTTTTCTTATCCTCTTTATACCTGCCGAGCAAATGGCTGGAAAGTGGAAAACTACTTTATCAACTCTCAAAACTGTCAAATCCTGTTTTTGTTTTTTTGTTTTTTTGTTTTTTTTTTTTACAATAGGCCTACTGCACTCTTTTTAATAAATGAGTACAGTATCAAGTTTTTTTTCCTTTAGTACATAACAAGTCAACTCTACTTTAAGCCAGCCATAAATTAAGGCATCATACAAACAACAAAACCGGTCTTTTCTTACACTCTTTCCAAATCAATACTGCATCAAAGAACGCTTTTTTTTAAATTTTTTTTATTCCTGAGGTAGATAAACCAGGCACAAACTAAGGCATATTATTTTTGTCTGAACAAAAACTGGAGTTCGACCCCTGCCACAACTCACATCTTTCTTTTGTCTCGCTGGCAGCTGCACTGTTTGTTTTTAATCTGCATCGGATGCTGCGCACCCCGCCTTCCTTAGCGGGAGCATGTCACCCCTAATGCTGCATGCTTGTCGTTGAACAAGAACGCAGTTTAACTCTAGTGTGCCCTCTGCTGGCCTGGAGGCCACATCCTGATTCATTGCTTAATTAAATTGATTCAAATCATATTTAAAAATACGATTTAAATAGATTTTTTTCAAAAATCACGGCATGCCTAAAGACGATACATCCAAATTCACAAAAAAAGCTCCAGTTTCTCTTTTAAGTTCCTTTCGGGGCTGCGACCAACAAAGCGGTTGTGATTGCAACTTTTGTTTGTACAATTAAGGCAACATAACAGGAATAAATATGCTTTACCAAAAGGTAAATTATTTTCTTCCACACTTGAAATCCTTGAGAAGGACTTGGGTGAACTTTGGCCAGAATGTCCATTCACTTTTGATTTTTAAGACACTTCAGGGAGGAGCTGTGTGAGAAACTACCAGTTCTCTTCTACAACAGAATGATTTATTCACAAGCAGCTACTTGTCAGATACTTAACAATGACAAAACCGGATGGGAAAACTGTTAAAATCAGTCTTTCCCATTGCGTCTGTAAAGTTTTCATATATCCTGAAAACATAAGCAGTTCCCCACACTTCATTTCATTTATTCCTCAGAACAACAGCCAGAGCTGGACACCAGTTGTTGATTCTAATAACATTTCAAGTAAATTCCTAAAAGAAAAGCAGGTATTTCATGAGTTACCTTCCTGATCCTCACTACTGTCCTTAGTTGAAGGGGGTTCCTCTTGGATTCCGAGGCCGAACAGGTCGGTATCGTCCTTGGGCTTGAAGGAGATCACAGTGGGCTTCAGTGGTTCTGCCACCTTCGCTACCACATTATATTAAAATTCATTGGAATTCATGCATAATCCAATTAATTCCAACTGAATCCAAAATTCTAATTTCAAGCAATGCCAATTCATGAAAAAACAGCCGAGCTAAGAAAGAAATTGAATCAAATCTGCCCTTCAGTGTTTTCCTCATCCTGAGCAAGCATGAGCAACAGCGGAGAGGAAAAACACCTGGTAAACGTGCTAAAAAACCTCCAGCAGAACCAGAGCCAGGGAGAACAGCCATCTGCCTCAATAATAATGAAATATGTCATAAATGAACATATCCCTAAGCACAAGCTTTTAAAAAAAGAACTGGTTTAAGCCCAATGTTAAAGGAACAGTAACTGGGATCTGGTTCCACATGAGAGGAGCCTGATAGCTGAAGGCTCTGCCTCCCGTTCTGCTTTATCCAGACTCCAACAGAGCTGTCGCTGCTGCACTTGTGATCAGCTGGAGGCTGTTCACTGTCATGTTGGGACATCCTATTAATAAAGAATTACAGTTGTCCAGGCGTAGTAACACATGCAGGGGTTAAATTGGGCCAAGGCTGTCCAGGGCTGAGCCCCAGCACATAACCTCAGAGCGGATGGCATATGATCAGCACACATCAAAAGCAACAAACCCTTTTCATGATTTTCAGTTCTGAAGACACACATACAACACACAGATAAGGTGTTTATCTCTGTGCAATATGATATGGTTATCAAATTAGAGGGTTATTTTCCAAAAAAGTATATTGGGGCAGGGCGGCGGGGGCAGGGGGTACGAGGCAGAGCCCCCCCACATAACCAATCCCAATTTAACCCCTGATTCTGTTATCCTTGATGTCCAAGGTCTGGAAAAGTCTCTTATAGTGATATGCAAATGCACTAATCATAATATTGTACGATTATATTTTTAAGAAATTTGTTGTATGATAATTCACTTTTATCATGGAACATAATTATACAACATAACTATCAGCAAGTACTAATAATGATAATAGTAAGAGCATAAATTAAAGTAGTTATTATCATTATTCAGACACGGGCGCAGATAGGATTTTTAAACTGGGGGGACTGAGCTGTCATTAGAACTCTGAGTTTTCTAACTGAATTATTATTTGTAGACAAAGGCCTATCTAGTTAACACTCGCCTTACATGATCAACTTGTTATTTGTCTGGTATGTTAAAGACGCTCCAAAACTTAATGTCGTCTGCATTTTTTATTGAAACATTTGCTGATCTCAGCAGGATAAAGAATCTCATTACAGAAACTTTAACTGTAACTTCTAACAAAAAGGGAATGTTCAAAAATGTATTACAAATTAAAATTGAAATGATTCACTCTTGTGCCTTTTATATAAATGATTAGAAACATTAAAAAATGTATGAAAACAGAAGTATAAACACTTGAACAACAGATTCATACAAATAAAAATAACAAGTATTTTTTTCCAATAAACAAAATTGGTCAGAAAAAGAAAAATCCCTCTGCAGCCAAACAGATTTACCGTTCTAAATGTTAGATGCATGCCCCCCCCCCCCCAACCCCCCCCCCCCCCCCCCCCCCCCCCCCCGTCCCCAGTGCCATCTGAGCCCTTGCTTAGTTTACTTAAAATACTCTTCGGAAATGTCCCTACAAATACATTTGAAATGATACTTTGAGAAGTGTAATCAAAAAGATGTCAAGGATACCAGAAGTTGTTTAAATTGTACTTCATTACTTCTAAAAGTAGTGAATAATAGTTAGTATATTTAAAGTTGCTCCAAAATAGCAGATTTAGTATGTACTTTGTACAGTAGGTTCAAAATATTTTAGGTTCATTGAAGAGAAGCACTACTTCAGTTTATTTCCGTTTCACCTGGAACTGCTTCTTACTTTTCTATTCCCTGTTTTAATCTGTCTTGTGTTTTTGACACTGAATGTTGATGTTATACTGTGTTTTTATGAGAACAGTTCACACTGACAGCAGGTTCATCCTATGGAGCGCATTATCACTGTAAAACCACAGTTACCAGTAACACCAGGACTCTGTCATAGAAATCTGTGTCTGGGTTGAATTTCTGGAATCTGTTATTGACAAATTTGAATTAACACAAACAATACATAGACAAGTAAGTAGATTTTCAGAGTTTACTGAACTCCTGTAGGTCTTTATTTATATATATAACACAGATTTCAACATGAACTTGAATACAACTCACTGAAATTCATTAATGTGAAATAAATCTGGAACATTTTGGGGTGTGGGAGGAAGCCGGAGTCCGGAGAGAACCCACGCAGACGTCTGGAGACCCCAGACTGGGAATCTTCCTGCTGTGAAGTGGCCACGTAGACGACCACAGCAACGTGCTGCCCTGACTTTTCCCCCTCAGTTCAGTGGAGTGTGTATGTGTTGTAGTGGTGCGGTGGAACAGCAGGTCATCTTCTTGGAGTGTGGTGCTAATGGAGGTGAGTGTCCTCATTCATCTGTGGTTCTCCTGCTGGACGGTTCTTGGATGTCCGTGAGGAGAATCTGCGTCTCCTTCTGAAACGCTTTTTGGAGGATTTAGCTTCACCTCCAGACTGATTCAGAGTGATGTCCAACGCTGGTTCTCCTTGTAGCTCTTGTGTCTCAGTTTCCAGCGTTGATGTTGTTTTCTCTTCACAGGAAATGACATCATGTGTGGTATTAGTGACCACAAGTTTTTCAAAGCTATCCAGCTCTCTTTTACTTCCAGTTCCTGATCCAGATGTTGCTTCTTTACTGGAGGCTGCTGTTGTTGGTTCAGGATCCCTGCCGCCGTAGCTTTCAGAAGTTCTCACATTTTCTTCTTTCTTTTTTCTTCTTTTCTTCTGTCTTCTACGGCCAGCAGAAATGCCGTTTGGCTCATCACAGCGACACACTCTCATCACAGACTCTGCTGAGATCACATCAGGTCTGTTATCATCCAGAGGAAGGTGTTTCATGGTTGTGGAAATCATGAACCAGACCTTCACTCTGGGTGATCAGTTTCCCGGTGGCGTCCAACGCTGGTTCTCCTTGGTTGATCTTGTGTCTCAGTTTCCACTGTTGATGTTGTTTCCTCTTTGCAGGAAATGACATCATGTGTGGTATTAGTGACAGTCTGTTTTTCAAAGCTATCCAGCACGCCTTCACTTCCAGTTCTTGATGGATGTGTTGGTGGTTCTAGATCTTTGCTACCATAGCTTTCTGGAGTTCTAACATTTTGCTCTTCACCTTCAGTAGAAATGCAGTCTGGCTCCTCAGAGCGACACACTGTCATTATACTCTTTGCTGAGATCTCATAAGGTCCATTATTATCAAGAGGAAGGTGATCCATGGTGATGAAATCATGATTGAGCGCTTCACTAGGGGTGATTCTCTTCCGTGGATCCACTTCCAACATCTTCTTCAGGAGGCTGATGAATTCTCTCGTGTCATCACAGACAGTGGGGTTCATCATTTCCGGCTGCATTGACATCAGCTCATCCAGAGAGAAAAACTGAGAAGAAACGCCACGATGCCACTCGACGTCCTCTTCCGTTTCCATCTCGTACTGTTCTGTGGATTTCAGCTGCCATAAACGTCGAGGAACCTCCTTGACCAGATTGAAATAGCAATCTGTATCGTAGGCAACATCCAGGAAATCACTGTCAGGTATACCAGTCAGTTGTGTGATGATCCTCATGGTCTCAAATTCACTCTCACATGGAAACAAGTGGTTTCCCATGAACAGGAACGCCAGAACACAGCCCAGAGACCACATATCCACGCCTTCATCCAGAGTGGGATAATGGAGCAGAACCTCTGGTGCTCTGTAAGCCAGATTCTGGATGATGCCTTTCTTCCACAAGTTTGGTGCTTCTGTTGCGAAACCAAAATCAATCAGTTTCACCTTAAAGGGCTCTGATTGATGATTGACAAGCATGATGTTGTCTGGTTTGATATCAGCGTGAACCAGATTGGTGCTCTTCAGGGCTTTCAGAGCCACCAACATCTGCTGGGTAATCGCTCGAATTTCACAAATGTGAAGAGGAGCGAAACGTCTGCTTCGCATGAAATCTAACAAGCTCACGTCCAACATTTCTGTGACGACACAAAAATAGTCTCTATAGATGAAGTTTTCTTTCAACTTGAGGAGATTGTTTTTATCTGGATTGAGCTTTGTGACTTTCTCCAGCGCCTCAGCTTCTCTTCTGCATGATTTCATGTAATCAGTTTTAACAACTTTTACAGCCACAAGTTCTTTTGTTTTCAGGTTTTTAGCTCTGGCCACTTTTCCGAACGACCCCTCACCCAGGAAGGCCTCGATGGAGTAGTCAGAAGAGTTACCAGTAAGAACCTCATTGAGCTGGATGTTAAAAAACGTATCCATTTCTGGGAGTTGAAGATTTTCTCTGCAAACAGGTGGAAACTTACTAAAAAGATGTGTCTGAGTGAACAGTTTTCGGGCGGGTGACTGGCAGAATGCGTTTTTAACTTTATATAACCACAGAGAACTCACACAGCTCAAGCATATGTGACGTCAGGTGACGTCAGAATAGCGCTGCTTGTTCCGCTCACCACGCCGCTTAGAAAAAAAAAAAGGTTTCTGACGTGAGCCGAAGCGGCACAGCGAATCACGTGATTAACGCAAAAAAAAAAAAAAAAAACAAAAAAAAAAAACTCTATAAATCTCATGATTGTGTTTAGGGCAGGGGTGTCCAAACTCGGTCCTCGAGGGCCGCTGTCCTGTATATCTTAGATGTTTCCCTGAAATAACACACCTGATTCTAATGAATGGATCACCATCAGCTTGTCATCCAGGTCTGCACAAGTCTGTTAACGACCCATTCATTTGAATCAGGTGTGCTAAAGCAGAGAAACATCCAAGACTTGCAGGACAGCGGCCCTCGAGGACTGGAGTTGGACACCCCTGGTTTAGGGGTTAAATTGGGCCGGGGCTGATTCCCGGCACATAAGCTCGGAGCGGGTGGCATGTGATCACGTACACATCAAAAGCAACAACCCTGTTCACGATTTTTAGTTCTGAATAATTAAATATTGTTTTATTAATTAATAAACCCATGACTTTTATGAGATAGATCATGGTTTTCCTGATAACAAGACGACCTGTCAAGAGCTATTTAGAACAGAACTTGCGATCAGAGATTCTGGTTTCCGGAACACTGCGTGGGTTGCCAGTTCCGCTTTTTATAAGGGACTTTGGGGTTTCTTTTTTTTTTTTTGTAAGCTTGCTTAAAAAAAAAAAAAAAAAAAAATCAGAAGTTTTGCGTGGTTTGCGGGTTTTGTATTTCCGCGTTGTGACTTGTTTATAACTATCCCCGTACACCGTGTCCCCTTTTACCTGCGTACGATAATCCATCAATAATGCACCAGGCACACAGCAGATCTGGCAACCCGCGGCAGAGAAAGTCGGAGAGAGCTTCTTGTTGCCTCAAGTTAGCTACCTTTGGCAAACATAAACAAAACACGTCTTGTGCTCTAGCCTTAATTAACTGTCGATACAGTCAATTTCACTTTTATGCAAGAAGGTTAATAAATTGTTTTGTTGTCTTGGACTTTTAGAGGTCAGCAGCTAAAGATTAAAAATGGGGAAAGCAAAGAGGAGGAAGCTTACAGATTTCTTCAAAAGGTGGGCAGCAAACAACCTATCTGTTAAAATGTTAATTTAAGGTACTGTACTGGTAGCCTGGTTAGCACCAGACCATATCACAGGTCTGGGGACCCTCCTATTCTAAATCCCATAAGGGAGTGTGGTTTACCTAAACCATAGTCAATTAATGCATTTTCATTCACAAGTTCTCTGAAATGTTTTACTTAACCTATGCCTAGAAGAAGAGGGGAAAAAATAATACTGATCTAAATATGCTTATATTTTTTATTTTCAGACAGTATGTGTTTTGCTGCATTCACATATATTGATTTTTTTGTATAATACCGTAATTTGAAATTTATTGTATAATAAATCAACTGTTTTGGTGTAAGATTGTGCAAGCCTTCAGATTTTCTCACTGAACATTTCTCTTTCACATTTTTCACCTGTAGACATGTGACAAGATTTAATATGATATTGCTCAACCTACATCTGTAAAGTCAGCTAACAACTTATTAAAATGCACCAGAATTCAGCAAATAACATGTATGATAATAAAAAAACTTGTGTATATAAATATTTCCCTCTATTTATGAAGAAATAAGTTTGCATTTATTGAACAAACCAAACATAGTCATACTCACACATAGTGTAAAGATGAAACATGGGGTGAAAAATAAATGAAGGGCTTCATTCCAAGATGCTTTAAATCCATTTGAAGGACATAAAAAAAATGACAAAATCCTGAAAACTAATACTTCTAAGGTGCGTATCTTTCTAAGGAATGTTCTTACTTTAGTCAGAAGTTGATGTGAACTTCTGCAACTGATGCTTTTGTTCATTCAGTTTTGAAGCTTTCAGTGGCATTAGTTTCCACATGGTGTGCCATTTTGGAAGTAAGCTCTTCAAATATATATATATTCATTTATATACTTTTTACATTCTTTTCTTGCTGTACATGTAAGTCTCATGCTTTGCTTGAAACTGCCACCAGCATTTATCCTCTAAAAAGGAGAAAAAAAAAACAAACAAATTGAAAAAAAAAAAAAAAGCCACAGTATTCTGGATTAATGCTGCATAGTTTCCACTTTGGACAACCGAACATTATTTCTGTGTAAACCAACAGGCTGTACCCGTGAACGGGGCAGGTGGAGATACTGTATGAAACTTGTCAGCTGTGAAAATGGATGTAAAAATAAAGGTCACATCTCCTTGATTTCTCTGCAACGTTTTGATGCGTGTTTCGGAGGATGCAGCGGATCATCTCAGTCGTCATGAGCAGGTTTGAGGCTCCTGCACAGCAGATGTAACGTAACGTGTTTAACAGTTCACAATAACATGTCCATTTCCTTAAAAAACTGTGGAAGCAAACAGCTGCATTGAATAGCAGAGCACAAAGTTCAGAAAATTAGTTTGTGACCCATAAAAATCTGCATGAGTTTGACTAAAGGACAGTCTGAGCACGCGCACACACACACAAAACAAACAAAAAAAAACTCACAATAGGAAAAACCCGACATTTTGCAACAAAAATAATAACAGGTACAATAAAAAGCAAGGATAAAACAATGAGATAGTTGTGGAAATGTTGCACTTATAGAGGAATCAGGACATAATCCTTTAGAAGAACTGCTGTTCAGTGAGAATCAAACAAATCTAAAGACAAACACATGTACTGATTCACTGCACTCTTCTAACAGGCTTTAAAGATGCTACAGATCAACCGATAAAAGACTATTCTCAACCCAAATGAGCTATCCAACAGTTTACAGTAAGAACACTTAAAATTGGTTATGGGGACAACTGCACATCACTCCCTTGTAGGAACCTTCATTAAGGCGTTATGCAGAGAACATGAACAGAGCCAACCGTCATCCTGTGGATCGCTCTCTGATGAAGCCGACAGCATGAAGACAGATTTGAATCCAGATGCCACCTTTGCCTGCGTGAGATCCAGAGCATGTCCACAAACTGACCATGCTTGGGTATAAATGGAGCTTTTTACTGCTGCCAGACTCATAGGCCACTTAGCTGTTGTTCATGGCACATTTTTGTTTTCGGAGCGCAAGACAGCAGTTTACGCAAGAAAGCTAGCGAACAGGTGCTGCTGCGTACAAAGCTGCTTAAATGTTACTTGACCACAGATCTGGCCTACTGAAAACTGCAACGGTGGCATACGTGAAAGCAAAACAAAGATCTCTTCTTAACTTTGCAAAAATGGCTTAAAGATCTTGCCTTTTTGAAGGCTCTTAAGAGTCAGTTGTGGGGTAAGAACGGTTGTAAATACAAGCACAGGTGAAAAACAGCAGCAGACATAAAAATTAAATAAAAGTAAGAAAGGAGCATTTTCAGACTTGGCTGACTAGGTGGAGATGGAATACTCCTGGAGTGAAAAAACTAAAGTCATTTTTAAATCAGTTGATCTTAAATTATTATTCAACGCTTATCAGACACGAGACTAAATTTGCCATTAACCATTTAAGCCAAAAACAAAAAAATAGCAAAGAAGCAATGAGAGAACACTAGCATTTTTAAGGAGTCAGTCGTCACTCTGAGCATGCTCGCAGTTACTACAATAACCACACAAACATTCAGACTAAACTGTAACTATTTACAGCTGATTCGGAGTGGAACCACTTGCAGAGCGTATCAAACCAAAGGAAATCTAAAATTAAATGATTCATTCTTGTTGTAGTACAAAGAGCTGATCTGTGTCCACCAGAATTAAATCTTAGTATTTATAACAGTACATGGTGGTCCTCCGGCTTCTTTTTTTATTTTCTGTACAGTACAGGTGGGAAAAAAGAATCAGGGAACACACAGGTAGCAGTATTCTTAGTTAGTTTTCCTGTGTGCTACTGGTAGCCTTGCATATGGTGTATGGCTTGGAAACACTGCTTTAAGCACACACAGATCAAGGAACCAGGATTTTTTTTTTTTAAACACCACACCTCGCTGCTGCTCTGCCCTCCATGTCCTAATTGAGCTTTCATAGTTGTTCATAATCCCCATCCTCTCTTTGATATATATATATATATATATATATATATATATATATATATACATATATATATACTCATAGATAAACGTATGTTTCTCTGAAGCTCAGAAATACATTCACTGACCTCATATTCACTCAGACTCCTCTGAGTCACATCAATGGCTGTGTTTTGGCAAACATTAGTAGTCGACGTTATGCAACAGACTTTAACTGTGAACATCCCTCCACTCAGTGTAACCAGCATTAATATATGTGTGATATGCATCAACATATTATTCCTCTTGATGAGGCTTGATGTAAAGTTATCCTTCCTTAGATTAAAACACCACTTTTAAGACCAGAAATATGTGCGGCTATGAACTAAAACGATTACAGGAAAGGCGCAAAGGGTATCACCCAAGACCCACAGGGGCTTTGGCATCATGTTTACAGCTGTTGTGTTTTTACAGAAACAACCATGACGCACCACAAGGAGGTTTTTATTAGTGATGCGCGCGATTAGTCGTCTAAACGATTAAACGTCCACTCACTTACTAGTCGGCACCAGAAATATTAGTTGTTTAAACTAATATGTGTTTTATTCATGTACAAGGCCGCTTAACTGTCATACAGCCGCCCGCCACTAGTCGGGGCTACAGAGCCGTCAGACAGCAGTTCCCCTCTCCACGGCAATACTGGAGTAGACTGGAGTTTTAAAACGGCACGATGGGAAGATGGCCTCGCAAAACCAGCGCGGTTTGGCGGTACTTTAATCTAGAAAATGAAAACAAGGTAGTATGTAGACTGTGTCAGAAACAACTGGCATACAATCACTCGACTGGAGCAATGAGCAACCACATTCAACTCAAGCATTTGGATGTTAATCTGCACGAGACGACGACTGCTAATGCTAGCGGTGCTAGCCACACTCAGGCCGATTTGACATTGTTTACCCGGAGACGTGTTCTCCCGTCCGGTCTGAGAGGATAACGCAGCTCATCACGATAAGGACTTCGCAAAATATGTGAACAAGATATGCAAGATATGTTTTTTCCATTTTTTTTTATACTACTTATACTAGTCTTAATTAAAATTTTCGTTTTGTCGACAGGGAAATTAGTCGCCAGGAACATCTCTAGTTAAAATCCCCTACACATATCAGTATTCCTTCTATTTCTTGAACAACTTCGAAAAAGCTCATAAAAAACTCTTAACACTGGGGGAGCATAGACATTGACAAGTGTAACTATTTAATTATCAATTTTCCTTTTAACCAGAATATATCTATCCTCTTTATCCTTCATTTCCTTTAAGGTCTCAAATTTTAACGCATTTGAAATTAAAATCATTACCCCCCTTTTCTTCTCATGTTTATAAGAGCTATAATATGTAATTTTAAATCCCAATTTTTTAAATACTTTTCATGCTCTTGATTCGACAAATGTGTTTCTTGTAGAAAACTAATCTGCGACATTTATTTTTTAAATTTTGCCATGACCTTCCCCCTTTTTATTGGATCATTTAACCCATTCACATTCAAAGACACCACTTTAAGTTGTCTATATTGTATCTTCTCCTTTCTTTAGATTGTCTCTTTCTTTCCCACTGACGCTTGTAACTCGAACAAAAATATGAACTCTAACACTAGAACTTTTTTTCCGATAACATTGGGCTTCTTTAATCATGCCCACATCCCTGCTGGAAGGAGAGGGGAAAGTCCCCCAGTATCGGTGGGGCACCTCACTAGAGGTAGATAGAGGTCCTATGCAAAGACCCCCTTGCCTTCTAGTAGTGTCCAACATTTCTCTACATTCCAACTCCACCAGTCTAACTAAAACTTATGAAAAGCCTATTTGCGCGAGGCAAGCCTTAGCCTAGTGTACAGACTGAGTATTTAACAATAAGAAAATGAGTAAACAAATATATCTTCCTTGCGTATTTATAGCCTCTTTCCCCCATCCCCTGATATTACCATTAAAGTAAACTACCACTAAGTCATCATCTGTAATTATAAACAAACGTATAAATAAATCTAAAAGACAGCATCAACATATCTTAATATACATTTAGACCATAGTTTATACTCATTTTAAGTTGAAACCTTATTCACGTCTGCCTGTCCCCTTTCCATTAAATGCTTTCTCCATCCTCGGCTCTTTGAAATTCTTGCAGTTTCCTCTCGTGTGTTGAGTTAATCCTCCATGAGCCCGCGGTTCCCCTACGCCTTGCCACTGCGATGCCACCTGTATCCACTGCTCCATGGCGCAGACCTCGTCCGCTTCCTTCACTTGTACATAGGGGTGCTCCGATCAGGGTTTTTGGGCCGATCACCGATCACCAATCACTGAAATCAATATCGGCCGATCCGATACCGATCACCGATTGTATTTATTATGTGCATGCCAGTAGTGGCATGCACATATTGCAATGCTGCAGGATGGCCCAAAATGGCCCTGGGGGGGGCATAAAATGGCCCTCTGGGAAGTTGCCCCTGCGAGGGCATCTGGGGGGACACCGCCCTCGTTATGGAAGAAAAAAAATCCCGAAAAAAACCCAAAAAAACGACTGAAAAAATGGACAAAAAACGCGTTTCGGAAGGCGTATATTAGTATCCAGGATGAGTTTCCCTTTTCTTATTTTTATTCCGCATCATTTTTTGTCCGTTAATAGGGGCATAACCGTAAGGTGCACACATGCATGGAATATATCAAAACGTAGGTCTCGATCGTGCGATGTGTGCTATTACTTTTCTCCGTCAAAAGTGTTACCGTGGCGACGCTAGACGCCAAAAACCGGTCAAATTTGTCCCATAGAAATGAATGGGATTTTGACCGACTCCAGTTAAGTCATGGGTTCAATCCCAGCTAGAGGCATATGTCGCGTGCCAGCCCGTAATGTGCACAAATGCATGAAATATATCAAAACGTAGGTCTCGACCGTGTGATGTGTGCTATTACTTTTCTTTGTCAAAAGTGTTACCGTGGCGACGCTAGATGCCAAAAACCGGTGAAAATTGTCTTCTTGGGCCCTCTTTGCCCTCTTTGGAGCTTTATAGCTCAGCCATATTTTATAGCACAGACACCATTCAAACTTTAAAGGGGTCACAAGACTTTGGACTTATACTGTCCCCTACCAAGCAAAGTCATGTGCCATGTTAGTCCAGTGGTAAAAGCAGCCGCCCCACATACGGGGACATTGAGTTCGATCCCACCCTGAAGCATATGCAACATATGCCAGGTACAGTGGATGAATTTAAACTACTTAAAACTGCTCTAGTTTAAAAACGCAAAACATTCACCTAATAACAAATATAACTGTAGGTCTACGTTGATTGAATAGACCGTTTAGACTTGTGTTCACACAAAGAGTTATACTCTTGTCTACCGTGTGACGTCATCTGCCACGTAAGTCCAGTGGTTAAGGCAGCCGCCCTCTATATGAGGGACGGCGAGTTCGATCCCAGCGTAAGCCATAATTTGCGTGCCAGCTACGGTGGATGAATTTTTTTACTTTTTAAAACTGCTCTAGTTTAAAAACGGAAAACATTCACCAAATAGGTTTCCAGTTTCAAACTCGAGATCTCGAGTTTGAAAGTCGAGATCTCGAGTTTGATTTGCAATGCAGTTGACTTGTGAAATGCGTGCGCTCGGCTGTGCGGAGGAACGGCTGCCGGAGAGAGAAGGAGAGTCCACCGCCCCGGGGGGCTGCGTAGACGGAGCCGGCAGAGTCCAGACTAGTGAGGTGGTTTGGACCGTGACACTTTTTAAATCTGCTCAAGTTTCGAAATGGAAAACATTGACCAAATGACCAAATAACAAATATATCTTTGGGTATACGTTGACACTGAGACAGTGTGTTGCTTTATAGCGTAACGGTCTGATGCACTGACTTTCACCTGGTAGACTCCGGTTCGAATCCGGCCTGCGGATGCTTTTTTTTTTTTTTTTTTTTGTCTTGCAAGATTCATTAAAATAAAATAAAATATAATAAAAGAGAAGAAAAGAAAATTTTCAAACTCGAGATACTAATAGTATGCCATCTGGGAATGTCACTCAACAAGTTTCAGCCCAATCTGATGTGGAATTTCAAAATAAAGTGACATCAAAATCAGGTATAAATGCAGTATACTGTCACTACTTTGAAAGACTTGTAAAATAAAAAGTCCTAGTTTCCACAGACTCATTCCACTTCTCACTAATAGTATCCCATCTGGGAATGTCACTCAACAAGTTTCAGCCCAATTTAATGTGGAATTTCAAAATAAAGTGACATTAAAATCATGTATTTACAAGTAATTTCAACAGCAAAACGGCACAAATATTTCAAAGAGGGCTGGCGTGACAGACTTTTGAGAAGAGAGGGCTGGCGTGACGGCAGTTCCCTCGGGGTGCCTGCAGCCGTACGCTGCCCCAGCGGCCTCTGATAGAGCGATCTCTCCATCTCCGTCTCTGCTGCAGAAGCCAGATCAAACTCGAGATCTCGACTTTCAAACTCGAGATCTCGACTTTCTGCTTCTTTCTGGCTTCGGAGATGGAGAAATGCAGAGAGCCGGAGGCGAGAAGGAGGGAGAGAGGCCGCTGGGGCAGCGGTAACACGTCCAAACATCACCCTGCTCTGAAGATGGACGTGCATTAAGCAGCAGCAAGCGACAATAAATGTGCTGCAAGCGGGCATGCACATATCAAAATTTCTCCGAAATTTTCTAGTTTCCCTTTGTTTCTTGCTGTCTTAGACCTTTTCGACTTGAAAATTGTGGACATGCGCCCCCTAGTGGCCCCGCCATAACTGGAGTGTGCGGTGCTCCACCAACTAACCCAAACACAGCAGCGTGGAGCATTTGTTACGGATAACGCAGACATGTCTTGGATTGATGATGTTAGGCAGTGGCCTCCAGTTACAGAGGAAGGTAGTTTATCGCTGTTTTTAATGATTGGTTATGGAAATAGCATGATCTATTCCCATAATCAAACACTAAAAACTGTGGAACGCTGCAACGCTGGCTATAACTAACGTCAACAAGCCATAAAGATTATGCTACTGTAACGTTAACGCTAGCGGTAAATTAGGCTATGTGTTAATGTTATATTTAATTTATTTAATTATTCTCCTAAGTCATTCATTCATTCATTCATTCATTCATTCATTCATTGATTTATAGGCTTGTGCTAGTACCGAGGGCTACAGTAGCCTCATACTGCTGTTCTTTCGGCCAGAATCGTCCGGGACTCTCAGCGAGACTATGAGTAGTACGAGATTGAATGTTAACGAAAACTCACCCGGCTGTATTCATTTGGAACAAAGTCCTTTCTGTTGATATTTTTCACCCACGTCTTCCTAACTTCTTGGTTGTCGGTGCGCCCAGGAAATCGGTGCAAACTGTATGGCTGCAAACAAGGCAGTCTTCGTGCAGTAAAGGCTTGTGTGTTTCATACTTTCTTCTTCCATTGTTGAATTTTCACGCCATTGTTGGCACAGTTTATGACGGAACGTGTATTCCCACTCGACCGACTCGACATTATAAAAATATATATTTGTAGAAAGAGAAAAACACTGGTTAATCTGCGAGCCGGTGAAAGTGTCGCTCTGTAGCACAACCCCGCAATGGCGGACGGGGTACTTCCGGGGGGCTGGCCCGAAAAAGGTCTATACACAGTGTACGCGCACGAGAATAGAGCGTTTTTGATCGGCTCTTTTGATCGGCTTTAATGACAATTCTGACCGATCCCGATCATATGCATATCGGCCGATCCGATCAGGTCACCGATCGATCGGAGCACCCCTACTTGTACATCCATTCCCCTTTTCCTCATCTCTTTCGCTGCCTCTTGCGCACTGCTGTAGAGTCGAGGTCCGTCGGTCTAGTGGATTCTGATGCTGGTCAGGGGCGTTTGGAACCGGATGCCTTTAGCCTTGAGGGTCTTTTTAATCTCCGCATAGGCTCTGCGCTTCTGTACTCTCTATGCTTTCTATGTAATAACTCCTCAAAGTGGGTGACCGAGTCTCCCTCTGAGCCTTCAGGGACCCCAAATATCCGCATGTTGTTCCTCCTGGACCTTCCTTCGAGTTCTGTCAACTTTTCTTTTAGCTTTTTCTGCTCACAAAGAGCCGTCAGTAGTGTGCCTTTAGCCTCCGTGTTGAACGTCTCAAGCTTCTCGATGCGTGTTTGCGCCTCGTTAAGACCTTTATCTCCTGCTTCACTGCTTGCCTCCATCACAACCTCTTGCATTTTTTTCTGCGTTTTCGGATTTTTCCGGCTTTTCTGACGGGCTCCCTCCACTCATCCCTGTACCAACAAGTTGAATTAGGTTTGTAGTTAGTTGAGGGAGGAGGGTTAATTTTCCTCGACTGGCGGGAGCTATGAACTATTCTGCCGTTCCCTACATCCCTCAACCAGAAGTCCGGTCCTGATGTTTTCATGTGATGTTTTAAAGACGGCTGTTTCCTACTGACAAGTTGTCATTTCTGATCATCCTATTTCTGTAATGTTGGTGATGGCCTCTTCACCTTGTATGTATCTGGAGATTAAATCCACTTGCATTCTCTGTCCGATTGTCCAGTCAAGTGTTTGTTAAGTGTTTCATTATTGCCTCACCAGAACTCACTAATAAATGATAAACTATACCTTAATCGTGAAAATTTAATCAACAGCACCCAAGAAAGTTCAGCAAGTGCCAGGACCGTCTCCTGAAGGTGTTTCAGCTGTGGGCCGCCACCAGTGCAGAACTTGCTCAGGAATGGCAGCAGACAGGTGTGAGGACATCTGCATACACAGTGAGGCGAAGACTTTTGGAGGAAGGCCTGGTGTCAAGGAGGGCAGCAAAGAAGCCACTTCTCTCCAGTTAAAACATCAGGGACAGACTGGTATTCTGCAGAAGGTACAGGGACTGGACTGCAGAGGACTGGGGTAAAGTCATTTTCTCTGATGAATCCCCTTTCCGATTGTTTGGGGCATCTGGAAGAAGGCTTGTTCGGAGAAGACGAGGGGAGCGCTACCATCAGTCCTGACTCATGCCAACAATGAAGCGTCCAGAAATGGCCTGTTTTAATTGCATGCATAGTGAAAATCCCGCCTACTTTCAAAGGACCCTAAACTTCCTACTGCATATGCAATTCACATGCACTTCTTCATGAATTTTATAGTTGACAATAAGAATATTGATTGCATCTATTGTGAAAGTCCCACCTACTTTCAAAGGTGAAACTAGAAACCTCCTACTATATATGCAATTCACATGCACTTCCTCATAAATATTATAGTTGACAATAACCATATTAATGTGAAGTATGGACACATGATGGGTGATATTTGTGAATGTGTATATATTGTGTAGTTTATATATTCCCATGCACATTTGGGCATCATGTTGGTCTATATATGAGTTATGTAACTGCAAAAAAACAGTATGACCTAATGATCTTTAAAAAGATAATAATAACAATTGATCACAAATAGTGCCAGCTAGCTTGACTGCAGTAAACGATTTAGATCCTCATTAAACTATCCCGTCGCAAATGCCACGTCATCGTTCAGACGTCTCCAAAATATGTGTTATATGATCGATTGTCTGGTGAAACTGAACCGTTTCAGGTATGTGGAAGTGAACCTGGAGTCTGTTTCAGACAGCAGGTCATGTAGAAACTCCAAGTATGCTGAACCGGAACTCAGGGAAACTCAGAGTTTTCTGTTTGTCAGAGGGAGGTAACTTAAGCCCGAGGTCGAGGGTTCAGTTGAGCCGGTTCCAGAAACCGAGACAACCCTGTTACCGTGGTAACTGTCTCTCTGAACTAAACCTGGTCTGGAGGAGCTTTACTTCAACATACCCTGAGTTACTTTTTGTCTCCTCCCCTTCATCAAGCTTCATTCTGCACACATTCACATGTCAGTCACGTCGCTTCCTGAAACAGAAAACTCTGAGTTCAGTTCTGGTTCAACATACTCAGCGTTTAGACATAACCTGCTTTCTGAAACGAACCCCTGCAGTGATCTTACTGAAACTAATGAACAATGTTCTCTTCTTTTTAGTAACAACTGAATGCAAAGTATCCTTTTAGTTATGAAAAGACTGGTAATGAGATAGTCAGTGACTAAAAGAGGATTAGTCACCTAAAACATGTGATGCAAGTTCAAAAGTCAAAGTCTGAGATGAAGGAAGTGTTTTCTACTCAGGATGATGCTTCACCTCAGACAGAAAAACACCAAGTAGTTAATGACTGAATCACATCTAATTTTTACGGCCGTTCTGAGTTAATCAGAACCACTTATGATTGATATGATATGAAGTTCAATTTCAATTTTTTGACCTACAATTATTACAATAATCTCATTTAGTTCCTCACATTTTATTAATACTATTTACCTTATGTAAATAATTGTTAAAAAGAATGAATTAGCGCCACTTCGACCCGTGCTGCGATATAAACTACTGTCAGTAAATTAATAGTCACTGGATAAAAAACCAAGGAAACCAAGTATCCATCTGGGAAGAAGCTGAAAGCTGCAAACATTTATGAATATGACCTTGATCTAAAATAAAGTCAACATTGTCCTTTCAAACAAACTGTTTTATTGTTATACAGTTTACAGAGAAACACCTGTCGGTAACCCACTTCTAAACAATCAAAACAATCAAAACAAACATAATTTACACAGGCATTCTTTAGAAGGTCAGTGGTTTAGTATCCTGCCATTGCAGGAAGGGGTTGTGGGGAATGGAGGGGTAGAAGACTAACTAGTTCTCTAGTTTTGGCCTGTCCAGACACTATGTTTATGAACAAAAGCATAGAGACCTTACTATAAACACTTGAATTCAATTAGAATTGGCCATTTTTTTTGTGTTACATTTCAAGCATCACAAAACATTCTCTTGTTCCACATATATGAACTGTATTCACATTTAGCAAAAAGAAACAATAAAAAAAAATGTAACCACCGCATATCATTATATACTGATAATAGGTCCCGCCTCGGATTCATAATAGAAACAAAACACATCTTTTCTCTGTTCTGTAGCTTTTCAAAGCACAAGACTGTGACTTCAGCATGACGCCTTCAGGGGCTCACGTGATGAATTGGAACATTGCCATCCATGTGGACATGGGATGTGGATGGTAAGAAACTTTTCTATAAACTTCTTCTTTTTTTTTTTTTTTTTTACTTCTTTTCACTTCCATCTCTATCACTTCAGACACTGGTTCACGTGAAAGGGGAGAAGGGTCAGGTGGAGGGGTGAGGGAACCCGGGAAGGACAAAGTGACGCAGAGAGATACATCGCACAAAGACAAACAGATGTAAGAGATTTGTGATTATCTGAGCAGTACCATCTTTTCAAATGTTTTAAATCAGGTGCATACATGTACAGTTTCAATACAATGAATAGAATTTCTCTGATAATCCAACTGAATCATTGCTGTATTTCCATTTTAGCAAAGAGGCCATGATCCTTGACAAGATCACCTTGTACAATATTATAAACATCCTTTTGTGTAAAATCCCAAGTGTGGTGTGTATGTGAAACAGGAAACTGTTTCAATGACCGTACACATCATAATGCCCGAGCTGAAGTCATGACTCTCTGCAAATGCTGCAAGACAAGAGCCAGGATCAGAATCAGCTGGGACGGTGTGGCTCTCTTTGGTGCGTGAGTAGAATCTGTATGGGCATAGCTTTAAGTCTAGTTTGTAAAATGCTTGACTGTTTCAGCACTCACAGCATTTGCACAAGCATTTTAAAAAGGGAAGAATGTTTGACCTGCGGGCAGACAGCAGGGGGGGGAAGAACATTGGTTTTGGAGGGGTCTTAGTGGAGGCTTTGGTTGCTGCAGGGTAGGTGTGTGTTAGGGGATAGAGGTGGTTTGTGAAGAGTCCAGACACAGTAGTAGCAATGTTGTTGTCGATGGTGGTGGTGGTGATTGAGCTTTCCAGATAATCTATGATCTTTTCCTCCTTCCTTCCAGGTTTCTGAAGTTAGATGGTCTAATTTTCATCTCAGCAAATTCAATCGAGTGCTCGTGGCCTTTCCAGTGGAACCAGTTCACCCCCTGAAGAGAGGAAGATGCAGGAGGGAAAAAATGAGATCGAAGCACATCCTTCTTCAACAAATTTATATGACATCAACATCGCTTTGGACAATCATGAGGACCTCATGTTTTTTTTAACTTTCTACAGTTACATTACATTTAGTCATTAAGTAGAAACATTAGTTTAAAAGCTAAACTAAGACTAAAAGCTTGAGATGATCAAAAGATCAGGTTTTGGTAAAGGTGTCTCTCCTTCATCCATACGTGAAGAGAGGACCTAAGATTCATGAGGAGATCAGAGGATCATTTAGGAGAATGAGTTACACACATGGTTATCTTCTTCTGCTGCAGATGTGCACCTGGACAACTTTGCCTGCCCCATAGACACACCTTTTACTATTAAAGTTTAAACTAGGGCCCAATAGATCAGCCTTGGGAGAAAGAGGTATGCTGTGCACGTGGACAATGAATAAAGTTAGTAGGCAATCTGCATTCATGAATAACTGACAGGCACAAACTCATCCCCAGAGAGCTGCACACTAATTGTCTGCCGGTGGCTGCACACCATGACTTGCAAAGTACTATAACATCCTTTTAACATTGAAACAAGGAGTTTGGACCCAAGGAAGTAGTATATACCTACTGCATGGTTAAAATTAAAGTTGGGACCAAAGTTATGTCAATTAAATTTTGTTCAGGGCTCTATTCACTTGACCTGGATTGATATTAAAAGAAGCCCTCCTAGTGCAAGTTTCACAGGATAAATAATGAAGCTGGAATTCTAACATTACCACTGGATTTTATGAATTTAACACACATGTGCACATGTGTGTTTTCTTCTAAAAAAAAGAAGAAAATAAAACCTAACCAAGGTTGTTAGGATGTTGGGAATAAAAATGTGTGAAAGTTTCTTTTCAGAACTTACAGCGATGAAAATCTAGTAACCAGAGACTGAAACCACACGGCAGCCTCAGAGGTCTGCTAGATTTGGATGTGCTGGAGCTTTGACACTTCTGATTACATCAGATACAGTGTGGCTACATTTTGTGCAAATTCTGTTTATCACTAATAAATAGAGGAACATACATAAAAATGATATCATTGTTTACAAAAAAAAGTGCATCTGGCAGATAGCAGATATGACATTATCTAAACATACATTTGGCTATTTATTTTTATCTTTGTTACAATCACATTTTTATTTAGACACTCACTCAACAGGTTTTTCAACAGCTAATTAGTGGACTGACCATCCACTGCAGCTGTCACTCCAGGTTTAACAAACTGCACCATACAAGACTTAAGTAGTTTTTGTGACATGGCTGGAGAGCTTTGATCTCCTCACTGATACACTTCAGTGAAACGGTGAAATTAAGTTTCTCTCTGGTCGCTAGAGTCCAGTAACAGGGCCCAAAAATCTAACAAGTCTATGAGGGTCTTAGAGATAAGAAATATTGAAAAAAAAAAACTCCATCAAGGACCCCTAATGGTTCCAGAAGGTTCCTAATTAGACCATTACTGTTCATTTCAGGACGCAGATTGATCGAAGTGTCATGTGAGAATGAACCATACTGCACCTTGCTGTGACTGTTATCTCCATATCGTCCCATCAGGTTGACCCGGTGGCAGTTTTTATACCAGAAGGCTCCCTTATAGGACAGAGCACAGTTGGTGACGGCAATGTCGTTGTCGTGATCGTAAGTGGAGAATGGACGTCCGTGGTGGTAGGTCATAGAGTCACCTAATCAACACATACAGCAGAGAGGGACCACGGTCAACTGCTTTGTGTATGTCTGAACCCTGTAGTAACACCCGGCTGCATGCAGGATGTCGAGAACAGGCAGTGTTTGTTTGGTTTTGTTTTTTTGTTTGTTTTTTTTTTGTTTTGTTTTTACCCACTATAGAAATTCTGACTCTGACTGTAATTAAATGGGTTAAATGACAAAGAAAGTGCTTAATTTTTCCTTCCACAAATTCATAAAATATTAACTAACTTCTTTTCCAAATACATTTTACACTACTACTAATAATAATCATTAAAATAATTTCATAGCTAACATTTAGTCACTAAAAATACTCAGTACCGCAGCCTCAGTTACAGTTACTGGAAAAAGGTATTAAAACCTGAGCAAAAATCCAGTCTGTACTGCTAGAAAACAACGTTTTTAACTGAAGTTCAAATGTTCCCAAAAACTAAATACTAATAAAGTCAGATAGAGGAAGTGTATATCAAGACAAAACTTACGTTTTTTTGTTCTTTTTTTATTTATAGATAGAAACTTAGTATATTCCTCCTATACTTTGAGATGCACAGAATTTATATTTAGTATTTGAACAATAACATGATTGCGTGATATGAGCGTTATATACCTCCACAACAGATAGGAAATACAAAAAGAATAAATAAAGATGTGATCAAAGTGAAGATGTTCGCTTTGTTTCACAAAAACATAAAATTTACCATTTGGGAATTATATATAAAGTGTGTCCATTTCAGGGACTCAGGAGTAGTTGGACAAAGTAACAGTTTTGTAAATAAAACTAACATTTTTTTTTTAAATATGTCTATGTTTTCTGGAGTATTTTTTGACTTCTGTTGATGTTGTGAGAGGTTTTCTTCACCAAGGAAAGCATTCTGCGATCATCCACTTTAGTTTAGTCTGTTGTTGAGCTCACCAGTGCTTTCTTTGTTTTTAAGAATGTACTGATTGTTTGTGTTACCTCTGTTAAAGATTTATGATCTGTTTTTTTTTTCACCCTAATGATGGCCTCCTTCAGTTGCCTTGAGATCATATTGGTAGCACCAGTCAAACAGGTGCCTAATCCCATCTCAGTACCTCATATCAATTTAAAAGTTACTTTGGAAATAGAGATACTCTGATTAAATTGGCTGTAACTCACAAATAGTAAATGCGATATTTTAGCAAATCCCCTTAAATTAAAACTGATGGTTTCAAATCCATTGTTGAGCTGTAAAAATCCTGTAACTGCAGCTCTTGATCTAACTTTATATCTCCATTCAAAGCCCCTTGTACGTCATTCCTCTGTGACAAATAGCAACTAAAGCTGCAAATGTGGGTTAGAAGGTCTCTAAAAGTGTTTTAATGCTGTTCTTCCTTCAGATTCACTGCACGTAACAGCAGATACCTGAGAGCTGATCTCTAAATATTGAAGTAATGTATGTGGGATTGTGGCAGACAGTGATGCTGCAGGCCAGTGCTGTACCTGCTGTCCCGCTGTATCCTCCTACATGGACTTTGTAGCGGGTCCGAGGTTCAGAGACAGAGAACTTATCGTACTGAGCGTAGGCCGTCTCTCCCTTATCTCTCAGGTCAACTCGCAGCTCGTACTGACCTCCAGCTGTAATCTTGTGCAGGTTGGACAGACCTGAAAGACAGAGAAGATATCTTAGAAGAACAAAGAACAAAGAAGAACAAAGAACAAATAACAACTATGATTAAAATGTTTTTCATTACACTCTGTTGTCAAAATGTATTATTTTACACTTGTATAGAGAAAAAAAATAAATAAAAAAATAAATAAATACAAAGTTTTGTTCTTTTTTATTTTGTTATTATGATGTTGATTAATGGTAAATCTTCATACCTATTTAGTATACCTCACCTATTGAGTAAGGATAATACATTTTCCTCTGAAACTAGATTAAGCAATTTAATGAGAAAGAAGCTAAATCTGAACAAAGACATGACTTCACAATACTTATTTAGAATTGTGTATACGTTCTGAATCTTAAACCACAACAAACTGATAGCTTCTCTGCAAACAAGTGATAAATCAGTACTCCTGCATCCCCCGAACTAACGGCTAATGTAGATGGAGGATGGGACTTCATGCAACATTTACATGTCAGAAATGCAAACTTTCTACTCCCCCTTTGTTTTAATAGACTTTCTCAAACAACATAAAATTAAATGGTCCGGCTGGCCTGCAATGGAAGGAAGCAAAGACTCTCTTCAGTGCAGCTTCGTCAGGATCAGTGCTCCATTCAAAGAATGGACTGAAGGAGCATTCAACCGAATATACAGCCAACAGTGAATATTTGTCTTGAGTGATAATCAGGCCAGAATCAGGCTCAACAAGTTTGAGAGCAGTGATGAACTTAAAAAGACTGAATGATTAATAAAAAAACCCGCATTTATCTCCAAGATTCAGGGGGGAAACTTTTATACTACCAGGATTTTTAAGAGTTTGGTGAAGATCCTGATGAGGTCAGGAGCATTTGTTCAAAAAGGGCTGATGACCACTGGACTACGATCATGTTCTGTACAGTACGGTGCTATGTTGCAGGAAATTACCTAGCCAGAATTCATCATTCATGTCTCCAAAGCCAGCTGTGTAATTCTTCCAGTTGCGGAAAAACTCCAGTCTCCCACTCTGACGTCGGAGGAAAACCTGCAAGGACAACCACAAACCAAGAGCAAATAAAAAAAAAATCTCATAACCTACCAGTTTAGACTTTGGATATTAGTTTTCAAAACCAAATGGAAAGCTATGATCAAATCATGTTCTTTGATGGGCTTCTTTGATGTGTCTTTCCCCTTCTGAGGATATTTCACCCTGATTTGTTGAGTATGAAAAAGAGAGGCCAAATTATTTTTACATTTGTTTTTATTTGATGTAAAAGACATTAAAAACAGCCCATGTTCCATTTGATTACAATTTGATTGTTAGCCTCAACAGGCTGAAACTGGAGCTCATTTATTTGATGAAAAAAAAATGAATGAAGGAATAATAAATCGTCTGACATCTGCTATAAATATTCTCAGTAGTTGAGGATTCGTTTGTTTTAAAAAAATGTAAGTCCAGATTTATGTTTGTGATTGGTCATCTAAAACCAGTCCCTCCCTTTAGGCACAAATGTGCACTTATCAGAAAGTCAAAAACTCTAGGTCAACATTCAGTTGTTGATAACCAGTCTTGTAATACTGCTGATACCTCGATCCCACCAAAACAAACCCTCTAAATGTTGACCCAGTTCTTGAACAGGCCTCAGGTTAACTTACGATCCATCCACCTCCATCAACGCTCATGTCGCAGTAGACCTGCAGGGGCTGACTCTCATCTCCGCTCAGGTAGATGGTGTACAGACCTGATGAGGTGTCACCATTCAGCAGGGCCTGGGAGCAGTCCCTGGGGTGTCTGTATAGCACACCAGCTACACACACACACACACACACGATATAAATGCATCTAATAAGTGGAGCTCTACATTTACTAAAGTGGATTTCTGTGTTTAGGCTATTACTTTTGTTGTTAAGAAACAAATCTAACTTTCTTTTGTTTTTAAATTCTCTTCTCATCATGCAGTCAAAGTTGAGTAAGCAAATATTTCTAATCATTCTTGTTTCTTAAGTTGTCTGTTAAAAAGAAAAAAAAAGACTTCTTAATCAGACCAGCAGTCTGTCATGTGCATGAATCTACTCACTGGTGGTGAAGATGGTACTGATGACTCTGCTTCTCTTCGGACCAGCGAGGGCCTGTAGCCTGACTGCGTACTCTGTGGAGGCGCTGAGCTGGGCCATGTTGTATGACACCGCTGTGGGACTCAGAACCACCTCCTGAGGGAAGAAGGACGATCACATATCTTATTCACTTAAGACCGATCAGTTGCATACAGAATCACACAACACTGGCTGTACAGAGCTGCATCATCAAATTCTGGTGTCTACTGACCCGGATGGTGCCGCCCGCTGACTCAAAGCTGAGGATGTACCCGGTAATGTCAGCGCGAGGAGGCTTCCAGGTGAGCATGGCATTTTCTGTCTGAATGTTACTGGCTGCCAGGTCCTGAGGAGCGTCCACGTCTAAAAACACCACAGTTTAAAAAAAAAAAAAAAAAGATTATATATTGTGTCTACCTTTTTTTCTTTGTGATGTCTTTATGTTTCATTCCACTCTTGTATTTCTTTACTCATTATTCCTTAAATAGAAGTCTGTAACACAACAACGCACCTCTCAAAAAGAATATGAGTGTTATTTTTTGCCAAATCATCCTTCAACCGTCCTTTAAATTTGTCAAAACTGATTTCAGTCACATTTGGCACATATGGCACATTTATTTTCAAGAAACATTGGAAACATTTTATGGATTCTTTGAGAAACAGATTTTAAATGTAGTAAATTGCTCTCTTCAGATGGGTGTTTTCCCCACTGCCATCAGTTGTGAAGCCCCTTTCTGAAGAAGAGTAATTTAGACTCTAACATCTTTTATAATTACTGACCTGTATCTAACCTACAGTTTTTAAGTTAAATCTTTGGAAAAACTGGTTTTTAACCAAGTAAATTATTTCTTGGTTAAAAATTATATTTTAAAGAAATTTCAATCTGGTTTTATGATGAACCACAATACAGAGACAGCCCTTTTAAAGATTTTAAATGACATCAGGTTTGACTGTAGACTCACAAAAATGCACAGTCTTGGTTTTACTGGATCTTAGTGCATTTTAGCACATTTTATTAAACAGACTCAGAAACCTGGTCGGCCTCTCTGGTACTAATCATAAATGGTTTAGCTCCTATCTCACAGATTGATGTTTCTTTGTAAGTACGGACACATCCTCCTCCAGAATACATAAAATTAAGTGCGGGGTACCCCAGGGGTCAATCTTAGGTCCAATTTTTTTTTTTAATCTGTATATGCTTCCCTTTGTGAACGTCATCAGGAGACACGGCATCAGCTTCCACAGTTACACAGACGACACACAGCTGTACATCGGCCATGTCTCCTGATGACTCAGGACCAATTGATGCCCCTTTTAACTGTATTTTAGATATCAAGACATGGAATGGCAGAGAATTTCCTACAGCTCAACCAGGAAAAAACTGAGGTTTTAGTTATTGGTCCTGAAGGCAAGAGAGAGAATTTTTTATTAAAACTACAAGACTTGAAACCTGCACAATGTGTAAAAAACCCGGGCGTAATTTTTGACTCTGAGCTTAATTGTATTCCTCACATCAAAAATGTTACAAAGACAGGTTTTTATCATCTTAAGAATATAGCCAGAGTCCTCCCGTTTCCCTCCCAGGCTAACACGGAGGTGCTGATGCTTTTATCTCCTTGTCGTTTAGACTACTGTAATGCCCTGCTCTCTGGTCTTCCCAAAAAGACCATTTCTAGTCTACAACTACTCCAGAACTCATGTGCTGACGAAGACCAGAGGGCGGGAACACATTAGATCGGTTTTAGAATTACTGCACTGGCTCCCCGTGTGTTTCAGGATCAATTTTAATGTTATCTTTATTGGTTTTTAAATGTCTTAACGGTCTTGGGTCATCTTATTTATCTGACCTGCTTTTAACATATTGACCCTTGTGGACCCTCGAGGTCCTCTGGTACCTGGCCTTTTAATCATCCCAAGAGTTAGAACAAAAACCCACGGTGAGGCTGCATTCAGCCATTATGGCTCTCATCTGTGGACCAGCCTGGAGGAGAACATCAGGACCAAAGAGACTGTGGAGATTTTTAAAAAGAGGCTCAAGACTCACCTTTTTAATCTGGCTTTTATATGATTTATTTTACTCTCTTAGTTCTTTTATTTTACTGTTCTTGAAAGCAAAAAATAAGTTGTTCTTTTTGTTTTTCTTCATCTTGTGAATAATCAACAACATAGCAACAATATTGTAGTCCTATTTTCAACAGTCTCAGAGTACGCTTCATGGTTGTCACCCTTATGATTCTTTGAATTGCTTTTATTTGTCATTCCTTATGGCTCAGTGAAAATGAAACCAAATTTACACAGCAAAACAGCACTGGAGGTTGAGCGCATTAATCGTAGAGAACTCTAAACTATACCATTTAGCACCAAGTAAGTCCCACAGAAACAAGCCTTTATGCTTTATTTATTTCCACAAAGCTCATCAATTCTAGACCTGTGGTTCTGTTCTGGTTTGGTATATTTTCTCATCAGGAAGGCCAGACTGTATTTTGCAAATAGACTGTATTGAGACCACTTTACTGAATGAAACAAACTGGAGAAAGTGAAAACAAACTTCAATAAGGTCTGACTTACTGAAAGATTTCCTCAAAGTTTTTACATTTGCTCTTTGGCAATCAGATATCAGTGCTTTAGCTCGACTGAGTCACATTTCACATTCACAGTTCAGGAAAAGAAGCACACCTGTGGTAAACTCGGTTGTAGTGGCTGCACTCTTGGCCAAGTCTCTCACGGCATAAACCTTTACGGTGTAGTGGGTCGCTGGCGTCAGAGAGCCCATCTCAAACTCCACCACATTTCCTGACACGCGCTCCATCACTGGTGCCACTGGGAGACATACACACAGATTCATGGAAAAGTAAATTAATGTTTGCTACTTAATTTCATGAAGCACAGTGCAAATGTGCATTATGTATAATGTGGATGTGTGCATGCATGTGAACATACCAGAATCTGCGCTGTAAGTGATGACGTAACCGTCGACAGTAGCGATGGCGGGTTGCCAGAGCAACAAAGCCTCTGTGTCTGTGATGTTGACTGCATTCAGACCGCGGGGCTTATCCAGAGCTAGAAGACACAAACATATACTAAAACCAGCCGAAAAAAATATTCTGAGTTGACTACACTGTCTCACAAAGGCATACTTTCGTATCTATAGAAAGACTAAAGGTGATAATAATGGAAACATATTATGAGATTGTTTTTTGACATTTTCCCAGGGTAAACAGTCCCACAGCTCCTCTTCAAACAACTCTTCACAGCTTTGTCCCCTTTAAAGTCAAATGCTTTTGTAACATTTATATTGTGAAACTTTATTTTTAGTCATTTAAAACTGATGATTAAGTATCAAACACCGGCACCCTGGTTAATTTAATGGATGCAGGAAACAAGAAGAATTCACAAACAGGATGAGTCTTTGTGCCATTTCCTGTTTTTTTTTTTTTTTCACATTTGAATTAATGAGTAATTTATTACATAAATCTGCAAATATATTAAGTAATAATGACTGAATATAATTGCAACGTTTTGACTGTAAAGAGAATCACAGCGATAGACTGTCCTGCTTTTCCATACTGAATTTCAGGAAACAGGGACATGTGGCTAAATTTAGCAATGGCAAACATTATCCTTAACTTGCCAGACACTGCACATTTATTTTTGTCCGATGCTGTTGATATCCAGGAGTGACATATTCTATCATAAAATATTAATTATAGCAGTAAAAATGTCAAAAGACAACTTTTTGGACTTATCTTGGACTAAATGTGTTGTTTCTGTGTGTGGCTGTGTGAAAGAATATATTTTATATACAAATACAGAGGGGTATGTGCACTTTTATTTTCAAAAATAATATTTTTACAGATGAATTATGGCAAAGTAGAAACTGTCTTGCTGTGTTGTGTGCTCCCTAACTGCTCCATCACGGCACCAGAAAGCTCAGCAGTAGAACAAACATTCTCAAATTCAGGTAATATGGATAAAAATGTTGTCTTAAAGATGATAAATGTCTTTGTGTTATGGCGTAAGCTACCTGTAGTGACACTGTCTGATCCAGGCTCACTCTCCCTCTGAGCTTTGACAGCAACAATGGTCACCTCATAGGTGACCCCGGGTGTCAGGTTGGGCAGCACAGTGTGAGACTCGGAGCCGTCCACTGTTAGTGTCTTGGCATTACCTGGAAATTAAAACATCATGTCATTTGGGTAAATAAAGTGACTAAAGGTATTTTAAAAAAAAACAACTTCTTTCCCAGGGCTATATCTAAATGATTTGATTTTTGCATATTCGTAACAGTTTGTAGGGAAAGCATCAAATGTTTTAAATATCATATTCAATTTGAAGCATGACTGGACCTTAAATGTGCAACTGAAATGATAATATACAAAATCTTTTCAGCAATTCTGTTTCTCCATTTGTATTTTTGAACAGCCAGTTTTGTAACAGACGTGTCAAGCACCATCAGATTTAACATCTCAGATGTTACAAACCACGTTCGGGTTGATTAAAGAGAAGTCTGCTGCGGGTCCCCTGTTGGCTCAGTCCACTTGAATACTTTGTCAAAATGTAGTAAACAATCAAAAAACAAAACAAAAAACCCCAGAAGAATGAAGCTGTCCAAACATACTGAGATTTACAGATTTTTAGCTACCATATCTAGTTGAAGGGTTAATGTGAGGATCAAAAGAACTGTGACTTCCGACAAGTGAAGTGAACTAAATGTGTCACTTTTTTGTTTTGTTCTGGACCAAAAGTCCCAAACTAAGTGTGAACACACCCTAAGAGTATTGTACAGTGTAATTTAGAGGCATTGCAAAGGGATCTCACACTACAAATACTAAACGGATGTCCAGTCCTTCATCTGTCTCTCAGGATTTTCCATCTATTCATTATTTCTTATTTATCTTTTAAATAAATACATGATGTGTGAAATGATCCATGTGATTTCTTTTATTATGTCCTAATACATGAATCCTACAAGAAAAAAAAAAAGTAATAATGTTAGATTTGGTTTTCTCCTGTCTTTTTGAGGACGTGCCAGTTTGTCGTCAGTAGGGGGCAGCATCAGTCTGTCATTGCAGGGAATGAGATGAACTGGTGAGAGTCATGATGTATACACATTTCAGCCAAATAGGTAAGATTATTGAGAGAATTTCAAGCATGTATTCTTAACATCTCTTTTGTTAATACTGTTGAGGACAAAACTAGTAGAGCTCTGTTATCAGTGCTTCCTGTTCTCCCCCCTTTTTTGCAGCTCAGTTCAACTCTAGCAGACTGTATTAAAGACTCCCGGTCCTCCCTGTCCCACTGACAGAGATACTGACCTCCATGGGCAGGCACATAGGTCACCCGGTAGCTGTCCACCCGAGCTCTTGGAGTCATCCAGTGAACGGTGGCAGATGTATCTGTCACCTCAGAGAAGCGGATGCCCTTGGGTGAGCCCAGGTCTGATGCAGACAAAACAGAAACAGCAAGTGAAGCCAAGACACACACAAAAAAAACAGAAGATTTATTCTATATGTGTTCTGCCCTCTGATAAATGAGGAAGGTGAAATGTAAATGTCAGTAAATTCAGTAAGTATTTCCTGCAACAGAACAAAGCAGCAGATAAGAAAAGGCACACAAATTCAGCTATTGTGGCCGAGGCTGATCCTCTACTGAAATTTTCATTTCCGACTGGAGGAAGACACAGAGAGTTTGAAAGCGAGACAAACAAAGAGGTCCCGGCTCACTGAGACACCCTTCCCAGTTAGCAGCAAGCCACAGTATCTCGCGTGACAGACCTGAGGAGATTAACTTGACCTCATTTCATGGAACACACAAAAGTAAAACATGCGGCACACAACCCCAGAGTAAAGCCTTACCCTCAGGGAGGACAAGAGACACAGGGGACAGACAAGCGTTTTATGTGACACGGACAACCAGCCACCCTCCACCCACCATCATCCCCTCCTCCTTTACACAGAGAAGGACTGACAAAAGGCCCAGGTAGTTAGGAGACTACATTTGGGAGGATGATTTCACAGGGAGCACCCAAAGAAAGGAATTGAGAGTCAAACAAATGTTTTGAGTGGGGGGTTGGCTCATAATATGAGCTGAGTTATGAGCTGAAGCTGGTAAGCTGAAGCGCCTATTTTTTTTTTTCTTTTTTCTTTGCAGATACTTAAAAGACACCGTGTATTTATGATGGAAAAACTTTTACAACCCCAAACCGAAAAAAAAGGGTGGAACGATTTGGATTGAACGGATGAACGAATGAACAAATTCATGTTTATTCTCTTCAGCTTCATTTCAGTTGTTAATTTAGTCATTTCAGACCTGTAACACACTCCAAAAAAGTTGGGACAGTAAAGCTTTCAATACTATATAATGTTGCCATTCCTTCTCTCAAAACTTGATACAAAGATGATATCAAGCAATGTCAGTATTTCAGTTGTTATTTTGGGCTGTTCTGACAGCAAATATGTCTTAATATGTGCAACAGCACGGAGTTATCAGTGCCACATCTTGTTGTTTCAGAATTCCCCTCATATTCTCCTCTGGGGTCAGCCAGGACTGCAGTCATGACTTTTGATGCTCACAGAATGTGTTTTTGCTTTGTATTGTTGAAAATTGTATGTAATTGTATGAGGTTGTATTCGAGGCAGCATATATTTGTCCTTTTCTGTTGCCATCACATCAGTGCATTTGTCAAAGACACTGATACAACACGACACATCATCACAGAGCCTGACTTTTGGACTTGTTACTGACAATAGACAACAGTCCTTTCTTTCTTCTTTTGCCCTCAGCAGCCCTTGTCCAATTTTTCCCAAAAAAGATCTGGAATAATGATTTCTCTGACCACAATCCACATTTCCGCCATGTTACAGTCTGGTTATAACCCTCTAAGCCCAAAGATGTTGATGCTGCCTCTGGACAGGATTAATATAAGGC
Organism: Hirundichthys speculiger; assembly: GCA_018398805.1. Taxonomy (NCBI): domain Eukaryota; kingdom Metazoa; phylum Chordata; class Actinopteri; order Beloniformes; family Exocoetidae; genus Hirundichthys; species Hirundichthys speculiger. The sequence continues at coordinate 1,019,960 of JAGFBZ010000828.1, read as the reverse complement.
TTTATTTTCTTCTTCTTCTGTGGCATTTATGAGTCAGGCTCTACAGAACTTGACTAAGATTTCCGACAATAATCACTTGTGCTTGTGTTGTTACGTTAGCCACTGATAAATGACATTTCTTGAAGGAAGTGCCATCTGTGGGATCAGAGATCATGAGTGTCCAGTCTACAACCTTGTCCTTGCTCTTAATGGGCTTAAATTCCTCCTTTTCATTAAACGTTCCAATCTTATTTTTTAGGAACTTTAAAAAAATGAAACAAAAACAGTAATTATCTCAGCCTTTCATAGATGCAGCCTTGTACCAAATTCTCACTGGAATCACATGTTGATACCATCCGTTTGAAACGACATATTTTCATTTTTGCTCCTCCTCACAAGCACCAAATTTGCCCCCAGAACAACTTTTTCAGAATGTGTTACAAAAATTTTAATTGAATTAAAAAAAAAAATTGGAATTACGTTGACAAGAAAAAAAAAACATAAATATTTGGGATTTTTTTTTAAAATTCACATTATCCGTATGATCCAGTTTCTAATTTTTACTTATTTGTTTTTTGTTTTCTTTTCTGATTAGGGGTTGTAAATCACGCCATGCAACATCCTCCTCTAAAAGCACAATAATACAGTGACAGGACAGCTTCAGTGCAGTTTCTTCACATCTGTCATATGAAACGGGTCTTTCTAAAAGTTGTTAACAACAATAAAAACATTTCTCAATCAGATTCTGATCCCACTGCAGCGTATGAGCAGATGTGATGCGATACCAGGTTAGTAGACAAAAAGATCCGGGATATCAAATGTCAAATGTTAGAACACAGCTACTGATGATGTGTTTTCATGCCATTACCATCAAAGACAAAACTGACAGGATATGACACCATTCCACATGGAGTTTGCTGACAAGACACATCCAGAGCTCCAGAGTCCCATCACAGCTTCAAGTTTCCAGACTTTCACCATGTACCTGTTCTCACCATCTCCATTACAGACTTGGAGTGTCTTCCCAAAATGAGCCCAAAGATCTCAATTTTGTACTCGGAGTCGTCAGTGAGCCCGGCCACTGTTGTGTGCCTCTCCTCACCACCCAGCACCAGCTCTCTCGGTTGCCCCTGGCCCTCGGCCTGGTTGACCATTATGACAAAAGTGTCGAAGGCGTCCTCTTCAGCCACCCAGGCCAGAGTAAAGCTGTCAGGAGTGACATCGGAGACTAGGAGAGCCTCCACCTCTGGCTCGGTCTCTGAGTGACAGTGGGGAAGAGTCAGTTTTCCTCCTCTGCGTAACTTAAGAAGGCTTTCATATTTGAAGAATATGGGAGTAAAAGAAAGTGTGTCAGTTTGGGTCCTCAAAGTGGAAAGAGAGGAGTTTTAGAATACAAACACAAAAGGAAGAACTAAAGTTCAGGCCACGTGTTGCTTGTTAGGCTGCACAGAAGTAGGCAGCAGTACTCTGTCCAACTTACCTGTGTCAGCTAACAAGGATAACGGTGTAGCTCATGAAATTGCTAAGTAATTTAAGACTACGGCTGTGACCAGGGTTCATTCCTGCAATAAAACCTAGACTACTGCGTTTGTTTTGGCCAAATGTTACTACCTCTTCTTTTAATCCTGTTGCATCATGCAACATCAATGAAACCCAAAAACAAAAAAAGAAAGAAAGAAAAACAAGTTGGAAATACTGAAAGGACTAAATAACCTTTCCTGCTTCCATCAAACTTCAGAGCAAGTCAGAGCCCGTTGCTGCTTTTCATCAACTGTTCTAAAGCATCTGTAAAGGCAGATGCTTCAGCAGATTTCTGGTTTGAAACATTCAGGTCGGCGTTAACACAAAAAGGAGAGACATCAGCAACAACCTTGGAGAAGCATTTTCTGCCACATATTAATCTGGAAAGAGTAAATAAAACTATTTCCAAACAATTTGGGTGTCAACAGTCAACAGTGAGAAAGATTGTTAATAAGTGGATATCACAGCAAATTTACTCAGGACAGACCATGTAATGCACAAAGTAAAATAAAATAAAATAAAATAAAGACATCTGCAGTCCTTGCTGAGCTTGTTAGATGTAAAAGTCCATGACAGCACAATTACAAGTCTGAACAAGAACAATATGTTTGAAAGAGGTTGCCATGAAAAGAAAAAAAAATCTCACTCATGGAAGCACAGCTGCTTTCAAAAAACCTAACCAAAAAACCTCCTGAACAATAAGTTATGGGACAGATGAGCAGATGAGACCAAAGTAGAGTGGTTTGGCCTGAACGATCCTGAGCTATGGTTTGGTAAAAACCAAACATTTCAGCAGAAACATCTCTTACCCACTGTCAAGCATGGTGGTGGAAGGATGATGATTTGGGATTGTTTTGCAGCCACAGAACCTGAGCACTCTGCAGTCTTGGACCTGGACAGAGTCCAGAGCACAACCCAACTGAAGTGCAGTCTTTGGACAGTATGAGGGCTGTTTATAAGCAAATAGCAAAAAACCTCAATGACCCGAAGGAATGTTGTGAAGAAAATGGGTCAAAGTTCTCTCACAACAATGAGAGAAACTGATAAGAGCCATAGAGGAAATGCCTACTTCAGGTTATTGTTGCTGACGAATAATATGCACAAAATTCAAGACACTGAATCATGAAAGCAGTTAGCATTGCCCACGATTTTTTCTTTTAGGGTTCACTTTTTGTATAATAAACAGTGACATGGTGAAAACAGCTATATGTTGTTGTTTATTTGGGGATGTATCTGTCTAATGCAAGGAACCACTGCAATCAATTGATTTTTATCATGTTTTTTCACACCACCCAAAAAATGTGAATAAATAATAATATTATTAAAGACTAAATGATAGGATATTAAATTTTGCACAAGTATAACATTTAAAAAAGTACTTAGACATGGCCTGTTAAAATATAAGTTGAGCGTTTTAAATGGCTACAGGGCATGCTTTGTACCCCATCTTAATGCATCTCTAACATTATGGGATCTACTTGAGGATTTTTCCAACTTAAGCAAACTGAATGTGTTGAAAATATAATCAGTATGGTGAAGGTGGAACGATTTCAGAGTCAACACCACAAAGGAAAAAAACAAAAGAAAACTAGTTGAATAAACTTTTTTTAAGGCTCCTCTTATGTTACTGCACCAATGACACGTTGAAAAAAAAAAGAAGAAAAAAATTAATATCCTGGTCACCTCGGAAACTAACACACTAAATGTGTCTTTGTAAAATGCGTATTTATGTATCTATTTTTTTTAGAAGATAGGTAAAATAGAGGTTCCTTAATTGCTAATGATCTCAGCTGGAAAGATTATTGCTAAACAGGAAGTATCATTCATTCAAATATTTCTCCAAGTGTCTCTTTATTTCCTTAAAACTTGGTTTATTTTGTTATTTTGTCATTTTAAAACAGTTGCACTTGAAATCCTTTTAAATCACTTAGAGTTTATAAAAAAATTTAAAAATAAAGGCATTTCCTTGAGGTTTTGTCAAACCACAGATGCTTTGCTCTTAATTGTGCTAACATCCTAGCATGTGCTTACAGATGGAACTGCTTGCAAGTGGTGCTGTTAAAGCTGGCAGTGAAGCAATAATTAGCAGTAGCTAATCATAGAGACGGGTTGTGTAACACACAACAGGACTAGGCTAGTTTTACAAAGCACCTTCATAGATATTCATTTATTTATTGTTTAGTGTTTTTATGCACGTGTGTGTTTGTTTCAGTGAGTGCCTAACTGTTTCATTGTATGCCATCGGACAATGACAAGAAAGCTTCTGATCTGATTGATGAAGCTATGTTTCCACAGAGGATGAGTCTGCTGCAGCTAATTAGCCAGAGAAACTTCCGGTAGCACACAGATGGATACACAGACTGGACAGAGCTTTTAAAGCAGTCTGGATAGAAGCAGATATAAGTGGGATCAGGAAAAGGCTCAGTAAAGCCCAGTGCCACTGCTCATTAAAACACTACACCAAATGTGAGGGTCTCAGGGGTCCTTGAACTAGCCTGAAACCCCCTTTTTTTTATTGTGAGGGAAAAAGCGTGAGGCATTGGTTGTGAGAAGAAGCTGTAGAAATGAGAAGCATAGCAGACAAATCCCAGGGAGCTGTCACTCTTCATTAGCCCAAGCTGTTTTAACTGGTCAGTGGGCTCAGGAAGAGAAGGAGGGCCACATCCATCAGCTAATATGTGCTAGCTTACTACTGATTTCACCCTCCCACCACCTCCTCAACTCTTCCACCCCCCATCTCATGGCCTGAGGGAACACAATCCCTGCTTACAAAAAAGGAGTCTGTTATTGGAAGAAGTATACGCCAGAGCCAGCTAACCTGCTGTAAAGTGGGTCTGCAGGCTCGCCTGGTAACTTTACATGATCAGCTTTTGATGATATGAATCGGAGCTGAGCATAACTTTTTCTGGGCACTGTCCACATCTCTTTTTGTTCCCATCAATCAACTCCCTCTCCGTTACTCAACATTTCATTACTTCCTCTTCTGCAGAGGGCATGTTTTTTTTTTTTTTTTTCACTATCCTCCAGTGGACTGACGGTGACCATTGTGCAAAAAGTGATCGAGTTAGTCAGCAGTTGTATTCACAGGTCGGAATATTCTGTGGATTAAGCAATGCTAATGAAAAATGCTAAAATGGTCTCAGTAAACCATTAGCATGCAGACAATGGGCCGTGTTGAGCGCATGCCATATTCTGCACGGCCTCAGAAGCCCCTGGCACCACAGCACAAGAGCCCAGGGGCAATGGCAGCATGAGAATGAAGAGCGGTCCAGGCTTGAGGGAACTGGGGATGCATACAGAAGAGAGGCCTCACACAAAGTGACAAAAGCGCCTCGGGGCTTTTTTCCTCTCGCTCTCCCCACCTCCCTCCATCTTTCTTCCACTTGACTGATCCTCATCAGTGAAACGCTCTGGGATAATGTTGGAATAAGTACTCACATTAAAAAAACATGTCAACAAGCTTGCAAAAGGTTTTCTTTGACCTCCGAGGCTGAGCAAAAAGGTTTCAAAAGGTGTTGGTGAAGATGTTAGGTCTTATGTTGTGATTTGATTAGTGCGCTGCGTGACATTGTTAGCACATTTTGGTGTCAGTGTTTACGACGCTTTAATTAAGCATACACTGTGATTTTTACTGAAATCAACTGCGGTTAGCTTTGTGAGAGGAGAAACCAATGCACCTGTTGAGCCACTTATTTCATCTGTTAGGACTTGTTCACTCAACTCAAAAAGTAGCTGCACTATCATAGATGATATGGGCTGTCTGTGGGTGATGGGGTCCAGTGTTAGCCCATCTCACAAGCCACAGGATCTTTGCATGATCAACTGCTGCTTGGGATTTGGATTGTGCTGTGGAAACCTCTGCCACAGCACATATGTAGATAGTCTTCACATAAACCTTTTTTAAATGCACCTTTACAATGAATGCAGAGAGTTGTTCCCTAAAATCCTGGCGTATCCTTGAGGTTTTGTTTTTTCTTTCCAAACATCTTATTTCAACTGACATTTCCTTTCGTTGGAAAAAACATTAACAATGCTAAAAGAAGAAAGCTCAAAGATTATTTTAAACTACAATCACAAAGGCACAGAGGCAGAGACAGTCACGAACACTCCAGGCCAGGCCCGGGTATAGAAAAAAGGTAATGAACCCTTTGAAATTAACTGGTTTTCTGCATCATTTTCCCATAAAATGTGATATATGATGGTGTGATGTGTGAATGCCCAATCTTCATCTGAGTTACAATTATTATTCATAGTATTGCATAGTATAGTACAGTATGATAGAGTATAATACTGCACTGTGTAATAATACAAAGATATGTTTTGAGACTGAAAACACACAATTATATTTACTTTTTGTCTTTGATGAACACAACCATTAAACATTGGACTTATTACTTCGGTGAAAGCTTATAAGAGTTATATATTTATCTGTTACTGCACACTTGATGTTTGCCGTGGAGAAACTTGGCAATCCACAAAGCTATTGGGAAAGGTTATGGACTGCTGAAACAAAAGTGTAGCTATCTCATCATTACATCACATTTTTGGGTGATGTAGCAGGACAATGACCCCAAGCAGTAATGTAAATCCAGCACGGACACAATCAAACACACAAACAAAATCCAATCTTTTGGAGTCGTCAGATCTGAGCTAAAATGCTGTGGAGTGACATCAAGAGCACCGCTCACACCAGGCATCTTACAAATCTATCTGATCTGAACCACTTCTGCAAAGAGAACTGGTCAAATATATCTCTGAAGTTGTTCAGGACTCCAAGGGTTCACGTACTTTTCCTCCAACACTGTCAGTGTTAATGGGTGTGATCAGTGAAGACACCAGAAATTATAGTTGTGTGTTATCATCTGAAACACATTGGGCCTCTTTATTATTCTGTGAGTAGATTTCCACATAAATCAGCTCCTTACTAAAATACCTTCTCCAGATTCACTAACTACATGTAAAAATGTGTTCATAAGAGTGCATGTACGTTCATGAACTGCATTTAATGGCAGGCGGGTGGTGCGGTCACTGAGCTCATGATTTAGAATAAATACCCAGGGACAAGTTAAAAGGTGAATCCTCCTCGGCATGTCGACCTTGCGCCTATTGAAAAGTTGGGGTACATGGTGTGTAAAAAGAGAAAGAGGAGGATGAAGATTAAATAAGAGGTGAAGATAAAGTGGCTCGATATAAAGTTGGATTATAAAAAAATAAAAAAAATTCTCCCCATGGAAAAGAAACGATGGGAAAGGTTAAACATTTATAGTGCATTCATTTCCTTCGGGGTATTTAAAGTTTGTTGGCTCACTTTTATGCTTTTGTAGCTCCAAGAAATCAATTTGCAGGAAAAAAGGAAATATTTTTTTCTTTTTACAAATTACTTCCAGTGTTTAAGTACCAGTGCTGGTTGAATGAAACCACTTATTGAAGATTCATTCAATAAGTTGCCGGCCTGTCCCGTATCAGTATCAGGGGTGTTGTGAACTGGTTCTGCAGGTAGGCAGCTCAGGTGCTTTAGGGGTTTTGGCATTGAGGGCTTGGTTACATGACCTTGTTGCTGTAGGACACAGCAAGCCAATATTATGTTGCACACATTGTTGGGTTTATAGAGCAGGTGCTGCAGCTTGTGTCCAAGCACCAACACTGCAGCTTCATAACACCATTGCTGCGCTGTATAAAGGCCGCTGCATGGGTGTCTGTCAGCATATCAAGCCCTTTTCCATCTGCTCACGCTTCATCGTGTTTGTCTCACTGTGACTTGGACGACAATCGGATTACCTTCTCCGAAAAGTAACGCAGAAAGCAATAAATTCCAGCGGATTCATAGACGTTTTAGTTGCCACTTTACATGTGAAAACTGCAAGTGTTAAGAAGGAGGAGCACAAATTGAGTCTGAGCGGAGCAGAACAAGAAAAAAAGCAAAGGACAGAGAGAGGCCCCAGAGTTGACGGTGTCAATACCTGTGATGGTTTCTGCAAAGACAGGGTCTAACGGGGCCCCCCTGTACACACCGTACAGGCGGACCCTGTACCAGGTGCTGGGCGAGAGGCCGGAGATGACGAGGCTGCGAGCATCAGCGGGCACAGTGTGGTTCTGCCACCCAGTGCCTACCTCTGCATCGATAACCTCAATCAGAAAAGCCTCGAATGCTCCGTCCTCAGCAGACCAGGACAGGAGGAAGCTCTCCCATGATACATCGCTGATATTTAAGTTAGTCACCACTGGCTTCTTCTCCTCTGGGTGATGACAAACACATCAACAACACACACATTGAATACAAAAACTTGAGAACGTTTCAAAGTTTGATGTTGAGACTTTGCAAGTCATAGACACAAACATATATTTAAAAGATTTTTCTTGAAGCTATCTTGTTTGCAGCAGTGTACAAAACAAATAAGGCAGAACCTTTTCTCAGCAACAGATAAGCCCACATCATTTATTTAAAAAAGAGAGAGAAAGAAAGAGAGTGAGAAGGTCTTCACTATGTCTAGATTCAAAGTATTCCCGCATTTGCACTATAAAAGCCAAAGCGAACAAACAAGCTCATTATCAATGGTTACCTATAGACATCTCCTCTATATTACCATATAAGTGGAAAGACATAAAGATAAAAAGCGGCAGGCAGACATGCTGATACAGCTTGTGCCAGTTAATGGCTGTGAATGATCCATTAACATTTGAAGGTGCAGCACAGCCCGCCTGGTGCGGCAGAAGTGTGCTGTCCACTTCAAACCTGCGGTACGAGGAGGCCATGCAGAGCCACGAGCAGCAGCCTGTAATTGGAGTCTATTATACGTGCAAGCATTCAGAGAGTAGTCTAGAAAGAGAAAGTGATAGATGGCACAGGTAAACAGTCGGGTTTCCATTATCCTCTTTTCACTGTGTGGTAGAGTGGAACATAAACGAGAAGGCGGATGATAGAAATGTGATAGGATGGGGGGAGCTTTGTTGCATTCAGACCATCACTGCTGATGCGATCTCAGAGAGACAAGATAAATAATACGTCCGATCAGTTTGTGACCATGCAGAGTGGCAGGAAACTTGAGATGTTTTGGGGGATTTTTGGAAACACTTCTTTATAAAGCAACACTTGGGCCCCGATCATACACCTCCCGCTACCCGCTACCCGCAAATTGCGGGTTTAGGAACCTCTGCTAACCGCTAATGCAATCTTCTGCTTCCCTAAAGCCACTACCCGCTATGCCGACTCCTTTACTCACATTGTAGGTGTGGCAATGGGCGTGTCTCTTGTGCTTTCCTGCAAACTTGGTATCTTGCGATCGCGGGTAGCGGGTGGTCTGACCACCCGCTACCCGCGATCGCAAGATACCGAGTTTGCAGAAAGCGCAACCCGCATATCGGCGCGTAGAAGAGCGCGTCCAAATAGCATAATTGTGCGTCCACCTGGTCACATGTGGACGTGGACGTACACAAACGGCTCTACCTCTCAATTACGCATCGCCGTATTACTTGCATACGTTTTTATTCTCTCGAGGTCAGAGGATGTCTGGTCAGCAGTTGTGGTGGATGTGGGAATAGTCACGGCCAGACACGTACAGCTGTACAGCTGTGGCATGATCTCTGTTTACCAGAAGCGCAGAAACTATCTGGGACTTTCAGGTTGCTAGTAGGAATTGTCTGTGTAAAAATATTTTTATGTATATATCAGTGCAGAGGAGGAGGAGGGAAGAGGAAAAAGCTCTACAGCAGAGTCCCAGACGATCAGCGCATGTGATCTGCTCCAATCTGGATGAAAAGACGCTCCATAGCAGTTTGCAGGTAGCGCAATCTGCTCTTAAGGGCAATGGCTACTGACGCACTGATTGGTTTAACAGGTGGAACGCCCTAACCACTCCCATGCATAATATAGCGGTTAGCGCAGGTAAGATAGCAGGTTTAGGGAGGTGGAAGATTGCGTTCTTTGCGGGGGAACACCTTTCCGCTACCCGCTATCCCTTAACAGCAGCTTTAGGAGATTTGGTGGAAGATCGGGCCCGAGATTTCTTTAATGGTTGTTTAATGGGTGCGCCCTTTCATTTGGACCCAAGAGAATCTTCACGACCAGCTCAGACAGTCAAAAATGTGTGTCATAACAAAATCAAATGGTCCCCTAAGATATCAGCATCTCTCTCTGATATCTTCCATTTGCGACACACTCAGCTGCAGCATAGATCATGTCATTGCATGCAGGACAATGATCTAGCTTTATCCATGCTTTCTATTCTCTATTTCTTTATAGAGAATTATCTCCTCATGCACTACCACCACAAATGTCAAATGTAGCAACAAAAGACACAAAAATGGCATCATATGTATATATATAAGGTACTATGTTACATACATTTTCATAGTCTTTGCATACAATCAGATATGAATTTGTGAAAGACACTTCAAAGTTAATGGATTTTGTAAATTAACATGCAGTTCACTTTGACACAGTCACAAAAAAAGTATGGTGTTACTGTCGGCTAATGAATGTGCTTATTATGCTCCTTAAAGTTGTTAAGAAGGTGGAATATTCTCAAACCTCTACCAGTTATCAAGTTTATTTTTCACTCAAGTATGTCCAACCTATCACACAAGCTGGTGAAAAACTAACACCAACATAAGCATGGACAATGCAGACTGTGCTACGCTCCACTAAACACACATGCCAACTTTAAAAGGCAAAAGTAATTCCAATAAAACATTCACAGTTGACAGCCTACTCTGCCTCCTTTACCTCTGCTCCTTGATTCAATTACACCATTTTGATTCGACACCGTTTAATCTGCTTGATTCATACAAGGAGATTTTTTTTCATCACAAACACGCCAAGTAAGGTTCTCTTCTCACTTCTTTTCAATTACGTGAGGTAAAAGCCGAACCCTTGACAGCTCGCTCCTCCCCTTTTCTTTCATTCGGCCCCCTCCTGAACAACAGCTTGTGTGTTTGTGTTACACATCTGGCAACGATAAATGACCAGAACGTCAGGATTAGAGGGAGGCTGATTTTTAAGGTAATACTTTAACAGGACACCCACGATGTGTCCTTTTATTTGACAGGCCCACAGTTCAAATCTCACAAAACCAGAGGTGAGCAGAGCTCACAGCAGCTATTATCACATGAATGAGCATCGTGTAAGCCGCTCACGTGTCCGTGCGTTCTCCCAGCTTCTTGCACTCACCAGGACACTCGCACCCAAAGGTTCACTGGCTCTCAAACACGTGTGACGCATAAACACACACTAGTAAACAGTCCCTTTACTCCAAGGCATATGGGAGGTTTCTCTATGTACGGTTACATTTCTGCGATCCGAACTAAAATGGCATCCCTTGCTAGCTTTAAAGTACTGTTAAGAGACTTAGAGAGAGCTATGGTGTTTTCATGCTTAACATTTCTCACTTTTAACTGTATTTGTTAACATATTTATTATTTTATGTTTTTATTTGTTTTATAACTATATTGATTGTTTTATATGTGATTTACTATTGAACAGGTCACACTTGAAAATGAGATCTCGATCGCAATGTGTTTTTACCTGTATAAACAAAGGCTAAATAAATGAAAAAATAAAAAAATGGTTTTCGAATTTAAATAAGAGTGTGCATGTACAGGATGTGCGCACTCACGCAAAAATGAAAGAAAAAGTGGCATTTGCTCAACTGTATCAGTTTCTGTGTTTAGCCATGCCTCTAATGGGCACTCACTGCATAAATGGAAGATTTATTTGTGAAATATTTGGCTTGAGAGCACCCTGACCGCAGCATGAAAAATACACATCTTTTCTATAAATGAGCCCTGTGGGAGGGAGACGCAGCCATTTATATCGAGAAGTTAACAATGAGTCCAATTCATTGCTTTGGTTTGGCAGGAGGAGTAAAGGTTTAAGAAATGGTTTATTGGAATATCTCCTCTAACCCTGTGCCACCAGCGAGAAACCTCATGGAGACAGTCAGTTATAGACACAGAGTATTTTTCTTGGCTACTCTTAGCATAATGGTCACCTCTATTCAAAGAGGCATTTTCTTGTGTTGTTCTCCGGGACTGAATACAGAGACTTGTTTGTGCAAAGTCTGTCGCGACCAAGATGCTGTCATTCGAAAGAGAAAGCGATGAAAGTGAGAGTAAAATGGCCGTGCTCGTCTCTAAAACAAGACATCCGAGCGCCCTGGATGCAAACCTTTTTATATTACAAATTCAAGATCTGACACAACGTGTCCCAGAGAGGGCAATGGCATCACGTGAATCTGCACAGTCTGAGCATAAGTGGCCCTTGGAGGCTCAGGTCTCCCTTGTAAAAGAGATATTTGATCTCAATGTGATTTACTTGGTTAAATAAAGGCTAATAAATAATCAATAAATAGTTATGAGCTTGAAAAATAAACAAAACCCTTTTAAATGCTGTTGTTAATATTTTAATATTTCTGGTATTTGTAAATTTTGCCGTGCAACAGATTTCGACTCTGTGGCTTCATCTCTCTTCCCTTTAAGATAAATTCTAGATTTTTGCTTTGGTGTTGTCAGTTTATACTGGAAAAAAAAAGAAAAAAGAAAAAGCTTGCACTGGACTGTTTCTGTTCTAGTTGACCAAGCTGAAACAGAACTGTTTTAAATCGAAAATCATCTTTAACATAGCAGTAATGACCTTTTTTTTTTTTACTTATTTTCAACATTTCTAGAAGTGAAAATTAAGGTCCTTATACACCAAATTACCTGGTATTCCTTTCTCTTTGCCATGTTGCCCCTTTCAAAACTTTCAAACGAGGAGCTGGAGATTGAAAAGATGAACCTTTGAGTATGAAAATCTCTGAACTATTTCCAGAAGTGCCACTAGCACGATGGCAGGAGTTGATCTAGTTGATGACACTAGAAGACACTGACTTTTCATGTATTTTCGGTATTTCAGACATCGCAGACACTATGTGCCTACACTTGTCAATCACTAGGTAGCTCTACCATAAGCATACACTTTCTGATCTATTTCATTCTAGGACAATAATTTACAAAGCAAACATTCTTCAACTGAGAGCATAAATTCCTTTAAAAACTGTTTGCAGAGGCAGTTGAACCAGTAGAAAGGGATCACTATCTCATAGACTTTTATACGGTTTGGCTTGATTTCCACGCGCTGCTGGCCAGCACATCCAACGTGCATAAAGCAGTTTTGACATTCGCTGAAGTCTAACCTCTGTCTACTTCTCAGGTGCTAAACGCTTCACTATGTTACACAGCTTATTGATAGTTTATTCATCATCAGTTTATTTACTGGAAACTACTTTATCTAGAAACAAGAACAGTCCCACACTACGAGCTTTAGCCAAAGATGAATTCTGAATCCAGATTTGCATCAGCACCAAAAATGAATCACTTCTCATCCACACTCCATATCTGGGAATATATTTATGTAAATCTGTGCATAATTTATTCACTTATCTTGCAAAAAAAAAAATAAATAAATAAACAACATATCTTTCTTGGCTGACATTTTTTTTAAAAAAAAGACTAAATTATGAGACTTAAACACGAGTGAAACTGCGAACCAGAAACATAAAACCAGTAAAGCAAGAAAAATGATTAATTCTTAAGAGCATTGCTATTATTCTGAACCCTAGTCTTCTAATTTCACCAAACATTGTCCATTCAGTAAGTGATCTGGAAATTTAAATCTACATGGTTATGTACCTCTTGAGATAAACGGGCAAAGACGTTTGTAGAAATATAACATTTGTATCGAAATTCAAAGTATCAATTGTATCATTTCTGCAGGAAATACCGACAGTGTGACTGTAAAGCATGTCAGAAAAGGCTCTGCTGCTTGTTTGGAAGCTGTATGAAACATGCGTTCGGCGGCGCTGACCTGTGGGGGCTGAAATGGTGGCAGGTGTGCTGGTTCTGCGGCCCCTCTCCGCCGTGATGCTGACGGTATACAGCATGCCAGGTGTGAGGCCCCTGAGGGTGTGAGATTCAGAGCCGCCTGGGACGGCGTCTTCGGCCCTGTGACCGTCTGCCGAAACATATACCAGCCTGTAGGAGTCCAGTTTGGCCAGGGGGCGCTTCCACTCCAGCGTCATGGTGGTCTCAGTCACCTCCGCTATAGTCAGGTCTCTGGGAGCATCCAGGGCTGATGGGGAAAAAGTTAAGACAAATTACTAATATTTTCACATTAGCACTCTTTAACGCGTGTTTTTAAAAGATTTTAAGCATTTTATTTTAGCTCACTTTAAAAATACAACATTTTCACAAACCAAATGTTGTGAAAAGCTACACATTTCTGCCGTCCTCGGTGCAGCAAGGACTGAGTCAGCTGTCGCCAAGGAGACGGATCAAGACTTCCAGATGATGGACGGCGCAGCTTGCAGCGTTGTGTGAGTGAAGCATCTTACCTGTCACCGCGTTGGTGGTTGTGGGCAGACTTTCCCGCTCGTCTTTCACCGCCGTCACACCCATGCCGTACTCCGTTCCCGGCCTCAGGCCTGCAGAACGGACAAACATAAAACCGTAACGATGCATAGAGATATTGAGGAAAAAAAAAAGCTGCAATGTGTCATGTTCTTGTTTGAGCATATCCACGGTGATGTCAGTAAATGAATTGTGGGTAGTCTGTGTAGTCAAGGGCCAGCTGTTTCAGCTAATGGCTCCATCGCCACAAAAACACCCTCTTGTGGCTTGATTGCACAATAGATTGCAGCCTAATTGTGTTTCATGGTATGCCTTTGTTCACTGACCAAAATCTGTGTTGTATTTGCACTGATGGATCTATAGAGCCCTTGTCGCATAGCAGAACCACTTCTTGCTATGATACAGCGAGCGACGGGGGCCGTGTGGTCCTTACAATTAAGCCCTCTCTCGTACTGATCGCCTCTAATTCCTTCATTAACTCCTACCGAGGTCAACGCACACAGAGCTCTGCTGCATGAAATTACACCTATTGCCCATGAAACTCATTATCAATAAAATCAGAAGCGTGAAGGCAATTACAGATAATAAGTGTGTGAAAGAAGTGCTGAGGTGTGTGTGAGGCAGGGAGGGGGGCATCAGCTGAATGGACACAGCGCTCTTTTTTTCAATGGGATGGGCCTCCCAGGGACAAAGGACCGGGTCAGACAAAAACACAACTGCTCTGTTTTTTTTGGAAGATTTTTCTTCTTTTTTTTTCTGTTAGTTTGTTTCCAATCATGGCGCGCAGAAATACGAGAGCCAAGAAACAGACGGGCAAAAAAGAAATCCACCCGCCTCGAAGCACGGCTGTATTGTGTCAGGGGTGCAGACGGATGAAAATGCGGTCGCTTTCCTTGTTTGAGCAAATTCTTGCGTTGAAACAAGTGACATTGTTTTTCCATTTAGCTTCTCAGTGCCAGACACCCTCCTGGGTGCTTTTTAAAGAAAAGCGGGCCTTTTCTACACAGGCAAACATTTCATGACATGAAACAAAGGCAGCCCATTTCAGAAAACGAATAGGCTGGAAACAACGCTGACTATTTAACAGGGAGCCCCACAAAAACTCGCCCCAATAATTAAGAGAATAAACTCTTCACACTGTATCATTTATTTTCCAAAGGAGCTTTTCAGCTAGTGTCATTTAGATGCAAAGTGGTAGTGAGCCAATGTGACTGCAGATCAGCCAAAAGAATGAAAACATTATGTTTGCACTGACACAACACTATCAGTCTGCTGATGAGATGCATACATGATGAGGGAGTTCCTGGTCATTAATTAAACTTTCAAATAAGAATTCCCAAATGCCTAAACCCAGAAACGCTCTACTATCACGTTGGTCTAAATTTAAGTTATAATCCCACTGAAGAAGACATATCTGCATATCTGAAGCTTCTACCAAATCAAAACCTTCCTCGTCTTTGTTCCCCAACAGCACAACTTTCTGCGTTTCCTGTATCACAAATGTAGTCAGTGTAAAGTTGCAACACAAATTTCAAAATCAGCACATCGTGTGGAAGAGGGGATTAAAACCAGCAGCTATAAACAAAGCAGTAAAGACATGATGAAAAGGGAGCTGTTGTACTCAAAACATGTCACATAGATTTCAGAACCATCATCTGGGCTGGGATGTGAAAAAAATCCACTGAAACGAACTTTCAAATGGCAAAATCTACAATAAAGCTATTAGTGAATCATCTCTACAGGCTTTATTAATGCTTTATACATTAATTCACTGCTTTACGTTATCAATAATGCACAAACAACGCTGGAGGTGCCAGGTTTAGTTGGATTCAGAAAAAAAGATCAGGATTTAAACAAGGTGTTTTAAATACTAAATAGCAGGTTTGTGACTAAATGGTTGGTAAATGAGTTACTAAAACTTTATATATTAATTATAAGTCCTTAATATAAAAAATGTTTGGTTTGCCAGAGTTTGGAAGTTTCTAGTATCATGTCACTTTGTTGGATCCCTGTTGAAGGTTTGCAACAAGTTGCTGCATTAAAGCAAAAGATGGTTAAATGACTTTTTATGCATCCTTTATCAGCGATGCATCATCTCCAGACCAATCTGATGTACAGCTGCTGCACACCTACGACATGTTTTAAGGTCATATTTGAAGATGAGAACAAGAGCTAGTGGTAAATAAGAAGCTACTGGTGCCCAATAAAGACTTCATTTATGGTCAATAAATCATTTGCCGCCATAAGTTAGAAGAGTTTTGTGTTTTCCAGGTTGTGAAACCTTTCATGCTCATCAAGGACAGCTTTGCGTTGTTAAACTAGAAGACCACTTTGTCTAAGACAGCTACAGGGTGTTTGGCTCTGCGTTACCAGTGATCTTGGCCTGGGTGGAGTCCTTGGGTCCAGGAGGGAAGAGCAGTTCTCCATGTTCGCCTCCAGACAGAGGTCCATACTTGATGCGATAGTTGTCCACTTGAGCCTGGCTGTTTTTCCACTCAAGAGTGATGCTCTCGTCTGTCAGCTCCACTGTCTGCAGCTCTCTGGGAGCATCCAGGTCTACATCACACAAATGGATTTCAGATAAACAGAATTTCACCTGAACCGGACCGTCAGAGCCTGAAGCCTAACTCTTGAGACTTAATTTTTAGTTGCTTTAAAGAAAATTTACCGATGAGGTTGATCAGAAAACTTGCTTGTGTTCAGCATATTGCTGACAACACACAGCAAATATGATCCACTGAAATTCAAATTCAAAAATATTTTATTAATCCCCAAAGAGAAATCAATTAAAAGTGGCATTCACATAGCTGAGGAACAAAATGCATGTTTTCTAGTATGTAGAATGGACATGTTAAACGAAAACAAGATCTCAGTAATAGTCTCATCTTGCTGAGATCGTATAAGAAACTGAGGATCCTTTTAAAAGGCTTTACGATTTGGCCAAATTTACGTTATCAAAAGTCAGAACTACCCGGAAAATGTTTTGTGTGTCGGTATGTGGTGCGGAATTATGGAACGGCCTGGACATCAAACTCAAGCAACGCCAAAATATCCATAAGTTTAAGTCACTTTTTAGACAGAGGTTCTGGGATCAGTAATTGGGACTCAATAGTAAAGTCAAATTAAATTCATGGCTATGTATTACTATTGATGATGTGTTACCATGTGTGTTTGTTTCTTTGGTTCTTTTCAATTTTAAATCAAATTGATAGGATGCAGCTATGTAATTTATGTTAACTTGGAAGAAAGGGGTGGGATTAAATAAGTTTTCTTCCTCCCACTCCTTTTTGAGCAGATACAATGACTTGTATTAATTGTAATTTGAATTTATCGTCTTGTTTTTTTTTTGTTGGCATTTAAATTTATCTGCTCAAACAAATAAAAAATGAATGAATGAAAAGGCTTTTCAAATCATTTTCAATAAATCATCCCCCCAGTGTAATAGAAAGTCAGGGAAAAGTGGTGCATATTTCATAAAGTTGCCAGATTAATAAGGACTGGCCACCCCAGAAAGTTGAGCCCAAGAACAAACACTTAGATGTGCAACGACGTCTGCAGTCACATTTTGCAACAGCTGCTGTCAAATTACTCAAACTCACATATTAGAATTGTGATGGTAAACATCTAACCACAGTATGAAGACAGCAATCAATGATTTTGCAAACTGGAAGAACTGATCATAGAAGAGTGGCTATTTTTGTCTGCAAACTAATTAGAAAAAATAATTCTATGTGCAAGTCTATCATCTGAGGACCTTCGAACTTAGATTATTGAAAAAAAAATGTGTGTGACATTACCTGTCAGGAAGGAGTCGTACACGGGGATGCTGGCGTGCTCTCCCCTCTTTGCCGTCAGAGACACCTCGTACTGGGTGTCGGGGATGAGGCCTCCCAGGTGGTACTGGGTGTCACTTGACAGCAGCTCCACCACATTACGATCAGAAGGGTCAGAACTGGGTCCATAGGAGACACTAACCCCGTCCACACTGGCCACTGGCTGGAACCAGGTTACCAGCGCTGTGGTGTCAGTCACGTCACGCACATCCACCTGGCTGGGGGCATCGATCACTGTGGGAAGGGGGCGGTATGGTAAAGTAGGGATAATGGTGGGAAGAATCACAGAGAAAGAAATAGAAAACACAACATTCACACTTGGTGTCTCCTTCAGCCCCAGAGTGATGTTTCAATTCACGTATTTCATTACGGGGATGATATTAATGAGGTAATGTTTGATGGTTTTCTACGTATAGATTATTACCAGATGATTTTTCTTTGAATGTTGAGTTATTCAGGAACTTTCAGCAGAAGTCAGAACTGATGTGGGTTTTCACTTCATATATAGTCAGGCTTTAGAAGGTTCTCATAAGTATAAAGGTTCTCTTAAAGCCTCTTCTAGTTTCTTCTAATCACAGTTATTGTGACCAGAGGCTTCTTGGTTACCTGACTAACCAACAACTTGATTTGCCCTTATTCTTCACTGGGCCAGTGAAAGACAGATTTCTCCTCGACTTCATGGTTTGGTTTTAACTCTAACATCAGTTTTGAGACCTGGGGCCCGATCTTCTAAAGCCGCTATTTAGGGATAGCGGGTAGCGGGAGGGGCGTTCCCCCGCAAAGAACGCAGTCTTCCACTTTGCTAAACCCGCTATCCCACCTGTGCTACCCGCTACATTATCCATACATTATCCGCTACATATCCACCTGTTAAACCAATCAGTGCGTCAGTAGCCATTGCCTTTAAGAGCAGGTTGTGCTACCCGCTACCCGCTAACCGCTACGAAGCGACTTTTCATCCAGATTGGAGCAGCTCTCATGTACAGCTCGTCTGGGACTCTGCTGTAGAGCTTCCTCCTCCTCCTCTGCACTGATATATACATATAAATATTCTTACACAGACAATTCTTATCGGCTACCTGACAGTCCCAGATAGTTGGTGCGGTCCCAGTAAACGCACTCAGGTTGTCTATTGTTTAACTGGCGAGCAAGCCGTTTAAGACGATTTCTGCCATTTTCTCAGGGGTTCAACTGAGGCCAGATCACGCTTTTTATACAAGAGTTAATTCGAGAAGTAGAGCCGTTTGTGCACGTCCACATGTGACCAGGTGGACACACATTGATGCCATTTGGACGCGCTCCTGTACGCGCCGACATGTGGGACGCGGGTAGCTAGTGGTCTGACCACCCGCAACCCCCAATAGCAAGATACCGAGTTTGTGGAAAGGGCAAAAGACACGCCCATTGCCACACCTACAATGTGATTAAGGGAATCGGCATAATGGGTAGCGGCTTTAGGGAGCGGAAGATTGTATAATCGGGTAGCGGAGGTTCCTAAATGGGCAATTTGCGGGCAGCGGTTAGTGGGTAGCAGCTAGCGATAAGTGTACGATCGGGGCCCTGAGTTCAGTAAATTCAGTTGGTTGCTAGTGGATCATTCAAGTTGTAGAGTATCAGCATAAAGGCTCAGGTGTGTGGTGACATATTATGATCTTAGAGGAGTATCAACAGTCATAACAACAATGTAAATGCTCAAAATGTGATAAGCTGTCTGCATCTGTGAGCTTATTCAGCCTCTTTAGAGATCAAATCCTAGAGCCATGAAGGGCGGCTTTTCACCAACACTCAAACAGATTTGTCACACGCACTCAACTTTAAGAAAGTCACCCCTGTGTGCAGGGCTGATAAAATGCACAATCTGGGCCCGAGCTTAGCACAGATTTATCTGCCAAGGAGGTTTCAAGAGTGTCATTGGGTATCACAATACCATCCTCCTGGGAGCCAATGTCCCTCTGAGCCTGACTGTTTGAATTACTGGAGCATCCCAAACATGGTGGGTCGTGTTCAAAGGGGGGAAGGGAGAACGGAGGGGCTCACAAAATTAGCTCGTCAGAATGCAAATTCCACAGTATGTTCCCAAAAATCCAGTGCAATGTGAAACATCAAGAGAATCAAAGTGACATTAAGAATTCCTTCATCCATAAACCCAGGAGATGCTGAAACATGAGTACAGGATATAAATCCCTTTTGACTTTTGTTGTGTCCCAAATGCATTCATTAAGAACTTTTACATACTTCCTGCTGCAAAACTAATCACTGTCTTATTATTTCATAAATCATTCCTGTGACTACATCACCTACTGAAGCAAGACCATCGTTTTGTTGACTGTCAGAGTCGTGTCTCTTATTTGATGAAATCAGGAGGCAGGAGGAACAGAAGAAACTGCCGGATATCAAAAAATTGTTTTTACAAAAGTGGCAGCAACACAAAGTTATATAATCCCAAAGGACTTTTTTTTCCCCTAAAACCTCCCTGAACAATATTTTGTTGAGTGATATTCCTCCAAGCTGATGTAATTTACTATCATGTCTGATGTTTGACTCCAGAACGGATAACAGTTCAGCCACTTCACCACAATAACGGTCATCAGTTCACTTCCCTCATCTCTGCTTTAGAAATCGCAGTAAATTATAAAATGAAACAAAAAGAGCGTGGCTGTGACGGGCCAGAGTCCTGTCCAGAGTGTATTAGAGAGGGTTAGGGTAAGTCCCTCACGGCATTCCCATGCAGACAGTTTTCACACCATAAATAAGCAGATAATTGGCCTGACCCCGCTGCCAGACGGCGCTGCCATTTATCAAACTTGGTCCTGAATGTGGCGAACATTGCTACGCCTGTTGAATCCGCTTTGTTGAGAGAGAAGCCTCCCAAGGGTGACAAGTAGCACAATCTGAGTTCCTGTTTTAGCCTGAGAAGATGTCCACAGCCTTTAACTTAAAAATAATAATAATAATAATAATGATGATTAAAAAACACAATTTTAACCACTACATTTTAACTCCAAAGGAAAAGGAAAAGTGTTCTTTGTCTGAGGAAGTTGCAAATCAGACCCCATCTCTCAGTTTATATTAATCCTGGTTTTTTATATTAATCATTAGATTCTAATAAACTCATAAGCTTTACAGCCAGATGTAACTGAGGTGATAAATCACAACTTATACGTGGATATCCAATTTCAGTCTTACTATTTTCACTAAATCACAGCCTCATACAGATGTTTCATGGCTCAGTCAGGTAAGTATCTTTTTTTAATGTTTTTGTTTGTTTGTTACTTTGTCTTTCAGTTTGCACCACAGGGTTAAAACATTGACAATGTACTTTTCCATACGGTGGTGTGTGTGTCGGCGTCCCGTCATAGCAGCCCAGCGGTGACGGGACTGAGATTTACTCCTCCACAAATGTCTCTGAATTAATGTCACGAGGGCGCAGCCACAATTATTTGATAGTAATCTCTCATTTTTTTTGCTGTGGTTTATGATTGTTAGATTCCCTTCTGCAGATTCTCTCAGTCAGGGATAACATTCCATTTTATAGGAAGTATTATTTTGGTTGGGTGGAGGGTGGTTGAGGGGTCAAAACAATGCACTATATGTACACACATCAAGACTGATAAGCTGCAACACGCCAGCAGCTGATATGCACCATTTCTCCGATGTGTCACCTTTATCTCATGTCCTGTGTCTTTCTCCTCAGTCCTACCTGAAGATTGTCAATATACAGAATTTACTCCCAGGAAGCATGGATGACCCTTTCTTATAGCTTTTTAGAGGGCGGACCTGTTCCTGAAGGAGTTACAACATGAACAGAGGAACAGAGCATGCTAATGTTAGGAATAAATTCAAGAGTCAGTCATCTGAGTCCACATGTTGGATGTTTAGATTCTCTCATAGTCATTTTGTTTTGTGAATTTAAGTAATTTGGATAACGAGTTTCTTACTTTAGAATAAAGTTGACAGTTCTTTTCTTCTGCCTCAAAGTTGCCAAAATTGTAGATTTAAAACAAGATCAATATGTGCCTTTTATCAGTGTAAACATTATCCATCCACATGAAGTTCTGACAAAAGATGAATTTCATTATTTTACCATGCACTGGACAAATATTAAAAGAAACATATGTCATCAATAATTATACATTTCTGTGCCTGAAAGGATGTATTTGGGTTTTTAAAGGAACCAACACAAAACCTCTGGAAAACAAGGACTAACTAAATGAATTAACATGTCATTTTACGTAGGGCTGCCTGGGTCTGAGTATACAGTCATGGAAAAATTATTAGATCACCATTTTTTCTTCACTTTCTTCTTCATTTTAATACCTGGTACCACTAAACGTCATCATGTGACTAAAACAGACAGAAAAGAAAACGCCATAGCTATTGATGTAAAAACTTAAGTGATTTAGGTTATAATCAAGAAAACCATGGAAAATGGTAAGATATCAGCTCTTAAATAAAACTCTTATGAGCAATCTTTGTGGTTATCGTTATGTTTGTCCAAACAAATGTACCTTTAGTTGTACCAGGCATTAAAATGAACAAGAAACTGAAGAAAACAAGGGTGGTCTAATAATTTTGTCCATGACTGTACGTGCTTCAGTGAGCTGTTCAGGAGAAGGTTACGTCATAGAAGCATCTTATAACATCCAGCCTCCTAATCTTCATCTGCACCTCAGAACTGGGAAGCTGAAACTGTTTTTCAGCTATTAGAGATAAATTACTAACATTTGGGTTGTTGTGTTCTTTTGTGTTATTGCCATAACAACCTTGTAATAGACCTGTGAGAAGGTATGAGTGGCAGACAAATCTCTGCGATCATTCAGTCTGGAGTTCAACCGTGATAAAGACGGAGGGTGAAGCAGCGTGGAGCGTGTCCTACTTTAGACAGGTTGTTGAACATTTTTCTGTACCAACTGCTCGCAGAGCCCTGATCTTTTCTGTCATTTTTATTTAACTTTGTTGTCGTACTACGTGCTGTAGCGGTGTGAAATGTTAAGGCTACAGAAAAGATAATTTTTCTTGGAGTCGATCGAAACATCTGAATCCTTCTCAAAACAGTGCAAAATATACTGCAGGGAAAAACAAAAAGGCATTAAACTAGGGTTGTACTGTGCTAGACGACTGCAGAGAGCTGGTTAACAAACGTACACTCATAAATACCATGTACACTCACTTGTGACAACATTCTTGGAGGCAGGTGGCCCGCGCTTGTTGTTCTTCACCACCTCCAGCTTGACCTCGTACTCCTGGCCTGGACCAAGGCCTGACTGCTCAAAGGTGGTCTCTGGGCGACCGAGGGAGTTAAGAATCTCACCGTCCTCCTCTTTCTGCCAAAGAAGGAAAAAACACCAGTCTTCAGCCGTTACAAAAACTAGCCCTTGCATAACGTGCAAAGAAAAGGGTGTTAAAAAAAAAAAAAAAACAGTCAATCACTCAGCATTGAATAAGATGACATTTATTTTGTGCTGTAAAACCATTGAAGGTGTCAAGGGCCTGGCTGCAGTTGTAACTGATGCATTTTCACCTTCTGGCTTGATTAAACTATTTTCCAGAGGTTCCACATGCTCATGGATGTTAGGATACATGAAGTGGAGGATCCAGTCTGATCCAGTCTGATCCAGGTCTGTCATGGGCTCAGCGGCTACATTGTTATATCGCAGAGCAGGACTCACTGTGTTTCTGAAGATGAGATTCCACCCATCGAAGGGAATATCCAGAGGGTCCCACTGCACCTCCACTGATGTTTCCCGCACTGACTTGAATTTAAGACCCTCGGGCTCAGGAAGATCTAAAACGGAGAGTTTGGAGGCTCTGACTACTTTCCACATAGTTTTTCAGTTGCATTTTAGGAAAACGCACCCATTGGTGCCACAGTTCGGATTCACTTACGTGTTGCAACCCGAGCACTGACAGGGACGCTCCTCTTATTACTGAGGACAGCATAGACACTGATCAGGTACTCCACACCGGGCTCAAGCTCCCGAACAGTGGCCATCTTCTGGTCCCCAGGCACCCGCATGTCCAGCTCCAGACCTCCAGGGGCCGTGGGCGCATAGGTGACGAGGTACTCGGTCACACGCATCTCATTCTCCCAGGACAGGTCCACTGTTTCAGGGCTAACCTCCACCACCGTCAGGTCCTTCGGTGGTGAGACTGTGGAGAGACAGAACATCGCTGATCTGTACCTACACCACAAATGTCTCCATCTCGAGTTTTCACCGGGGACGATACCCGACCAAATGAAAAGCTACTGAAAAACCTAAAAGCCAAAAGAGATTGTCTTTAATGCCCTCATACCTGATAGCCAAAAAAAAAAAGGCAATCTATTCAAAAAGAAACTCCCAAAGCGTAAAAAGTCATTAAAAGACCTATACCACCGTACAGATCACATTCCCTGAACTGGTTCATCACTTTAAAAACTATGTTCCCACGTTTAAGATTGCTTAAGGGACTTCTTACAATGAAACAGTATGATTACAGATAATCCTGTCCATGGTTGGCTCATGGTTGTCCAGATGTGTTTTAAGGAATAAGACTTGAGGCCAGCAGCTGGAAAGCAGAATTTCACCTAAACTTGATTAGAAGGATCAGACTTCAGAGCTGGTTTAAATTAGACGTTATGTTGCGTCTTCCTTTCTCAGACCTGAGTAGGTCTCTGAGTAAGTCTCTAAAGAACAAGTAACCTTTTGTTTCAACTTCTGCACGTCATTTTAATAACCATAATGTGTGCAAGAAGTACTAGCTTTAAACAAAGCACAATTACAGTTAATTCAATAAAGGCTATCTATCGATTGGACTTGGAGAAAACAAACAAAACAATAACATTTGTGCTCACAATTAACTTTAAATCCATGACCAGTTGTTTCTAAAGTATAAAACATTTCTACATTTTGAGGCACTGCTCAGTCTAAGCGCTGGTTTCTATGATTCACACAGCTTGTTAACCTCTAAGCTGTGGTTTAATCCAAACTCTGTGGAACTTTCTGGCCGTTCCCTCACAGCAGCGTCACTCCTCATCCTTCATCACAAGGCTGCTTTCC
Source organism: Hirundichthys speculiger (assembly GCA_018398805.1). Lineage (NCBI taxonomy): Eukaryota > Metazoa > Chordata > Actinopteri > Beloniformes > Exocoetidae > Hirundichthys > Hirundichthys speculiger. The sequence continues at coordinate 995,209 of JAGFBZ010000828.1, read as the reverse complement.
ATAACCACATGCGAATACTTTTCCATATGAAATCTTCAAAACTAAGCTAAGCTTAGCTAAGCCAATGTAAACCAAATCATCAATTCGCTGCTTACCTGGTTGAAAGTTGCATTAGGAAAGGGAAATGCGAAATGCGTCATGTGAAAATGAAAGCATACCCTCATTCACTTCTAAGAGTTTATGCATCTGAACAAGATAAAGTATCTGGTCATTTCAAACCCTTACGTAAACACAGCCTCTTATCAATATAATCATTGGACATATTGCACTGTGCCAGTATCTAATTTAAAAAAGCCAAAAAAATGCAGATGCAATGTGTGGAAAAACTAATGACACCCTCACTGCTTCCATAGTAATTAGGAGGATAAGTTGCTGGCAGGTGCTGATAATCAAATGCGCTTGATTAAATGATCATGAGCATGATCATTTAATCAGCGTGCCTCTGTAAAAGCCAAAGATTTGACAATTTTGCTGATGTCGAGCATTCAGGTGTGCGCTCGCACAATACCAAGAAGGAAATAATTCAGAAATGATCTTGGAGAAGCCATTTTTGCTGCCAGTCAATCTGGGATGGGTTATGAGGCTGTTTCTGGAGCCACAGTTTTACAGTTTTACACTTCGTGGTGGGACAGTTACCAGTCTTCTCAGCAGTGACCATCCCAGTACCTTCACCCCAAAGTACGACCGGGCAACACCCAAGAGAGCACAAGAGCTACTTCTTAGACTACACAGAGCTCAGATAGTCTGTTAAATGTTTATGACAGAGTTACCTGGAAAAAGCTATAAATGTATCTTTTCAAAGCTGCGTCTAAATAAACCACAACACTTCTGGAACAATGTCCTTAGAAGAGACCAAAGCAGAGATAATGCACAGCTCCATATAAGGAGAACCAAACAGCATATCAGCACAAACACCTCATAAATATTTTAATTTGAATGAGGTCTCATTGTCTGTCTGTTTGTTTGTCTGTTTGCTCTTGAAGCCATGTGATCTTTGGCTAGTCTAATATGAGTCTAATACTGTATAAGCTGTGTGTCTGACAGCTACAGCTTTACTGAAACTGTTTCATGCTACAGGACAATGATCCCCAGTACACCAGCGCATTTAAAACAGAATGAATGAAAAAGCTACTTGGTGCTGGAATGGCCCAATTAAAGTCTAGATTTCAACCTGATTTAAATACTGCGGCGGAAGATGTGAAGCCTTTCCAGGTTTGTGTCCTTTCCTCTGGCCCTTTACTGCATGCCATCCCTCCCTTCTCCGCTCACCTTCCTGTCTGTCTTCACTTTCGAATAATAGCATAAAAAAACCTTCAAAGAACTGAAGTAACATTGTAAAGCCGAGGAGGCCAAAATTCCTCAGCAACGATGTGAGCCACTGATAAGTCATACAGAGAATAATTACCTCAAGTGATTGATGCTGAAGATGGTTGAACAAGCTATTCAGTCATAGTGTTCACAGTTTTTCAATTATTATTCTAAAATATTATATATATATATTTTTTTCTAAATAATGTTTTAATATTTAAAACCTTAGTATTGAAAAAGGATGTGCTTTCATTTTGAAGCGAGATTATCTTACTGGTACTCAGCGTTACTTGGGTATAATCATCACTGTTAATCAAAAATAAAATTATAAAACAACTTTGTCAAATGTTAATGGTTATTTAAATGTACTATTTCCCCATAGATTTATATCAAAATATATTTACAATAATTTTACTGAATACCCATCAAGTTAACGTTGTGTGACTGTGAGAGTGTCCTTGTGAGCATCCTCATAAGTGCACTTTAAACCAGACTAATTAGTATTATCTGAGTTCATCTCTGGGTTGAATCACTGTCGAACTGAATGGTTGACTCAAAGTTACACTGGAATTATGACCTTCTGTGGCATTTGCTGGGTTGGACTTATAGTTCTCTAGTCAAATATTTGAGATCAGCTTAGCTCTCGATTTTCACTTCTGCCGACTTCAGGACTGAATACAACTGAAAAATATTTATTCAAGAACATCTTATTGATAAAACATCTCCACAACTGTAAAGCTGAACATAAGACAATCAGTTCAGATCATAAACTATATGAATTGTAACTGCATTTATTAAACCCTACCCTCACCAATGTCAAAACCATAATAACTCAGAAAGCGTGATGCTGTGGCTCTTTTTCCAACAATCGTCACTAGTTACAGAAACAAAACAACAGCCACTATTTTGCTCATGTTAGCCAAGTCAAAATAACATTAATACTGACATCTGCCTGACAAAGACGAAGGCTCATTCAAAAATCTGTAGATCGTAGTGCCTCAATAGTGCACATTTAATGACCAATTCAATAAACACGCTATCAGGTATGAAGTCTACACATTAGTGAGCATGGTCTATCTTACCTTCAGAGCAATCGTCTCCGATGAAGCCTTCATCACAGACACACACGCCGTTTTCACAGCGTCCTTGGTTGTGGCAGTCCATGGGGCAGGTCAGTACAGAGCAGTCTGGTCCGGTGAAGCCCTCGTAGCACACGCAGCTGCCGTCCACACAGTAACCTCTGTCGAGACAGTTCTTGGGACATGTCTTCTCACTGCAGTCCTCACCAGTGAAGCCCTTATGACAGACGCACTGCCCATTCACACAGTGACCTCGGTCCAGGCAGTCATTGGGACAGGTCAGTTCGCTACAATCTTTGCCCGTAAAACCCACAAAACACACACACTTTCCGTCCACACACTCTCCTCGTCCCATGCAGTCTTCAGGACAGGTCTTGATACTGCAGTCTTCCCCGGCAAAACCTTTGTCGCATATGCACTGCCCGTTGAGACAGCGACCCCGGTCTTGGCAATTGTTAGGACAAGAGAGCTCGCTACAATCTTCACCTTGGTATCCTATGTCACATACACATTCTCCGTTGATACATTGTCCATTGTTGCTACAGTTATCAGGGCATGAGAGGATGGAGCAATCTTCCCCTTCAAATCCAGGATCACAGATACACTTCCCATTGAAACAGTGACCTCTCTCATGGCAGTTCTTGGGGCAGGTGAGTTTAGAGCAGTCCTCTCCACTGTAGCCTGTCTGACACACACACTGGCCATTCACACACATGCCACGGTTGTTACAGTTGTCAGGACAACTGAGCTCGCCACAGTCCTCTCCAGTGAATCCCTCTTCACAATAGCAGGTCCCGTTGTCACAGCGTCCTCGGTCGTAGCAGTCATTTGGACAGATGAGCTCAGAGCAGTCAAAGCCCGTCCATGGATGGTCACAGATGCACTCGTCGTCCTCACAGCGTCCACGGCCCAGGCAGTTGTTGAGGCAGTTGGTCATGGAACAGTCTTCACCGATGAAGCCCTCCTCGCAGAGACAGGATCCCTCAACACAGTGGCCATAGTCGCCGCAGTCCATCAGGCAAACTTCGATGCTGCAGTCGTCCCCAGCAAAACCCTCAAAGCATTCACATTTACCATCGACGCAGCGACCCTGGTCCTGGCAGTCGTTAGGGCACTCAGGTTCTGTACAGTTGGGGCCCTTCCATCCGGGTTCACAGGAGCAACTGCAAGTCTCAGTGCTCCAGTTCCCACGTCCATTACAGTAGGGCTTTGTAGACACTTCACCTAGAGTAAGGCAAGACAGGAAAGGGAAGTTTAGACTATTTAAGCCATTCAGAGAAACAGGCATGAGTGAGCCAATGTCTAACAGAGACATCAGCCTACACAGGACAGACCTTTATGAGAGTTTGTAAAGGTGAGATTGGGATTTTAATTCATTGCCAAAGCTTTCTTAACAATATGAAGTTTTTAATTAAAGTCTTAATTCTCTGCTGGCCACTGAAATCAGTCCAAACAATAAAAATCTATTCAGGTTTTCACACAGACTGAAGATAGACAAAACTAAAGACATGATGATGTAAAAGAGATCCAAGTGATCATTTTGAAAATATAATGATAATGGTTGCATTACATTGGAGTCTCACATATTCACTTGTATTAAGTTCCTGCCATACAGCAAGGGCAAAGCAGGCTCCCCAAAAAGGAGGTCATCCACATCATTTTTAGGGCCCTATCTTGCGCCAAACCTCCAAAACCTGCTATTAAGGGATATTAGGTATTGAGAGGGGCGTCCCCCACAAAGAACGCAATCTTCCACCTCCCAAAACCCACGATCTTACCTGCAAAAACCACTATATTATGCACACATTATACATGGGAGTGGTTAGGGCGTTCCACCTGTTTAACCAATCAGTGCGTCAGTAGCCATTGCCTTTAAGAGCAGGTTGCGGTACCTGCAAACTGCTATGGAGCATCTTTTCATCCAGATCAGAGCAGCTCTCATGGGCAGCTCGTCTGGGACTCTGCTGTAGAGCTTCCTCCTCTTTTTCCTCCTCCTCTGCACTGATATATACATAACTAGCTCTAACTAATGTGGAGCAAATGATTTAATCATTTCTTTTGTACTCCAAGAAGTTCCAACAAACTGTTCAGAAAAAAATAGAGCCAGTGAACTTCCAGGAAAGCATTTCTTAACTAGAAAAGCACTCAGAGAGCGCAGACCTCCACCAAGCACAACAGTTCTCCCATACAGCGATTTACAGATTGCGATAAAACCCGCCTTCTGGATCAGATCCGGATCAGCCTCTGAAATTTTATAGAGGTTTTCAGTGTCAATACCTGAGTGAAATTTAATGAGCTGTGGACAATAATTAACGGAGATGTTGAGAAACAAAATTTCCGGCCCCATTGAGTGCGTGTTACGGTCTCAAGCCGGGTTGTGAACCGCAACCTTCCACCTCTGGGGCTCCTGCGCACAACCCACTGTGCCACCTTTAATCCTCTACATAGACACTCAGATCCACCTCTGTTTCACCTTCCCATCCGACGAGCAGCCCAGGTGTGGCACTGCACACCTGTACCTATTCAGTCATCATTCAACCAGACTCGTCTCCAGATCTTCCCACAGAAACGCCTGATCCAGCCGTTCGCAGTGCCACCTCCTTTCCTTCGTCGTCCCCTGGATTGTTGGTTTGGCTGCCAACCCTCGAATCCTCCTGTTTTACATCTGAGAGAATTAAACTCTTAAAATTCCAGAACTCCCTTCCTGTCTCCATTGTGGTTGCTTTGGGGTTCAAGAAACAACTAAACAGCGCAATGTTATCGAAAATTTGAAAGTGATCCAGAATCCAGGATTTCTTCCGGATCACACCCAAAATAAAATCAGTTCTTCCTTTTCACATTTCTGACAACTCCTGAAAATGTCATCAAAATCCGTCCATAACTTTTTGAGTTATCTCGAACACATCCCCTGCGCAAAGACGCACAGCTGCGCCAAGACGCATAGCCGCTGGAAGCGGTGCTTTTTTCACAACAGAGTTCTGTGATCTCCTCGTTTCCTCCACAGCAAACATCTGAATGAGATCATGCCACAGCTGTACAGACATCATCTGCCCTTAAGAGAATAATAACGTATGAAAGTAATACAGTGATGCATAATCGAGAGGTAGAGTCGGTTGTGCAGTCCACATGTGACTGGGTGGACGCGCAATGATGGGATTTGGACGCGCTCTTTTACGCGCCGACATGCCAGTTGCGCTTTCCACAAACTCGGTATCTTGCGGTACTGGTGTCTCGCAGATTTTGGGTATTGGGTACAATTGGGTACAACGATTTTGGGTATTGGGTACAATACCCAAAATCTGTGAAATACAGGTATCGCAAGATACCGAATTCGTGGAAAGCGCAGGAGACACGCCCATTGCCGCGCCCACAATGTGCTTAAGGGAGTCGGCAAAAAAAAAGAGCGCGTCCAAATCCTGTCATTGCGCGTTCCACCCAGTCACATGTGGACTGCACAACCGGCTCTACCTCTCGATTATGCATCACTGTATTACTTTCATACGTTATTATTCTCTTAAGGGCAGATGATTTCTGTACAGCTGTGACATGATCTCATTCAGATGTTTGCTGTGGAGGAAACGAGGAGATCACAGAACTCTGTTGTGAAAAAAGCACCGCTTCCAGCGGCTATGCGTCTTGGCACAGCTGTGCGTCTTTGCGCAGGGGATGTGTTCGAGATAACTCAAAAAGTTATGGACGGATTTTGATGACATTTTCAGGAGTTGTCAGAAATGTGAAAAGGAAGAACTGATTTTATTTTGGGTGTGATCCGGAAGAAATCCTGGATTCTGGATCACTTTCAAATTTTCGATAACATTGCGCTGTTTAGTTGTTTCTTGAACCCTAAAGCAACCACAATGGAGACAGGAAGGGAGTTCTGGAATTTTAAGAGTTTAATTCTCTCAGATGTAAAAAAGGAGGATTCGAGGGTTGGCAGCCAAACCAACAATCCAGGGGACGACGAAGGAAAGGAGGTGGCACTGTGAACGGCTGGATCAGGCGTTTCTGTGGGAAGATCTGGAGACGAGTCTGGTTAAATGATGACTGAATAGGTACAGGTGTGCAGTGCCACACCTGGGCTGCTCGTCGGATGGGAAGGTGAAACAGAGGTGGATCTGAGTGTCTATGTAGAGGATTAAAGGTGGCACAGTGGGTTGTGCGCAGGAGCCCCAGAGGTGGAAGGTTGCGGTTCACAACCCGGCTTGAGACCGTAACACGCACTCAATGGGGCCGGAAATTTTGTTTCTCAACATCTCCGTTAATTATTGTCCACAGCTCATTAAATTTCACTCAGGTATTGACACTGAAAACCTCTATAAAATTTCAGAGGCTGATCCGGATCTGATCCAGAAGGCGGGTTTTATCGCAATCTGTAAATCTCTATATGGGAGAACTGTTGTGCTTGGCGGAGGTCTGCGCTCTCTGGGTGCTTTTCTAGATAAGAAATGCTTTCCTGGAAGCTCACCGACTCTATTTCTTTTCTGAGCAGTTTGTTGGAACTTCTTGGAGTACAAAAGAAATGATTAAATCATTTGCTCCACATTAGTTAGAGCTAGTTATGTATATATCAGTGCAGAGGAAGAGGAGGAAAAAAGAGGAGGAAGCTCTACAGCAGAGTCCCAGACGAGCTGCCCATGAGAGCTGCTCTGATCTGGTGAAAAGACGCTCCATAGCAGTTTGCAGGTACCGCGACCTGCTCTTAAAGGCAATGGCTACTGACGCACTGATTGGTTAAACAGGTGGAACGCCCTAACCACTCCCATGCATAATGTGTGCATAATATAGTGGTTTTTGCAGGTAAGATCGTGGGTTTTGGGAGGTGGAAGATTGCGTTCTTTGTGGGGGAACGCCCCTCTCAATACCTAATATCCCTTAATAGCAGGTTTTGGAGGTTTGGCGCAAGATAGGGCCCTTAGTGTTCGTTTTCAATGCACCGGGTGCACATTTTTGGCAGCTCCAATAGTAAAAGCAAACATTACATTATTTTTGATCACATAAAATAAAATAAAATAAAAAAAAAATAAACTATCAAGTAACGAGAAAATTGTTTTAAAAAAAAAGGCTTTTAATGATTTTCTTGTTATTTTCGCAAACTTATTGTTGCTTTTTTTGCTTTATGACTAGTCAGATTAGGAATTCAAAACCTTATGTTGGGATTTCAAAGTACTTTAGTTGGTTAGGCTGAGGAAACCTCCACGTAAAGGTTGCACAGTATATTGACAATTTATTCTCATAGCAACACCAACATACTGTACAAACTATCACAACTGCTCGCTGTGTAATAAAGAAGTGGTCTGTTCTATTTCCAAGAGCCATGCATTTATACTCTGGATCTCATTAAAATATTCAGCTAATTAAATAGACCCATGCAGTCTAAGACACCCCCCCGCCCCCGCCCCATTTTCTTCTGAGAAAATGTGAACAAGGAAGAACTTGTGACTATAAGGAACCGCAAATACCAAGTACATTAAACTGTATATTATCCTACAGCATGGGTCACCTCAAACTGTGTTCTTTAATCTTCTACTTCATTTTACGTCAATCTAGTAGACCGCCCCTCTCACTAATTTCTTTGCCCAAAAACGTACCACGAAGGTAGAATTTTTTTGTTTATTTTTTCTATAATTTCCCTCCAGTGTGGCGGTCCAAAAGTCTCCTCGATGCTGCATTACCCTCATATCCCAACCGCTTGGTTGGACATTAAGGATGTGAGAGAAACTGCAGTTAAATTTATATTTTATGTTTACATTTAACTTAAATTATTTGTTTTACTTATTTTCAGATAATTTATTCATTTATATCAAACATGCAAGTTGTAATGTTTTCTTTTCTCTTCTTGCAGTAGCAGAAAGTGTTTTAAAGGAGCATAAGCAGGCTTTGATGAAGTCATCAAGAGACTGTGCTTCTGTGTAAACTGGTTCGTAGCCAATATGACAGAAAATGCATGCATTTATTATTCTTTTTTTTATAGTGTAACAAAAATGAGATTTACTATATGAGGTCTTTTTCTATATGGGGAAATCTGCAAGGCAGAAAGACATTAACACCACAGATCTAAGTATTTGTTAATATATTCCAAGTCATATCTTTGACATATTAAACTATTAGAATTATATTGCATCTCACAGACTTTCCTAATATCACGCAGCACTACTTTGCGGACATGTTCAATGTTACCATGGAGACAAATCCAGTGATGGTGTGTTCACAAGCTGAAACCGAAGTATCAACATGTGATGACTTAGGAAATAGAAAGGGTTGGCACTGAAATTTCCTTTGGAAAGCAAATAGTGTTTATTTAAAACGAAGTCATTTGTGTTGGCCTTTCATGTAACAAGCCTGTAAAACTGAGCCACATTTTCTGCCATGTTTGAAATCTGTATTCGTTTTCCTATTTTACTGTCGTATCCCTATTTGACAGAAACGCATCAGTGGAGCTGCATTGCGGCTGAAAACCCTCCTAGAACAAACCTGTAACTTGAGAACCGCAGCAGCCGGCTCCACTGCTGCACTGCTCCCTCAGACTTGACAGCTCCGACTCCAGCATCTCCAGCCTGTTCAGGATGGCTTTGATGTCTGGCAGCTGGTTGTCACAGCCACATGCTTGCTTAGGGATATTGATGCGGTGGGTAAAAACGATCTGATTGTCGCCGTCCACCGTGTGTTCCATATGCTCCGTGTTCTGCATGTCCATCGGGACGCTCTTGTGCTTGAGCTCGGCGCCTCCGGGTGAGTCGAGGTCCACAGAGCAGAGGGACGTGGACGGGACGTTGATGTTGTAGACGTGGTTGAACACTACTGGCTGGTCAGGATTGGGCAGCGTGAGGTTCTCCTGCGTTTTCTTGGGCATCAGGGCCTCTCTGCGGTGGCGGATGACCTTCTTGACCAGGCCAGCGGTTGAAACTTGAATAAGTACAGCTGCTGTAATGCAGCTCAAGAGGAAGCCTTTCATCCTCATGATGACACCCTTCCACTGTCGCCTCTGAGAAGGTAGCAGCTCAGTGGAAAACAGTCAGGTATCAAACAGATGTCCTTGCTTTGATTCCTATAGAGAAAGATAGCACAGACAGAATGATATAACAGAGGATAATGGATGACTTGTTGCAAAGAATTTACTTTTAGGTATATATAGTATATGTGAGTGTATGTATTTGGAGGTCACAGATTCAAGAGAAAAAAATATGAACACCATGTGATTAATTGGTCTTCTTCATACTAATGCTGAAGTTAACAACAGTGTCAAACAAATGTATACAATTTTATGTTGAGGAACATTTTTCTTAAATTGTTCCACAATTTTTAGACAGTTTGTCGCAGACTGGTGAACCTCTACATCTGAGAGACCCCGCCCCTCTGAAATGCTCCTTTTATGATACTGACCTGTTGCCAATTAACCTCATTAGCTGTCAAATGCTCCTCCATTTGTTTTGGATTTTCACCTCTTCCAGCCTTTTGTTCCAACTTTTTTGAGATGTATAGCTGCCATTAAAGTCGAAATGAGCTTATATTTTCTGTGAAACTGTAAAATGTCTCAGTTTCAACATGTAATATGTTCTTTATGTTCTGTTTGGAATAAAATGTGGGTTTATGAGATTTCCAAATCATTGCATTCTGTTTTTATTTACATTTTACACAATGTCTCAACCTTTTGGGAATTGGTGTTAAGTGTTTTTAGAGATCTCTTTTCTTGTGAAGCACATTAGATGAGCCTTCTATAGAGTAAACTTCAAGTGTTTGAGAGTATTTTATCAAAGTAGTTTGAATCCACGCCCCCAAACCTTCATTCTTTTGGCTCCAGATGTGCAAACTAGTGACTCTACTTAACTTTCATCGAAATAATTTTGTTACGTTTTGTTACGTTTTCCTCCAGGACTGCGTGTGCGTCTGTTCAATACAGACATGTAGACAAAGTCTAACAGTTTGTGTTGTCATCTGCTTAAGTAGTTTGTGCTTGTCAAGTTATTGTGACTTCAGATAAAGATCCAATCACATTTTATGGCAAATTAAAGCAGAAAACAAGGAAATTCCAACATACTTTTTTTATGCCACAACAAAACAGCGATGCAGTTTGAACTGTGTTGCATATTAACTTTTTTATTTTGCCCTTGCTGTTCTGTATTGATTTAACAACAGAGTCTCTTCGCCATCCATGCATGCACACCAGGGATAACAGCTGGAGCGAAATGTAATAGTATTCCACTGAAAAGCAATTAACCTTCTTCTATTGCCCCCAACAAAGGAGCACCTCCAGTCCTGTGGCTGCTTCTGACTCATTTTAGCCAGTCTCTGCTCAGTGGAGGAGACACACACTTACAGGGTGTCAATGGGGTATTCTTTTCACCGTCCCTCCAAGGACCAAGAACAGCAATTACTGCAGGGATGGTGTGTCACCTTGAGGATCTATGCAAAGACCTCCTTTTCTGACCATGTTCAGACAGGTTACCGTGACAGAAATAGCTTCGGCAACACCTGCAAGGTAGGGAACCTTTTCAGCTCTCCGCAGCCCAGACCACAACCCAAGCTGACAGATTAATGTCGGTATGTGGTTAAACCATCTGTTGGCTTCCTGTAAAAAGCACAAAGGGCCTGCTATACCCAAAAACCAGCAGGTCAGCATTCCTGGACTCCTCGTCTGACAGCCACCAGGTTTCCTTTATCGCTCTCTGGGACTATTATTATGGCTTTCACATTTAAAGACATGGTTCTTTGAGAACGTTTGCTGGAAAAATGTGCAAAACACAGTTATGTTTTCTTGCTGTTTAATAAACTTAAGAGAAATTAAACTTTCATGGAAATTAAAAAGTGATCCTCCTGTTTCCTGTTATTTATAATTGAAACGTGATGAGAAGGTAATTCATGTCTAGTCAGCACTGGAACCAAGAAAAGGAGCAAAATTAAAGCAGAACGATGAATTCCTTCCACAGCCACAGACTTGATCTTTTTCAAGTGTCTGGCTCAGACTGAGTTTGCATAAAGGTGCTTTTTACCCAGCCTTGTAGAGATGCTGACACTGATCATTTCTTACCTTTAATAAAAACTTCTGTGTGCCTTGGCAGCCCTACAGGTTAGTGGTGGCTGCTTTCAGCCAACATGAAAATGCCCAAAGGCAGACTTTAAAACGTATAGTTAACAGTGTATCTACCACAATATAAGCCTGTGGTTGAAAATGTATCAATGTGTTAAATTTTCTCCTCTACACCTGGTTGTGTCACTCTGATTTAGGTGAGAACATTGTTGCTGGCCATTTCACAGGCAGAGCATTGATAGGTAAAAGCCCAAAGTTGGCCCTCTTCAATTCTGGCCTGAAATGATTGGGTGGGCTGACAGTTGAGGTCAGCTTCATCCGTTGTTCACACAGCTTCCACCCCATATTCCCCCTGATTAGGCAGGCAAGCGTGAGCTCCTAAAGACACCCTTTGCCATACCATTCACAAATGTAGAATAAAGCTTCATTATGAAAAGAAGAAGCCATGGGTTAGCATGATCCAGAATTGCTGCTGTCTTCTCTGGAGCAAAGTTCATTTAAGAAGAATGAGGTAAACAGGAAAACTGTCTTGTTGTCAGACTCTTTAGTTAATCAAAATCTTAAAACCTTGTTTAGAGACCATGGGCATGATCTTCCGCCAGATCTGCTAAAGCCGCTATTTAGGGATAACGTGTAGCAGGAGGGGCGTTCCCCCGAAAAGAAGGCAATCTTCCACCCTTCGCTATAGCTGCTATCCCACCTGTGCTACCTGCTACATTATGCACAGGAGTGGTTAGGGCATTTCACTTGTTAAACCAATCAGTGCGTCAGCAGCCATTGCCTTTAAGAGCAGGTTGCTCTATGCACAATCTGCTTTCCCAAACACTCTCTGATCATCTATGGTTTAACTGGCGAGCAAGCCGTTTAAGACGGTCTCTGCCATTTTCTCAGGGGTTCAACTGAGGCCAAAGCATACTTTTTATACAAGAGTTCATTCGAGAGGTAGAGCCGTTTGTGCACGTGCACATGTGACCAAGTGGACGCGCACTGATGCCATTTGGTCATACTCTTGTACGAGCCGATATGGGCTATGCTTTTTCCTTTTCCGAGTTTGCGGAAAGGGCAATAGACACGCCCATTGCCACGCCTACAAAGTGAGTAAGAGTCCGGCAAAATGTGTAGCGGATATAGTGGACGGAAGATGATTAGCGGAGGTTCCTATACACGTAATTTGAGGGTAGCGGCTAGTGGTAATGGGTGAGGGGAAGTGTACGATCAGGGCATATATATGCCGCATCCTCCAGACTAAAGAGTAGAGGAACCATCGGTCATGTTATCAGCACTCAGTTTAAAAGCCTGCAGCACCGATGGGTTGGGGTGCAATAGTATCTATGGAACTGACACCTTTCACATCTGGAAAGGAAACAGCAGTCCTGAAAATACGCAGGTTTCACACGGTCCCATTGACTCAACATATTTTTCATGGATGCTTTGCATCTTCTAGCAAGACAATGCGAGAGCACATAATGCATCCATAAAAAAGTGTTGCTTTTGTAAGAGTCCAGATGCTGAACTGGCCTACTTGCAGTCCAGACCTTTCCCCAACTGAGAACATTCGACAAAAGAATAGATCTGCAACCAAAAAAAGATCCAGCATGGTCAAGCAGCTCAGATCCTTCATCCGACAAGAATGAGACAACATTCTTCTCCCAAAACTGCAGCAACTGGTCTTCACATCCCAGACATATTTGGGTTGTTGTTAAAAGGAGAGATGCTACACAGTGGTGGACATTTTTCTGTCTCAACTTTCTTGAGATCTCTTGCTCCCATTTGATTCAAAATCACCCACTTATTTTTTCTTAAGATATGTTGCATTTCATCAGTTGAAAAAAAAAGTACTGTATATGTCTTCTGTGTCTTATTGTGAGTGAAATGCGGGTTTGTGAGATTTTCAAATCATTGCATTCTGTCCTTAGTTACATTTTAAACAGCATCCCAACTTTTTTGGGATTGGGGTAGTACAAGTATACACACACACACACACACACACATACACAAATACAGTCACACTCCTGTGCCCAAGCATCACAAAACTAGGGATTAAGTCAACAAAATAGCCATAAAATTGCTTTGAGTTGCTGCTAAGGTTTTAGTTCTGGGTGGATGGTTGGCTTTCTTACTTTTAAGGCTGGCTGCTCTCCACATGGACCTCTATGCAAAAAAACTAACCCAGGGAGAGCAAAGTGGGCTTTGTGAATGAATCTGTGGCTGTGGCAAAACTCCATGTTACCCAAAAACAGATAAAGAGAAGAAACTTCCACGGAGTCCTGGAGATAGTTTGACTTGATCTCTTCTCCTCTCGGCTGCCGTATGCTGCTGTTTCAATATGAGGCCGAACAATCACAATGTGAGAATCTGAGTGTGACCCTGAAAAACACAGACCTGATCCCTCTGTTTGGACTTCCTTCACGGGCACCCTGTGGCCCTGGCACTCTGCTAATGCAGCTGGTTGCTGGCACTGTAGATATGGACTTGATACAGTCTACTTTGTTGTTCTCTTACTCGGTTTTGTTCTATAGTTAGCTTCTCAAACAGCAACAAAGCCTGTTGCCTGCCTTGGGGTTGAATGTGAGGAGAATTTTTTTCCAAAGAAAACCTGCTGGCACACATGAATTTGCTGCAACTGATCTAAATTGCCCTGTTGTGAATGGAGCACTATAGGGAAACACTTGAAGTTTTATACCTCACACAGTGGAGAGCTGGAAATGCTTTAGGTCTGTTTCAAAAGCAATTAGGCTTTTTGCTGTCAGGAATGTTAAATTGATTTTATGGTATGAAAGTGGATTAAAGTGAGTGCTCCAATCACAAATCCACTCACTACATCCATTTTCTCAGCCAAGCTGTCCAAACTCCCCTGAAAAGATTGACCAGTCTCAGCTGCCGTGGATAATCAAGTGAGACAATGAGGCAATATCAGTTGTTTTCATTTGGCTTTCCAGAAACTGGATTAAAATTAGTGACACATTTATAGAGAAATCAACATTTTAATTTACTGCAAAAGGTTTTCTATTCACGTATTTTTTAAATTATGGGAAAAAAGTAGTTCTTAATTTCAAAGGCTTCTGTTGTTGAAGATGTTTCCCCTTCTGTCCCGGAGGCTTTGAGTTTTGAGCTTGTAAACTGTGGGGTGTGTTACGGGGTTTTAGTCCACTGTAGGTTGTTTACCTGGTTTTAGTCACATGGATGAAGGTGTGAATGGTTGTGAACCATCTGGGTAAGAAGATTCAACACTGCTTTGTTGGCTCTTTGGTGAAATCTGAGTCCTCCTTCTATTCTATTTGATGTTGTTGTTGTTTTTAACGTTTGCCATGGACGGCTTCTTTTACTCCTCACTCAAACCAGCTGTCTTCTCTGTCCAAAATGTGAACATTACTGTCCTTAAAGAGGGTCCCTTGCCCTTGAGATGCAGGTGGACCACGGACTCTTGGCCCGACGAGCTGGCTCTCCTCCATGCATTAGTGAAGTTGGTGTTTAGTTTCTCCGTTCACTCCTCACCACCTCACTACGCCGCTCAGTTTCAGTTTCTGGTTGGCTGTTTTGACCTTCAGGTGAACCAGTTTTTCTCTGAGAGCAGTTGAATTTGAAATGAGCCAGTATGTTGTGTTTGGAGCAGATCCTTATGGGTTCCACGCACACGTCTGTTGCATATTGAATAAGAACATTTTTGCACCTCTCTTTCTTTTTACTCTTTTTTAGTGTTGTGATATTTTTTCCTGCAGCTTATAAACTTGAAACTTCTCACAGCTCAGTCAGTTTAAATTGACTTGTCAGTTTGAATTGAAAAAGCTTTTAGGATGGAAGGTGAAACGTCTTCAAGAACAAAGAAAGAGAAGGCCTCTGTGAGTTACAAGGGTCACCTGGATGACTGAGAGTCCACAACTGCAAAAGTCGTTCTTACAGAAAGATGTGCAATGATGGAACAGTGATCGCTCACAGGAAAAAAGAAGCCAACAGTCCACTTCCCACTCGGAGGAAGTCGGGAACTCTCAGGAGACTGGTTTGAATTGGAAAAGAAATACACGCGAACCATAAAAGAAACAGCAACATGTGGACTGAGGCATGCTTTTGTGAGTACATCTGCTAAAGGCGAGCGTTCCGCCTGCACCGGAAATGACCACCTGAGGAGGTAGTGAGAGCCCACCAGCAGGAAGAGGTGAGCGCAGACCAGGAGACGATACCGTTGAAAAACCTGGACAAACATTTTCAGACTGTCTCTCCAACTAGACGTTCACACTGTTGGACTTGTTTGCTGACATCGATTATGACTCAAGACAGATGTGAAATCTAGATATCCAGTGGACCTAAAACACACACACACACACACACCTTGTATCTGATGTGATGAAGAAGGATTGCGACCGTGCGGCATCAGTCCTATCATTCTGCTGTATTGAGTCTGAAACCTACATTAGTCTTGTTTAATGTGACCCATTTGGACCTAAGGCTTTTATGAGGATACTCTCTTCTCTGGAGAAGATAAAGCTGTCCAATTAAATATTTCATATTGAATTCCCTGAAGAATATTTAAAAATGGGGGAGCAGCAAGGTTAAACCCCCAGCTTTGACTGACATAATTTTATTAAAATTATAATAGGTTGTCTAAGAAAGTGTTGATGCAACATGTTTGTCGTTCCAGGCTTGAATAAGTAAAAGCGTAAGTCACACCAGGTCATAAAAGATTTCCCTTACATGCAGGAGTACATTTCAATATTATGAGAAAAAAAAAAAACATGTGTAGATCATAGAAAATAGATTATTGAATGTGGCTAAACAACAACTTTTTCCACACATAACAATATTTGATAATAAAGCCCAAATATCAGTAATTAATACCCACAAATATGTCTCTGCATCTCAGATCTCTGGTCTAACTAGGTTAAACATCAGAAACTGGGTGTTTCTTAGCATCTCAATTCAATTTCCATTTAATTAGATTCACAACAAAAGTCATCTCAGTTAAGTACAGTCCAGTTACAATCTACTGTAACTGCATACCTGTTGATCAAAGTCCAGGTCATTAAAATCCATTTATAACCCATTTATAATCAATCCACTTCAGTGCAATTTGCTGAATTTGTCTTCATACCGTGCCAATTCCTTAAATGTAGCCTCACTAATAAGACCAACAGAATTCATAAAATCTTCACTTTGATTCGTTTTATCATTGATTCAGTCATCATGTAGCCAAACATTCTTCTTCTCTTGTCACAAATGTCTGAATGTAGAACCAGAGGATGAGACATGGAAGAGCCTGCAGGGTTTAGATCCATCTGAACAGGACGGTTTCAACGGTAATAAATAAATCTCAGTAGGATGATGATTTTACCAGCATTCCTTATTCTCCCACAGTTGCTCCCCCTATCATCACAACCCCCACCTCTTTTAGGGGAAAAAAAAAGTTTTACTTCCAGTTGGTTTTAAAGATTGATGATCAGACTTTCAGTTTTCCTTTTGAAGACATGCACAGCAGTCAGAACTTTGTATCTGAGCCAGGACCGGATGCTGACTAACATATTTATCACTTTTATGCCCTGTTGCTCTGACCTCCAATATATGGCTGGTCCAAGATAAATCCAACCAAAAAAAAAATATATTTATTAGTCAGCGAGCATTCTGCAGGACCGATCTGTACAGTCCTTCTGAGGAGAAAAAAAAAAAAAGAAATCCACATCTTATCAGGCTTTGCAGTCTTTTTGTTTTGTTTTTTTTCAGCAGAGGAAGCCAAGCTTTAAGCCAAGTACATCTTTTAAGGAGGGAAAAGAAATATTCACAACTCGTGGATAATGGACAGCAGTGTAAACAGGCAGCGCAGCGTCCGCTTGATAACTCGACAACAAACAAACTGAATAATGAAGCAGCATGCCCCACTTGGTGTGTAAGAGCTGTAAATATTCAATGACTACAACTACAACTCAAGTCCCACGACTGTATGTTAAACAGTACTGTTAGGAAGCTCACGCTTTCTTTTCATTTCTAAGGAATTTATCAAGCTTGCCTAGTTTTATAGGTCATCCGTGACAAAAACTCAGCTTGCTTTCTTGGTACAGAATCCAAATCTGGGTCGCCGGTATCAGAGCTGAAAGAAGGGGTATTGTCTGGGGCTCTTTTTCACCTTGAGATGCTGTCATAATGTAACGGAGGAAAATGACCAGGAAATGGACCCCAGTCACAGACGCTGGAAACCATGTCAGGATAAACACTTCTTTCACCTGACCCATCTTTCATAACCCGAAGAGTCACAAATGCTGAGCTGGAATCTGCTGAAATCTACGCACATATTGCATGTCTTGAGCTAGGGGGCGAGAACATTGATTTGATTCCTGCATTTCCACCAAGGTCGTAGCTGGAGAGATAGCAGGTTGCTGAGGACAGCACTATGGTTGAAAGTTATCATCATGAAACCCAGAAATGAATTTCCAGGAAGAGGCACGGCTCTGGTCGACTGCTCGATGCAGGATCGATGGGACAGTTGTTGTTGCTTCTCAGACAAGGTTTTTTTTTTTCTTTTTTCTTTCATTTTATTGCCTCACACTATGGAAGAAACACACCGTTTTTCTGTTTCTGCCATTTTATGGCCCATGCAGTCATCTCTGTTGTGCTGAACTACACAAAACTTTCAATGGCAGAATAATGAAGGAAACCGCTCGCATCAATGGCCACGGAGATGTTTTAGTGGACGACGGTCTGTTGTAGCTTGTTTTATTGTGTCAGCGTGGCGTAAACAAGCAGGTAGAGCAGGACGAGGATTAATGTGGCAGGGATGTGGTCGGGTCATGACTCCGGTACTCAGCTAATTGGCTAAAGATAGGCATCACCTCAGTCTGCTCCTTTTTTGAAAGTCTCCTGGCTTCTCTCTCGGCAGACAAAGAGTCGACGAGCCAAGTCAGGCTCAGCAGGTCTTCACAGATGTTTCACAGATGCACATGAATGACTGTCGATCCGATGTGTCAGAGGGAACGGTACCAACTACACAGATGATCTGATTAAGCTTGTGAGCTGCAGTTTTACAGCCTTCACACTTATAAATTTAACGCTAAGTAGTTTTGTTATTACAGCCAGACTCAACAGTCAAACTTAGTAACTTGCTGGAGACAAATTCAATGAAACAATGAAAAAAAAAATTGTCAGAAGTTTAAAAAAAAATAAATAAATAGGGTTATAAGAGGTAATACTGGACTTGTATTGTTTAGAGCCCCATTTTTATTAGACGTCTCAGCCAACATACTTAAAGCTGAGCCCATTAGCCTGTTAAGACATTAGCAAACTATTAAATGGAAACTCTGGAACAGCTTTTCTCTGTCAGTTGTAAAAATATAAAGAAGTGGGGATTTTTTTTTTTTTTTTTATCAATAGTCTAGTGATTATCACTTAGTCATTTACTGGTCCAACCTGAGAACTTTAATGTGTTTACTATGTGCTGACATTCATTTCTTGTTATATCACAAAATGTATTTGATAAATGGAAGAAAAACTTGCAGGTTATTGCTAATGACAGCTAATGGTTGGGTACCAAAAAGCTGTCCACAACCATTCTATGAAGTGATGATACGCCAGTGTGTTTTAAAGTGATACTTTTGTAAAACAAATGTAGGAAGAAGTTAGACTTGAAAGAGATTTGTGTGTGTGTGTGTTGAAAGGCCCTTGGACTTATCATTTATGAAAAATAAAAAAATATATATATTCCACTAAAAACGACTGAAATAGGGAGTAGTAGGTTTTGATGAATGAAGACAAAGTTCCATCAAAGTGAAGTGACGCTCCTCAGCTCTCCACTGTGACCCCATTGGGTCTGATGACACAGATAGAAGCGGGGGAGGTGGGGGTTAGAGTGTTTCGGGCTGATAAGGTGGACGGGGAAGCTGGGTCTGAGACACTGGCAGAAACACTTATCTGGATCCTTGGAGAGAGAGTGCTCTGCCAACGCCAGGAACCCTATCACGCGCACAAGAAAAGCCAGAGTGATACGGAGCCAGAGCTGACATGTGTGATTGATACTGCCCCAAGAAATCCTATTTCTTCAAGCAAAACCAATTTCCAACTTTGACACCTAGATATGAAGAGAACGAATGTTGACAGAGACTAACAAAGTCAAACATCAATGCAATTCGTATAGCATTGTGATTCTGCTGGTAACGCAGCGTGGGACCCATCAATATTTTTTATGGCCTTTCCCTGTGGTGCCTTAGTCTTGTGTTGCTGTTCTCACTGTGGCCAGATGGGGAGGTTGGATGCTAGTCATTGTTCAGGAGGGTTTTAACATGCTGAGTGCCGGTGACCTACTGTTTATTAGTCTAACCCCTGTGTGGTGGAGGTTTGGCAGCCTCATGTGCAGCCTTTACAGCTCATCTACCGGCTGTTTTCTCCAGACACTTGTAATTGCAGATCCCTTCACCTTACCTACTTCCTCTCCTCTGCTTTCATGCTGTATGGCAATCACTATAAAACTGTACTACCATCTGGCTGCTGTCTTAATGCTACACAGTGGTATTGATGTCAAATTGAGGGGCTCTTCTACACTTACCATGAAACAAATACCTTTCCTCTCAGGTAATCAGCTGCTAGGTGAGATCACATTTTCCTTGCAATCTCAAAGGAACTTCGGCTGACTTCATTTGCATTTTCTACTTCCTGAGAACTTTTGAGCATGACGTCTCGGGGTCAGTTGTTGGCTGCTGGGTCAGCAGTTTCCATTTGCAGTTTGAACACAAGCAGTATTTTTAAAAATGACTTTATTCACTCAGTTGATGTGAGAATAGGAATCGTGTTGATTGGGATTTGCATGAGTCTGTTATTAACATGTATAGATGTGGCGGATTCATGAAACGCTTGTATACCTTTTATGTAATTAAAAAAGCACAACCTCAGTGTTGCTGCAAGTAAGATTTGCCCCACAGGTCCCTGTTGGCATAACTGAGATGGAGTTCACGTTGGAGACACAGTTGCAGATAATTAGTTGATAGATCAGTGAGGCAAATTTAGTGACCAATCCAGGTCTCACTTTCATTCACCAAAAGAAACTATTTGGAGAATTAGCAACCTTGGAAAAGTGAAATATCTTAAAAGTTGCAGAGTGAGAGTGTTAAATTTAAAGCTTACTGACTAAACATCAAGCAAGGTTTTCAAAGCCTTTCACATACTGGATGTTTCAGCACCAGACTAGAGATTTATTGGTTACTTCCATTCAAAATAGATCGAAAAGATTTTTTTTTTCTCTCCTCTAGCCTCTAGAAATGGAGGCATGTTGGCTGTGGTACCCAGACATCTGTTTGTTCTTGTCTGTCTCAAAGCCTTAAGCGTGTTCCGTGTCCAAATTGAGAGTGCCTTGCATTCAGACACTTGTATAAGCCTAATGACCCCAGTCCCTGGGGTCGGCTCTTCAGTGACAGCCCCACCTCCTTTTTTTTTTAGTTTTTTAACCCAATCTAAATTTTCTCCTCTTCGCAAAAGGGACCCCATCTCAAGCCAAGAACATTATGGTTCATGCATTCCAATGTGCGAGGTCACTGATGGAGGCAAAGTGTAGGAACAAAGTGTCTACCACGTGTGTTCTTCAGTTGGCGGCCTTCATTGGTGGGCCAGGCAGCACAAAGACATCCCAACCCACATCTCCAAGACTTCTGCTTACTCCCACTCCACACTGGGATTAGAGGAACACTGGAAACCATCTGGGATAGTTAAAACACTGGATATCTTTAATGGGGTCTTCTATCTGTGGCCTGGTGATGACCAATCAAAGAATACGGGAAATAGCTGTAATTTCTTAACCGTACAAATATGTATTTTCACTCAAAACCCAAGCACAAAAACAATGATAGAGAGTTTATTTCAACTGACAGCCAAGCTTCTTGGATAACATTAGATTTTATGTAGAGCTGTCTAGATTAATTTAGAAGTTAAGAATCCATCATGTTAAAAACTGTTAATCTCTTTGAACATAATGACTGAAACTTCCAAACATTTCCCACATAGACTGTGATGTTTTTGGTGAAATGGTAGTATAAGCATGGCAACATATCCACAGGGACACTGTTAAAATGCTGAAGATAACCAAGTGAAGTGACCATCTCTGCTCAGCCTATTCAGCTCTTGGAAAATGAAATACGTACTGTAGATATTTACACATAGACCAAAACTGTAGCCGAATTACAATTACAAGAACCACAATTTTGCATAAAAATCCATTAATCTAAATCTTCATATTCATTCAGTCTAACCAAAACATCTCTCCTGAGTCCTGCCTGGCGCAGGTCATCATGAATACACATAATTATTGTACGCTCTGGATCACCAGTGGATGAGATAAGTGGGGTCAAAGACAGGCACCCTCTACAGAGCTTTGTAGGGCATGAAGCTCTGGGAGCTGACAGCTGTCCAAACAAAGGCCCGTTTCCCACTCATCGTTATACCAAGTGTCAGTGTCAGTGGCTACTCAAATGCATTGCCAAAGCAACATGAAAATTTAATGTACCAAGCCAGTGCTCTGTCCTACAATCAGATATCACTGCTCCTATTCAGTGGTGTTGAAACGCATGTTCAGCACCTTTGTCACAGTAATTAAAAAAAAAAATTAAAAAAATTCCAAAAATCTTGTCCAAAAAAAATCCAAAAATGTAGCAATGATCCCAAAGTGAGAGCTGCTGAAACATAGTCTGGCAGCTTCGTGTCTGCATCTCCTCATCATACACAATTACCATGTAGCGGGCGCTGCCCTGGTATCCTGTGGGTCTCCTCCATCACACCACTCTTTACTTCTCCACCAACATCCACTTCTCTCACTCCCCCTCCTCTCAGACTCACACATTACATTTCTCTGAGAGACTGTGGGGGCTCCAGTACCAGGCCCCCCCCAAAGATATGATTTCCTTTCAAGCAGATTCAGAAGTAAACTGTCCCAGTGTGTAAAACCAAAAATATATCCTACTTTTCTCCACCTAAACCTCCTTTAAAGATTTTTAACAGCACTCAGTGGAGAAGGTGACTGGTCTATATAAAGATTTCCATGTGTTTGATCTTTGTATATTGGTTCCATACAGTTTGTCTCTTATTGCAAGTCCCATTGTTATGCTGTTTTAGCATCCATAATTGGAACATTAAATTGATGTGACAACAAAGTTGTTGTTATTTTGGGATTCTTTTTTTTTTTTAATTTTCAAACAAATCAGCTTTCCAGCACGAGTTCAGAAAGCACATACAGTACCCGTCTTTGTCCGTATCAGTGAACGGCAGCTTATTTACGAATGTGTCTGACATCCTGTCCTTCAAATCTCTCATGGGATCCAAATGACAAACAGATGAAGCTGACCTGGGGAAAGGTGGCTGGTGGCAGCACACGGAGACGAACAGTCAGTGATTGTGAGGCAGCGACTCTGCAGCCGTCGGTGCGTATGCTGCTGGAGATCTGGGAGAGGGACCAACCAGCAGCATGCAATGCAGAGCAGCTGTCTGTCTCCTGGGTTACACAAGCCTGCTGTCTGCTGGCAGCTGTGAACTGTACAGCTGGACCAACTCTGGCAAAAGGCACAGACACGCACACATAGACGCACACATTCAGACGCACACGTACACTAAGTCTACCCATCTCTGCTCTGCAGTACCATCAGACCACAACTCAGCATCAGCCTTAATGCAGGCAGAATAATTCAGCAGGTCATCACACAGTCCACCGTCTCTGAAGACATCGCTCCCTGATAGTCAATGGAAAACGGGAAATAGCCAGAGAGATAAAAAAAAAAAAACTTTTCACAGCGCGATATAAATGACACCCAGGTGATCGCAGTAAAGAGGACAATTAAATCAGTCTCTGAAGTCTCGGTTCATAAAACATGGAGATGAAACAATCTGTTTTACTGCCAACATCAGCCACATTCTTCAGTGGAGGTAAGAGAGCAACATTTAGATAGGCCACTAAAAAAACTGTCTCAGAAAATCAGTTTCAAACATTTACATGTCATAGAAAAGTATGAAATATTTGGTGGTCAGATACAAACATTTTCATGCGAGTAAAGTGAATTTCTGAAATTGGATATAATTAATTCAAGAAGTATTAATATCAACTAATGGTACAGTGGGAGCAAGCTACAAATGTGGTCAAAGTAATAAAGTTGTAAGCTCTGCCATTTAGTTGTCTTAAATTTGTCAGTAAAGCAAAGGAATCATCCCTATTCACTGTGGACCTCAGACCACATTCAGGCGCACCAAATCCATGCAGGTAAAGAAGGTGACTTACCTCGTGCACGGTGCTCGCAGACTCCTAACTGATGAGAAAATCTAAGCAGCAGCAGAGCTGAAGAGAGCCTTATCAGCCAGTCCTTACAACGTTCTCACCGGTCTGTATCTCTCAGAGCTCTGACAGCTCTGTCATCTTCCCTCTTCCCTCTGTTCTCTATGAGTGTTTACTGGCGTCTACCTAGAGAGCCGGCGGATGTTGAACGGCCAGTGAGGAGAGAGATAGTGACAGAGACAGACAGGGAGAGAGTGAGTGAAAGAGAGAATTCCCTTTTTCTTAAACAGTAGACCCTCTGCAGTCAGACTCCACTCCCACCTACTGCTCTCTTAAATGCCCCCACCGCCGCCCCCCCACCCATTCAGCCTCTTCACAGCATTGTGACTGAAAGCGAAGGAGCTGAAACGGGACGCCTGAAGGCTGGAAGGAGAGAAAGAGAGAGAAAGTAGGAGAGGAAAATGGGGGGAAGGGGTAGGGAAGTTGATGATAGAGGGGGTGGGATGGGGTGGTGGTGGTGGTGGTTGGACCATTAGCAGCAAATTGCGGCAGGCAAGCCAATGGAGAGCAAGATATGAGTGAATGCAAGGCCTGCATTAACATAGCATTTAAGAACTTGAAAGCAGGGAGTGAACAAGGGCCTCCACATGCTCCAATTGTGAGGACTGATGAGGATGCAGATCCCAGCAAATATGGATAAACACTGAAATGATGCACAGAACCAGTGCAGAAAATATTCAAAGGAACTCAAAGTTTTTGAATATTTATTGATGTCGTTGTTCATTTTATAAAAACTTGACTTCACCTGAAAAATGCATAACATTTTTTTCCTCCTCATGAAATATAAAGTTCAAAACGCCTATGCTGATGGAAAGACTGACTTCTTATCACCACTCAGACTTTCTTTGACATGGGACTGCTTTTGTCTGAAAAGACAGACCCTAGTTTGACCTCAAAAACATAAGCTGTCTTCACACATGAAGTCCAGATGACTTCTGCAGAAGTTTTCCAGAGACGCCTATTCAACAATGCATTTGACGGGACAAATTTGTCACTGTGAGACATGTTCACACGACTGGAAATACTGCAGCGTGCAGAGTACTGAACCCTTGATACAGTAGAAGTGATGACAGAAAACAGACTTATTAATCATGTTTTGTTTTTTTTTGCGTAGATATCAATTCTACATGTTTTTGAATGAGGCTACAACACTGACCAAAGAGTGGAAAACAACACTCAGACGAGCAGAGTACAGTATTCAGTGAATAACTGGTGAATAACTTCTTTCAGCTGAAAGAAGCTAGCTGCTCAGAGTAGCACTTCAGGACGTTTGTTTCAGTGGCTGCATGAAACGACTGCAGCTGCTAACACGGCTAATCTTAGCTTAGCTTCGTCCTCTGACCCTTAAAGACCAACCACAGCCAGTCATGGCGGTCCGTGTAAACGATGTAAGAACAACTCAGTCGTGTTCTGCATCGTGCCCAGGGGTGTTTATTCTGAGAAATAAGATATTTGTAATTAGAGAAAATAG
Organism: Hirundichthys speculiger; assembly: GCA_018398805.1. NCBI lineage: Eukaryota > Metazoa > Chordata > Actinopteri > Beloniformes > Exocoetidae > Hirundichthys > Hirundichthys speculiger. The sequence goes on along the minus strand of JAGFBZ010000828.1, from coordinate 970,046 downwards.
GTTCCTTTTTCACTGGCATGATTTCTGCATTTGTTCATAGAGAGCCGAGCGAACGAAAATCTGACTCTGGGTAGTGAGTGATCAAAAAGGACCAAATCCATTAAAAGAAGCTGGATTTGACATCACTGGTAGTTATTCACTTGGTATATTAGCTGTTGGTCTGTTAGCTGTTGGTCTGTTAGCTGTTGGTATGTTAGCTGTTGGTCTGTTAGCTGTTGGTATGTTAGCTGTTGGTATGTTAGCTGTTGGTCTGTTAGCTGTTGGTATGTTAGCTGTTGGTATGTTAGCTCTGGCACCTGCAGGATGACACGCGTTTGTTTGTTTGTTTGTTTTTCTACACACAACTATTACTGTCTTTGTCGACAAACAACAACTCTTTTACAATACTCTTAAAAAGAAATTATGTATAGCAAATTAAAAAAAAAAAACAAGAAATAATCATCTGCCAAATGATAATAAAGGTTTTCTCTTTATTATCTGTCTTTCATTAATATGACTAGCTGCATGACTCTTGTCCACTGTGGAAGAGTTCGAAAGAATTTAAACTGGGGTCATTGTCTCTCACTGATGTCAGAAAGTGGCAGAGGCAATCAAAACCATTTAATCTGCTGCTAACCTGGTATAAAATGTTTGATATTCTAAACAATAAATCAATCAATAAATAAAGGAATATATTGTTATATCTTTCATCCACCTTTGGTTTTGCTGACCAAAAAATGACCTTTGCTGAAGTTGGAAACATTGATTGTATTTTATTGTTTGCTATTTAAGCTGTACAGCATTTTAATTTAAACGCTGTCATTTACAGCCATGTTGAAAGTGTTTTTTGTTTTTTAAATGTGAATTTATGAAGTATGGAAAGCTTTGAGCCCCAGAATTCAAAATCCAGTTTTGAATTAATTGGGATAACAGATTGTGTTTTCTCAGCTATAGGTAGCTAATTAAAGAACACCGCTCTAGTGGGACCACATGGAAACATTGGTACCAGTTCATAATATTGTATGATTTATCTTTGTGGAAGTGCTAACTCTTAGTGATAACTTGTACTGACATAAACAGTTAAAAAGTGCATCCAATTTTGCTTTTGTTTTTTATTGTTGTTTTTTTTTTATCATCTCAGATCTCGGATTAAACTAATGATAATGGATGGATGGATGGATGGATGGATGGATGGATGGATTATGATCTCATCTTTCAGTATGAGTTACATTGTACACATTGCAAACTGTCACAAAACGTGGTCATTGTTTGTAAGGGAGATATGAAAACAGTCGCTCTTTGTGCATGAAAGGATATTTTTGGTATCTAAAGTGACGACAATCTTTGAAACTTTAACATAAAACAGCCCTGTTATTTTAGCACCTTGCACAGAGGCTTTTAAAGGCAGAGTATTTCTATTAACGACATGGAGTCGTTGTTTGCGAATGAGCCCACGGCTGAATGGCAGGACATTTTTGCCGCCTCTGTTCCACCTTTGGAGGTATCAACCGAAGTGAAAAGAGAGGAGGCAAGCTCTGTGTTTAAGGGGGAGCTGTCGTCAGCGAAGAAGCTGCTCTTATCAACAATGCTCCTCATATAGATGTTTCTAGAAATCCAGCATGCTGTGTGCAATCACTCACTAATGCAGTGCTCTGCCACCTTCATTTAGCATATCTGATCCACCAAAAAGAAACAGCCATAGTTAAACAGGAATGGTTTCTTATGTTGATGTGGCACAACTGCTGTGTGTAAAGGGCTCTTGTTTGGGACCACCTCCAATGAGTGACTCCAATATGCAGGGTTCTGTTGCATCATAGATCCAGATCAGATAAGACCCCTGGAAATAGTGTTAACTGGTGCAACAGAAAGGATAGAATATCCTTATAAGGCCCAGAAAAGTTATATGTGACCATGACCATTCAGCTGATTCAGCTAGTGGTGGTTCCTGTGAAAGTGACTCATCCATTCAACGGCTCCAGTGACAACCACCGACAAGAAACCCGACAGATCGGATCAAACAGTCATGTGGGTAACCGTACCTTGATTAGAGTTTGTTCTGGGTACCATATGCGTGCTGGTTGCAATTACCAGTTGTTTCGTGGACAAGAATTTGATATAAACAGGCAAAACCGCCTGAATTAAACAGGAACAAAGAGTTAGGAGGGATGCTGTGCCTCACAGCTCTGACCCACCCTTATTCCATTTTTGCATGGTGGATAGCCGCTGACACTTTAAACCGCACATCAAAGGATCTTTCGTGAGAATCGGTGTGGAGGATGATGTGACACTCATTAAGTCAGAGTTTGACCCCCAAGCCTGATCATACAGGCCTTTGCTGGTGGTGCTTGGTTGGGGGTAAGGTTTTTTTTTTTTTTCTTCCCCCTAATGTTTCATTCAGCAGTTTCTCCGTAACGCCAGAATTTTTTGATGTGGGTCCAGAGAAAGAAGCAATTTTGAAGCTAAATAAATATATCTTTGCTAACTGATGTGAAGCAGCCTTCAGGGAAATACTCTCTTCCAATATGGCATGTTGGTAAAGGTTGGAGGAACGTGATTGAAGATTCATACAGAACATCAACGGGGAGTGTGTGTGTTTCATCCAGGCAGAACGCAACGCTTTTCTCATCTGAGAAAATGATTCTCATCTACTTGGTGAGACCCAGTCAGGCAGAAAGGATCTTCTTTAATTCTATATATGCATCCCAGCGGTGCATATGTAGCATAGCTATAGAGCGATAAAAAGAAAACTCAATGGCTAGAGGGGCCTTAAATTAATTTTCATTCCTGCTCCCCAGGGAGAGAGATGAAATCTATACGGTCCAGAGAAAAATATCTTTTTTTTTAATGACTTCTTGTTGTAATGATGTTTGGAAAAGATGATGGGTTGGAAGCATGGCTATGTATAGCACCTGCTTTAAATGACTGGATATGTACGTTCCCTGCGTCTCTCCATCTGTTCATGTTCTCACCTCCCTGTCACACTCTTTTTCTTTCTCTCCTTTTCCTTCACAGTCTCGCCAGGCTTTGCAGAGAATTGCTGTGGGAGTTCTCAACCTCCCTGTTTGCGAAGGCGTACCTGTTCACCGACTTTCAGAGCAACTGAACTAAGCAGGTTTGATTTCCCCGATGACACCACATACGTGCATCCTCGCCTGTCATCCAATTTCTGCCACTCCGGAACCAGACGACTGCTTGAGGGAGCCCATTTTATTTCCATTAAAGCACGACAATGTTCTTTTTTTTTCTTTTTTCTTTATCAGTTGTCATTTAACATTTACACAGAAGGAGAAATGCTGCAAAAAACATGCTAAACAAAGAGAGAACGTCTACCTGCCCTGAATATTACAGCACTGATGCTACATAATGATGGACACATTGGCAGGGAGCCCAAACCACAGGTTATTCCTATAAAGCCTGGTTTCACTTATGTAACGCATTTGAAATTCAATGCATGAGCTACAAAATGGAACGAGTTCAATTAAGTTAAAATAGCTGGTAACTTATTTGCGGAGATGGTATTGACAGCGTATATCTCACCTCGGGAAAATTTAATTCAAGAGTTAAAGTGAGCCAAAGGTTGCCTGGAGCACTTATAATAAGGTCTTCTTTCCACTATATAATTGGTGCCACATCATTTGAAGGAATAGAAAAGGACTCTGTGGGAAGTGAGACATATTCTGTCGAAGACGGTGAGACCTAATTATACTATGCTGCCCCTGCAGTCATGGTGGATGTCAAATCGGCCACCGATAAGGCTGTTGATGGGGAAGACGCACCACCCACCAAGAGCATGTGTGAGCTTTCAGGTGACCCGGAGAGACCTGTTTACCTCATTAAAAATGAATCATAAGGTAATAAGGACCCCACTCCCAGTCCTCCCTCCCAATGTCTGTCCTTCATCCATAATGCAGCAACGTGGGATGGTGTGAGTTAAGTCCTCAGGGAGGGTCAGTCGGACAGAGACCCAGTTTCCTCACTGAATGACTGAGGCGCCTGTGAAATGCAATAATGAGACAATAAAACAGTCACGAGGTGCATAATGTTGGTGATGAGCACTAAGTTAGGGTGTTTAATAAGGAGCAGCCATCAGACAGGATCCCGTGGTTACGACAAGTTAAACAAGCGTGAACGGCCTATTAGCAGTGATTCATAATTCATAATGTTGGGAATAAAAGTGTTTCATGGTAGCCACCATGAAATGCAGAAAAGCCAAGTGTTTGTGTTGTGCTTTTCTGAAGCTCTTGGTAGAGCTATCTCCCTTGTATTTGTAATAGAAATGGCCTTTTAGTAAACAAAAGAAAAAAAAAACAAGCCTGACACTTGAAGGTCACCGAGTGCAGAATCTGGCTGAAGAACCTCGACTGGAATAAAGTAACAGAAAAGTCTAAAATTGAAAGCAACGCTGCAACAGTTTTGACTGTTGATTATGAACTGTTTAGGGTGAAATCAACTTTGTTTCCATAAAGTTGTGCTGACTGCTGTTTCTACATTAACACAGGAAGGAAGGTCTTGTGTAAACTGTGTCACTTGCCCTGGTGAATTATCAGACAATTATCACTTACTATACACCTCCTCTCCCCCTTCCTCATTAATGTAGGAAGGCTGTATTTTTATCTACACATACATATGTGCTTGTATGTATTGTGCAAAACAAAAAAAAAATATATTTTTTAAAATTTCTTAAAAAATTATCTTTAAGATTGGCAAACACGGATAAGGTGACATGTGCATAATATCAATGGAAATCTACTTAACAAACACATGATGACATAAAAGGAAGCATGTCATTTTGACAAAAAAATAAATAGTCGTGCCCCTGCGATATCTGCGATATCTGCGATATCTTACACACAAATTTTTGCAGTGAGTGTGAGTGTGTGTAGTTGTCCTGCGATGGACTGGCGGCCTGTCCAGGGCGTACCCCTGCTCTTCAGGGGTACACCAGCTGATCCCTGTGACCCTGCAGAGGTCACAGGGATCAGCTGGTGTACCACAGGGAATACCGTACAGGTCTAATTAAGACAGAACATTAAAAACCAAAAAAGAATAAATAGCTAAGGTGTCCAAACTTACTGAACGAAACTAAAAATAAATAGAATGAAAATATAATAATAATAATAACTTGTTTTATGATTTTAGAGTGGGTAAGCTGACATGTATTTGCCACCATGTTTACTTCAGCAACTTCATAATGCCTAATATGTGTGTTGTTTCCAACTTGATGAAATACTTCACTGATGAGGCTCACACTTGGAGCTGTTCACCAAGACACACGTCCAACCTGTAGCTCTTTGAGAGAGGTAACGTAGGTTGGAAACTGCTTCAGAAATATTCATATTCATGTCTTTTTTACTCTTTTAAATGCAACAGCCTCACCTTTCCTGCTCTCAGTCTTTATGCTAAGTTAGACCAACCTGGCCCATGGTCATGTACAAAGAGCAATACCAAATGTTTAATTTCCCCCCAAACAAATGTGCATGACTTTTTATTCATGCATTATTCACTACTGAAGAAAACACTGCTGTTCTAAGAAAGAAACTGCTTTCGTAGACCACACACAGTCAACAGTAAATGTCACCAGTTAATGTCTTCAGCACAGTTTCAGGAGCTTGTATCTGTGTTGTGGTCCATGACCTATGACCTTTTAATGACTCTCAACCCAGATTTGTGTTGCTAAAGTTGGCACCCTGCTTTTTCTGCACCTGACATGCATTTTGTTCATTATGTTTGACAGCGTGCATTCAATACTTAAATTCTTGGGATCTGTTTGACCCACTAACACACTCAGTGGTACAAGAAAACATATGATGGAAGTAACTTTTCACAGATCAAAGACTGTCTTACAGGCTTCGTTTTACATAATAAACACAAGCTCAAAGCTTATTTCTTTCTCAAGAAATTATTCATGTTTGCCTCTTTTTATTGTTTTAATAATGAACGACCCATTTAAAGCACTGAACATCAAAATCTTTCTCTTAGTAAACTGCGTTTTCACAGAACATGTCAAAGCAAGTAAACCATTTCCTCCTGACTTCCTGAGAATTTTATAAAGAAGGGCCTAACTAAGACAACTGATCTGAAGTCACTCCAAATGCTGAAAATACTCCAAACTACATTCAACTCCATGACAAAATGATGATTAGTAGGCATGCTGCGATTTTTTAAAATTCAATTTAAATAGATTTTTTAAAATACAAATTAAATCGATTTAATTAAGCCATGAATCGCAATGTGGCCTCCAGGCCAGCAGAGGGCGCACTCAATTTAAACTACGTTATTGTTCAACATCACTATATGCGGCGCTACATGTGACATGCTACGTGTTCGTGTTACGTGCAACGTGCTATTGTCGTTACACATCTGTGCCACTAGATGGAGCCCACACCAAAGTAAACAGTAAGCAAATCACAGTGGACGCATGGGAGCAGGATCTGATGTAAAATGAAGGATCATGCGACTGACTCGAGCAAAGGGTTTAGAAAGTTTTTTTGCAGTCCAGAATTTGTTTTTTTTTACAGGCTGAATTATTAATGTAGTTCTTGAAATTGGATATAACTGGACTTTGATGGTTATGCAGTTATTGACATCATAATTGCAGTTATTGAATTACAGTGGTTGTTGCTTATTCACTAAGTCATAGTCTCAGATTTTAAGAGAATACAGTTTATTAACTAGTAATATAGCTTGATCTTAAATAACATGGAAACCTGACATGTACCTTACCTTAAGTGTGGTACCATACTCCCTAAAAAAGATGAAATCATTAAAATGTTTAACAATACACCAAAATCTTATCTCTGTGGGATTTTTTTCAATAGTAATTGTACAATAAAAAGTTGTTTTATGAATAACCTTATTATCTTCATCATATTCTTATTTTCCAAAAATTATATTTGAAAAATAGGGGTTGTCTTATAATCAGAGTTGTCCTATATTTGGGCCAATACAGTAAATTGATAAAATTGGTATTTCATTTTTGTTCAGACAAAAATAAATATGCCTTAGTTTGTGCCTGGTTTATCTACCTCAGCATTCTCTGATGCAGTATTGATTTGGAAAGAGTGTAAGAAAAGACCAGTTTTGTTATGTTTGTATGATGCCTTAGTTTATGCCTGGCCTGAAGTAGAGTTGAGGGAAAAAAAATTTTGATTCTGTACTTATTTATTAAGAAGAGGGCAGTAGGCCTATTGTAAAAGAAAAAGAAAAAGAACAAAAAAAGGATTTGACAGATTCGAGAGTTGATAAAACAGTTTCCACTTTCCATTTATTTGCTATGCAGATATTACGAGTAGAGCTGGGCGATACTAGGAATTTTGGTATCGATCCGATACCAAGTAAATACAGGGCCAGTATCGCCGATACCGATACCGATACCGATACTTTTTCATATTAAGCTTAATCTATCATGAAACTGCTGACCTTTTGCTCTTTTTGTGATTTTTGTCTTCAGATTATTTTGTTTAAACCTAGAATACAATTTTGGCAAACTTTATAGGTGACAGCAAACTACTTCATTATCACAATCAACATTTTTCTGTAAATATTCTTTGAATTGTTGTTGAACTGTTCTGTTCATAATGTTTTTTCTAGTCCAACTATTATATTATATCTTTCAATACTTGTGTAATTTTGTTTGCACTGTGTGCCCTTTCCTGTTTCTTTAACTATAAATTTCTCTGTTGTGGGATAAATAAAGGGTTATTTAATGTTATTTTATCTTAGATAACACCTTTTAATGGGATACATGACATGTACTGGGTTATTTCAAGGTCTTAATTTTGTTTTTCTGAGTTGGCTTCAGTAACATGTGACTTAAGTAACATGTACTTTGAAAGTTAATATGAATTGATGCTGAAATTGACCATAAGCAGTAGTCGGCCCTTGTGGGAGAGAAAAACAGCTTGAGTATCGATCTTTTTACACGAGTATCATTCGATATCAATACCAGCGTTGGTATCGATATTATCGATATTTGGATCGATCCGCCCAGCTCTAATTACGAGAATAAGGATAAAACAGTACAGTGGTACCTCTACTAACGAATGTCTCTACATATGGAATTTTCAGCTTACAAAACACCTTAATAGGAAAATATTGCCTCTTGTTACGAAAGAAATTTCAGGATACAAAAGGCAAAAATACAGTAGCGCTGCTACTCGCAGCTCCCAGAGTTTACCGAATGTAAACATACTAGTAGCTGCTCTGCCATTGGCTATCACCTAGCATCTTCCTGGTATCTTATTGACATTTTAGTAAATTTCCATGAAGTTTCGGAATTCGTTGAAAAGAATCCCCCAGAAAAAGTGTTCACTAGTCGGGCTATCACTCATTATGATGATGTTTGCCTTGCACATTTTTGAAGGATTGTTAAAATCCGATAAAACATCCTTGGATCAGTTCTTTACAAAACGTCAGACAAAAACCACTGCTGAGAGAGAAAAGGTGACGACGATAGCAGTTAAAAGGTAAAAGAACATCATTTTTATTCTTTACCTTATTCTTTTTTTTTTTTACATTATGTACAACTTATGTTTTATGTTTATTGTGCCGTAATCTAATTGTAACATGTATTTGTTATATGTTTTGATGCATTTTTATGATTTACAAAAAAATTTATGTCTGAATTTTGGGGAGCTTGGAACGGATTAGAGCATTTACATTCTCTACTTACGAAATTTTCAGGTTACGAAACTACTTCCAGAACCAATTAATTTCGTACGTAGAGGTACTTTGTATTGTAAAAAAATGTTTTTGTGATTAGCTGCTAGTTCTAATCTACTGTATTGAAAGGAGCATTAGAGAAAACACTGCAGTATTGTTAAAAATGAAAAGGTTGGATTTGTATAAAAAAAATAATAATAAAAAGAAAAAATCTTTCATTTGCTTGTAAATTAATTTTGTGTTATATATGATTCGAATCGTGATTCGAATTGTATCATGAACCCTGAATCGTGATGTGAATTGTATTGTGAGTAGAGTGAATCGTGGCATGCCTACTGATTAATGCTGGTGGGATTTAATTGCAGGGGAGTTTGTAAAGTAGAATTTAGCAGCCAGTGTCTGCTTCCTTGTTTCCTTTCAGCTGTTCCCTTCAGGGGTCGCCACAGCGAATCATTTGCCTCCATCAAACCCTATCCTCTCCATCCTCTTCTCTCACACCAACCATCTCCAGGTACTCTTTCACTAAATCAATAAATCTCCTCTTTGGCCTCCTGCCTGGCAACTAACAGCCAGTGTAACCAGGTAAAAATAGCTGTCCTGTTCATCTTCAGACAACACAGAAGTAAAGGACCCCTGAGACATGACCTCATCCGAGGAATGATAGGGAGAGAGCAAGGGCTCATAAACACAATGTGATCCCCAAGTGAGCCCTGCTTACTGGGACTCATCTTTCAGTTCCTCTGTTGTAGCGCAGGGTTACACATGGCCAAGATAGCGCAAAACAGAGGAGGAAACTGTAGTGCTCAACACACCTGAAGCAATTAACTTTTCTGAAATAATACAGTTCGATTGTTGCAAAGAAATCAAAAAGGCTTGTTCAATTCAGACTACTGCAAGAACATGGATGTGGGCGAATCTGTTGGTACTCATGCAGTTCACTGAGGTAGTATTTCATTCTCACTATGATTAAATAAACCAATAAAAGTATGAAGTTAAATAATTTATTGCTTATATTGATAGTTTAAAACACCCTGGACATATTTGTCAGGGTCCATATAAAAATTATAACAATCCATGCATTATAGACACATTTCTATGTAATTTTACCTTGATTATTCTCACAGGTGTCTTCAATAGTTTCATCGTATTTAACCCATTTAAGGGGACAAAAATCACTTAAGGTTTGCATCATTGTGTGATTCCCCACACACACGGACCAGAGCAAGTAAATGAGAGTTGTTTGAGGAGCTCAGACAGAAAACATACAAAGAAAATACGATAAATAAATATGTAAAAGTTAAACAGTATAAGACCATCACTAAGCAGTTTTGAATTCCTTTAGCTACAGCTGCAAATATTATGCAGAAGTAATAGGTGCATGGGACAGGTCAAGGCAGCAGGAGAACATGCAGCCTCAGGCTGATCAGAACGATAGTGTGGATTAGTGCTGGGCGATATGGAAAAAATCATATATCACGATATGGACTATTTTATATCACGATAACGATATATATCACGATATACCATAATAAAGTATGTTTTCAGTTATTCTCTGAAAAGTTTGACAAAAATTTCATTGCTTACTTTTCAACTTTATTTTGAAAGGACATTTAGCTGAAATGTCACAAACATACATTTTAGTGCAGCAAAAACAGGTAGGTACAGAGGTACAGTAGCTTTCACATTTTTTTTTAAAGTGCACAACAGTTTCTGAGAGGAAAAACACATTTTTGCACTGAAGTTCAGCTATAAAAAAATAAACACAACTTATTTTTTAACTTTCTGAAATCTGTAACCCTTGTAGTGCAAAGTTTGCAAACCAATAAAAAGTGTCTAAAGTAAACATCAGGGTTGAAGAGAACTCTGTTTAAGGCATTAACCATGAATAAAAGTGCAAACATAAAAGGCTACTTTGTAGAAGTAGATATGATTCTATCAAATTTATCGTTGCAGGTTATTTAATTACATATTTGCTGTAATAATTGATAAAATTAGGTTAGAAACGATAGAAACGATAGAAGAGAAATGGCACGATACACACTTTTCTATCGTCCCCACGATATGTTTCGTCATATTGCCCAGCACTAGTGTGGATGGTAAATAAGGAGCCAAGGAAAGTATCCAGACATTCAAGCAGAACTCCAAGGCGAAGCTACATTACTCTTTGATCTCAACATCTGTCGCCCTTTGAATGACAATGGGCTTCATGGAACAAGACGCAGGGGGACTCCGCTATTAAAACAAAAACAGAAAAAGGAGGCAGAATAAAAATTTGATGAAATGTATGTTGACAAGCCACGAGGTTTCTAGAAGAACGTCCTTGGATGGATTCTGAAAGGACCCTCTATGAGCCCTGAACTTTAATCTGTCAGAAAGATGTATGGAAAATTAAGTGTGAAAAAGTCTCCCTTCAAACCCGAGACAGACAGAGCGGTTCGCTCAGGAAGAGCGGACGTAAATACGAGGTGGCTGGTCCTGGTCGACGCAGAGGAACGACAGCTGTAGAGGATTACTTGTTGGGAGTTAATTGTTACTAAAGTTGTGCAGCAAAATATTATGTTCAGGGTAACATCAATTTTGTCCCTACTATTTTCAGCTGTTTTCCCATGTAAAATATTCAGCTGAAACAATTTTTTCTCTTAAGTATATTATTGCTCAAAGTACCCACAGTGAAGCAGCACGTATCAGCGTGTTAGCTCCTACTTCAAAATTAATTAACCTCATTCATTCATGAGATGATCAAATTATTTTTCAAGCTTGAATTTCAGCAGGACTCTCCTGTCTAAATCATCACGGAGGAAATTTATGATATAGGATCATGGGATTCACTGTTTATTGGAAATTTGCTGCCTGCATGGTGGTCTGTAACAGTGTCTGAAACCCTCCTCTGCCTTTCTGGATGTCAGAAAACTGACAGAAAACTCAGAAAACTCTCTCTGAAACTCATAAACTGATACCTTCTCACAACAGGCAGCAATGGGCCAGTGAAAGGGACTGAGAAAGTTCGTCTCTGACTAGTTCTTCTCAACCATTTCTTTTCCTTTTTCAGTATGCAGGTCCTCATTACACATTTTGACACACTGACTTAAGTTGACTCTTCTGAAATAACCCGAAATGACCCAAAATCCCCAGTCTGTAGCATCTTTCAGCCAGGAAAATCCTCAGTCTCCTCAGTAATCGCAGTGAAGTGTGAAAATTAAAAAAAGAAAAAAAGTCATTGATGTAGAAGGGATCTCTGTCTCTGGAGAGATCCTGGATGTCTCGTACACCAGCAGAGCCAGATTTTGTTTGAAATTGGGCAGTGAAGGAAAATGGGCCATTTACTGGTGCTGGTTGAGCATTTACTTGCTAATTAAAAGCTTATTAGTGAAGGCAGAGGTTTGTTATTTCCTGTGGGCAGATGTTCAGCCACTTATTGTGTAGCGGGGCTTTTTTTCAAATATTGTCACTAATGTATAACAGGGCATGGTGTAAACTGAGAGAACTGCACAGAGGTTTTTGTTCTTTGTTTTTTACTTAAATGTGTTTATTATTGCAAACATCAAGTAACATGAGCATCATCTTTAGGAAACACTGGACATTTTGTTTCAAAGAAGAAATATTGTGCCCATTTTTTTACCATATTATCAAAATGGATGTGTTTTGGTTTAAATATCAAAATATCAGATATGGTACAAAAACTCCCTCCTGAGAAAATGGCATTACAAATTCGGACAACCCAATACCTGAGTTACAGCAAACGCACCATGATAGGAAGCTGAGGGGTGATAAAGATCGGGAAGCTGGATAATTCTTTACTGAGCTGATCAGCTGACTGAATTACATATTTTCAGGCCTAGTTGGCTCAAAGTAAAATGACAGGATTATGTTATGTAAGAGTTTCTGAGTACGTATAATCACTTCCAACACCCAAACATATGGTTTCAAGCACAGGAAAAAAAAAAAAATAAAAAAAATATAAATATAATATATATATCTATATATATATATATATATATATATATAATATATATATATATATATATATATATATATATATATATATATATACATATATATATATATATATATATATATATATATATATATATATATATATATATATCTATATATATATATATATATATATATATATATATATACATATATACATATTATAGGACTCCTTTAACAGCCTTAAATTTTTTTCTTTTTCTTTTTTTGCACATCTGTTCAGGAACACAAGATTTGCTGGGCTTTTTTTTTTCTTTTTTATAATTCTAATAGCACACATGCCTCCCAAGGCTCGGTCTCTTTATCTACCTATTTTAAGCTCTTCTGAGGAGCGCCTATAGAACAGTGTGGCAGATCCCACCCATTGCTTCCTCGCGCTTAACATCACACAGGTGGAGTCAGAAACACAGCTACTGTATATGTCACACTGCTTTGCTTTGTAGATAATATGTTGTGGGGTTCAGAGTATTTCTACAAGCCTATAAAACCTAAGCTCCGATAATATGGATTATGGTTTAAATATGATGTGATTTGGGCCACAAACCATAACAGAAGTGTAAGCTGTAGGATTCAGTCTGACAACAAGAATCCGACGTTGATATCTTAACCATCATGCACATTTTAAAACATCACAAGAGGGAATTATCTCCCAGTATCTTACTGGAGAAACAAAGTATAAAAAAACAGATAATAGTTGACTAATTCATCATTACTGTATTTTTCGGACTATAAAGCCGCTACTTTTGTCCCACGCTTTAAACCATGAGGCTTATACAGAGATGCGGCTTTTCTTCAGCCCTCAGGGGGCGCTCCAGCAGGAGGTGCAAAAACCAAAAAACAAACCAAGTAGTTAAAGGCTATTCTGTTTTTGTTCAGTAGCCTATGTTGGCTATGCTACTCTACATTCATTTTGTGAGCATCAATACCTGTTATTATTGGACAAACTGATTAATACAGGTGTGTCTGACCATTGTAGCTATTCGGACACACCTGGATTTATCAGTTTGTCCAGTCAGTTTGTTGGTTCCCCACTGGATTTCCAGGGTTCTGAGCGGAACCGCCACAGAGATAAGGTTTTAATCGCAGATGCGGAACGGACGCAGCGTGGAGCCAGCAGGTCCGCGATCCGGCTCCAAAGTGGTTCGGGCACTGAGTGCAAGTGGACCCCGATACGGGTCCGTTTCGCGGGTCTGTTCCGGATGTCTTTGCTGTGTGGGGGTAGTTTCAGTACACAGGAGGAGGAAAAATCAGTTCAGGTGTATGAATAAACACTTATGGTACAAAATCCTTCGATGTAAATATCTTATTTCTTCAGCCTGGATACCGGCTTATAGTCCAGTGCGGCTTATATGTGACAAAATATATATTTTGTTTATATTTTAATGGGTGTGGCTTATATTCAGGTGCGCTTTATAGTCCAGAAAATACAGTAGTTTATGTTTCTGCATTTTGACTGTGCAAGTTTTCGATTTATCATCTACAGGTGTATTCTGATTCCCCAGTAGTACTTGGAAGGTAAATGTCCAACCCAATAGGGAGTGAAAAATTCAAAGGTAACTCAAAGAACTGTGGAGCTGCTCATTGCGCTTTTGCAATTTGACTGGCAAGTATCTGGCTAAGCACTTACCCATAAGTCGCTACACCTCACTGGAATTGCTAAAGAATATAAAAGGTTGCTTGATTTGAGAAAAAAAAAAATAAAAAGCATCATATGTATCAGGACATTAATGAAAATCATCTGATCCTTACCAGGGATTAAAATTAGGTCAATTAAACCTGAGATGAACACAGAACCTGCTGTAATATACTATGGCCTCATTTACGTCACAAAAACTAAGCCACAATCCAGAGGCAGTGGACAGTATGTAAGAAAAACTAAGCACACCCGATTCAAAAGCTTGTAGAATCACTTTTAGCAGATGGACAGTTTTAGCTGTTGGACAGACGGCCTCTTATTTGACTGTAAAGGACTTTGGTATACAGATTAGTTCATAACTGACTCCATAAATGCCAGGTGCCCCAACCGTGTGGCTGCAGACAAGCACAAACCATCATCCTCTCACAACTGTGCTTTTCACTTGGCATAAAGAATTTGTGTTTATTCAGTCTTGTTTTTAGAAACCTAAAGCACGCTGTCCCCTGACATCATTGCTAAACAAACCACACTAAGTCAGTCTTTTTCAACCTGTGATGTCATGAGCTTTTTTTTCCCTCTCTCTGTGGTAGTTCTGTACCTGCCATTATCCTTGTTTAGGATTCAATATTATATTTTTAGTTAATGATATTTGCTCGGGGGTCATGCTCTGGGTCTCTGTAAAGCGACTAGAGACAATTGACATTGTGAAATTCAAATAAAATTGAATGGAATTGAATTACATATAAATTCAATGTACATTTAGAGATACTGAGGTCGTTACAATCTGATATGGATAGTTTTTCTTCTTTTTTTTTTTTTCTCAATAGGAACTAGCTAGGTTGAACTTGCTAGAGCATCAACATTTTTGGGATTTTTCACTTGCAAATGATTTTTCACTGTGGAATGATGGACTCAAAATGTGGAAATGGTCTTATGCTCATTTAATGGTCTTATGCACCTCCCCAGATTGATGGGCAGGACCAATGCCTTCTCCAAGACCACTGCGGGTGTCTTTCATTTTAGGCATTGTGTTAACGCACACCTGGATACTTCTGACCAGCAAAACATCTGCATTTACAGAGGTGTTCACATTTGCTGATGATCAAATAATCAGATACAGCTGATGAGCAGTACCTGGCATCTAACTTATTGGTTCCTACATATGCATGTTTACAGAACTGAATATAATTCAGGTATTCTTGTGCAGAAGAAGTGATGTCAAACTGCTGAGAATCCTGTCTTCATTTGGGTGTGTACCAGTGCACACACTAATTGAAGCTTCCTCTGGTGTTGATGTGGAGCGGGAAGGACATCTTCACAGACAGAGGGTATAGTTAAAGCAAGAAAGCTCCCCGTCCATTCAAGTCCAGCATCTCTTTATGGTCGCTTTACCACAGACTGTCTGGGCAAGGGGGTTCAGGCTTGCGTCTTTTCCTCTTTTGTCTGCTCTCCTGGGGGATATGAATGGGAGGTTGGGTCCTGAACAAAAGGCAGATCATGGGTCGATTTTGGGGGACAAATGAGCTTAGTTTGGGTAATGGCAGCCAAAAGGAAAGGGAGGTCGGGGAAAGTATTGAGGTCCACCTAACACCGGAACGGGAGGGGAGATGAGTTCCCCGGGATGAACAGCTGAGATTCTCCTTCCCACACTGCACATGCTCTGTAACTATGTGACAACAACAGGACCTGTACTGTCTAAGAGCGGTGGCAGATAGTTGCTTAAAAGGGAGAGGCAAGAAAAACCAACTGATTGTGTTTATTTCCATGGCAACTCTGATGATTAGAGATGAGTTTGTATAAAAATTGAGGGTTAAAAATAACTTCTTGCTGGTGATCATTATGATAAACTTTTTTTGAAAACCATTTATGTTAATTCTGTCAAACAGCATGGTACGTATCTTCAGATAAAGCCATATCATTTCTTTTATATTTTTATTATCTAAATTCTGAAATGCTGGGAGCAACAACCAGCCCCTTTCTTTCCCAGTGATCGAGATAAGACCTTTTCGTTCAAAGAAGATGGAGCTGAGATTTCTCTAAATGTCATCTTATCAAAAATGGCATTTGAATCTCACCCTTCCACCCACCTATGCTGCTTCACATTTTCATTTTGTGTAGAACATATATATATATATATATATTTTTTTTTTTTTTCCTTCAACTCCCTTAAGGTTTTCTTGTTCCCTGCTGCTTACTTGTGTCTTTCTTCAGTGTGGTTGTCCTTCAAACACTACCTGAGAAAGAAAGTTTCTGTATTGAGCGACCAGCTCTTTATTGCAAAATGAAGGTGGTCAGTTTTTGATGTGATGGTTTGATGTGATGTGACTTAACAAGTCCTCCAATCTAAACAACCATAGGTATTTGTCCAGACCCAAACAGTTATCCCTGAAGCTGCATGCATGACCATTTCAAAAAAGCACCACAACGTGTGTCATCGTGTTGGATTTGAAGTAACAGAATATGTTCGAGGTCTACAAGTCTGTAAATTTCAGTTTGATATCTGCTTTAATTCACAGTTTCACGCACTGAAACTACTTGCTAAGACTTAGAAATCTAATGCACTTGGTTTAGATAAGACTTAAACATACTCTTTTACAATATTCAGATCAAGTTATCATACTCCATTTTATTTGCTGCCTTAAAGTTGCAACCACTGTGTGATTCAGTGTGGTTGTGTTAATGTTGTTTAGCGTACCCAGGTATTCTACGATGATCAGAGCCCACGCTCATTTGAAAGAGATCGATTGGACAAAGAACAACATATTATATGGCATATATAGGGCTTGACACTGACACCGGCCAACCAGCCAAATGCTGATAAAATTTGGCTATGGCTAGTAACAATTTCTGTCTCACAAGCAACTTTGGTTGGTAACTTATTCTTTGATATGACACATCACAATAGTTGTACCAATTGTTTGTATTTAAAATGTAAATGCAAGAATATTGTGAAGAAGAAAAAAACTCACAGCAAAACTGTGGCTAGCATAAAGACTAAATGGCTAATGACTGAGGAAAAACACTAGCCACAGTGGCTGGTGAGCAAAAAAGTTAGCGTCAAGCCCTGCATATATATATATTTCTCTGTGAAGCACACTATTTGCATTTGTTCTTGTCCCATCAGCCAGATAGATGAGTCAAACATCATCACATGCAGAAGAACTGACAAAAAAAAAAGAATAGATAAAAGGAAGGCTGTGAGAGTTAAGAGAAGTCAGTACAAACCTAATGCTCCTCCTTACTTTGGGCAGACTTTGGTCTCCTCATCTGTGCAGAGACCTGACTCCATCCCAACATGATGAGCAGGTCCAATTATGTGCTGACACAGTATGGGACAAATGAACCCTAACCCTAACATGTTTGCAATAATTGTGATGTTTGGTGGTCAAATGTGGTCCCTGTGGATGGGTGGTGTTTAACAGATGTCAGGTTTCTTAAACACCATTATAGAATGATGTCTTTTATTACTGTGTAATAAATTATTATTGTGTAAACTTACCTGTGTGTGTGTGTGTGGAGCTGCTGGTTACATTCTTCCACATGGAAATTTTAAAAAAGTAGTGAAAAAACTGCATGATATCACCAACAATCACGAGATTTCACCGCGTTATTAACATCCGTAGCTGAAGAAGTTTGATCTGAGGGATCATCCGAATGTCTCCTTTATAACCAAGTCTCACAGACCATACTGAGATCGGTTTGGTGACATCTTGAATGCTGCGTTTTCAGTGATTTCTACAAAATTACAGAAGACATCATTCAACTGCTCTCATGTCAAATGATACAATCCATGATTACTTCACATGTTGACTTTTTTGACAGAGCCTTAACTGGTGGCAAGAGTGTCTGAAAATGCATTTTTGCTGCTGTTATTGGGGTTGTTCACAAACAAGTACTACTGTAATTTGGCAGCAACGTTGCAGTTATCTAAATAGACCATGACTAACTGTCTTCTTTTTGTGTGTGGGAGAAAAAAACAGTAGTCAACAAAAACAAAAAAGACCAAAAGCCCAGCATCATGTATGATGGGGGAAGAAGATGTGTTTTATCTGTAGGTTGAACAGCTCAACCTAAGATCACATGAAGAGAACCATTTCTATCCGTACATGGCTTAAAACATAGTTATAAATTTTCTGCCAGAAGAAAGTGTTTAATGACACCTTCTTGCTTCCCTGCTCTTCTGAGCAGCATCTGATAACACGTTGTAAAACAGAGGAGAAACGCAGACCGCAGTCAGCTGATTTCTAAAGTCAGTGACGTGACTGATGACCAGCACTGACCTGTGGGTGTACACAGCTCGCTGACGGGTAGACAGGTGACGTGTGAATTCATAGTAGATGAGCTGCTGAATAATGGACCCTTGTCAAAGCCTTTTCCTTTGCTTCAGAAGAGCTAGCACGCAGACCACGGCGGCTCAGGCTCCTATGATTGATGCTCGCAGTGGGACTGAGCTCTGATAGGCTGTTGGTGGTCCCTGAATGTGAATGAAATGTAGTTCTTGATTCAGTGGTGTCACAATACCACACCCGTCAACATCATCCTCATCTGCCGCAGTGGTGAAGGCATTAAAAATGGCATGTTTTGCAGATCTGCGAGAACTGCAGCGCGGGGAAACTGCGAGCCAATGAATTTTAATGTGGCCTCTGCTCTAAGACGTATATTAAAAGGTGTTTCTAATGAAAACTGAAGGATGTGAGGGTTAAGAGTGTAGCTTTTCTCCGCTGTTTATACTACCCATCCGTAGAGCCTGAGGAAGAAATGCAGTAACGAAGGCTTCCTTTCATCAAACTCAGCCATCCTTGTTTTTCTGTTTTGTTTCTTATTTGTTTTCCTCCTCATAGTTGCTGTCAAGCAGTAAAAAAAAAAACATTCATGAATTTGTGGGATAAAAGGGAAAATGTATATTTTCCAGGTGGAAAAGGAAAAAGAAAACCCTCCAGAGGAAACAGCCGTATATCATAACAGTGCAGCAGCTGTGGTGGACGGAGGTGAGAGGTGAGGGCAGGCAGGTCAGCACTGGGCAGAAGGTCTGCTGGACAATAAAGTGAAGCGTGCGCCATGAAGACCCAGCTTTAGACAAATCACACAGAGCAGCTGTGAACTGGTCAAAGACGAGCCCCTCTCCATATCCATTATGTTCTCTCAATCAGCTTCAAAAATTGGCAAACCTTTAAGTGTGCAAATCCACAAAAAGTCCAGAAAGGCATAGCGAGGCTGAGCAAAAATAGGATGCAATCAAAGAGGAGGATCTGGCATTGAACAAAAGAAAAGCAGGAGGCAGATGCACCAAGGAAGGTGATGACCAACACAACGGTGTCTGGCAATTAGCAAATGAAGACATGGCGTCTCCATCTGGATTATTCAAGACCGGGAAGCAAAAGTCAAGAAAATGCACAACGAGGTCGTCAATACACAATAAAGCAGAAAGTAAAGCCAATACAGAGAACTGTGAAATACAAAGGACGACATCCCGCTAAGATACTGGAGTGAAGCCAGCAGTCCTCCGGAGTCCAGAAAAATGTGTTTATGCTCCAACTTACAATACGACACATTGTCAAGTTAAATTAAATATCTCTTTTGTTTCTTTTTCAATAAAATAAGTGGTTTCCCTCACATTGTGTATCCTTTCAGAAATATCTTTTATGTGGGTTTGCTTCAGTCAGCAGAACACTGTTTACTCGTAGAAGCGGGATTTATTTTTAGCCAAAAGGGCTCTGACATTTTGTCAGTCCTCTGATTCTTATTTTTTTTGTAAGCTTTGCCATGTTTTTATTTATTTTTTTGTGTCTTTAGTCTTTATATTCATAAGCATTTTAAGGCTTTTGCCACAGTTGTGGTTTTTGTGCGCAGCTACAACGTTTGCAGCTCTTCTTCCAGATTTTTGAGCGTGTTTGTTGAAACATGATCGTGAGCGTGAACTCGGTGAACTTAGCATTTTAATAATCAGACTCTGAGCAAAACTGTCAGCGGCTTGTTGTGAAGATCATTTTGGCCAACACCATAAAACACTGCAGGGGTCATTTTTAATGTTTATATCTAGTTTTTGCTGATGTTTTCAAATATTTTCATTTTCTTCAAGATGGGAGTTGGAGAAAAAAAAAATTAATAAGGATTATATTTCAAGTTATGTCTTTCAAGTTGTTGCTATTATTTTAATTAGCTTCTTAAGACACTGTCTCACATTTTCTCATGCTTGTTATACATAATATAAATCACTTATCAGTGAATTTACATACATAATCAGTTCCACAAAATGCTAAACGTACATTTAGAGAATAAATATTTCTTGCTGGCAACCAATCTGTAGTCTTCTGTTCAAAACATTTAGAAACGTTTTCACTACAGTTTACTCTAAACTGCATTCTTTTCTCTGTCATCTTATGCAGTAAAAGGAAATAAGAAAATGCAGTTAATGATTCATCACAAACGTAGCGATGGAGCGGCAGAAGAAGAGGGGGAAGCGGGGGGGGGAGGGGGGGAATGGGAACTGCTAAGTATTTATTAATGATAAACTAGCTTTGGAGACTCCGTAGGGCTCAAGTGATCTCCTGAGATGGAGCGTCTGCTCTATTTATTCTCACAACCTGTTAGCTATTTGAAGCAAAGAGAAAAATATATCAGGAACCCTGCTGCGTTCATTCACGGGGCCTCGCAAATGTCTAGCAAACATGAATTATATGCAAACGTTCCCTAGGGCTTTTCTTTAATGATGATAGGTCTGCTTTAAATCTAATGGATGCAAAATATGGATGGAAACATGGAGTGAAGAACTGGATGATTATAGACTGGATTGAGATGAAAGGGTGAAAACACTGATGAAGTAAAAGGTAAATTCATAGCAAAGAAAGATCCTGGTGAAAAAGTATGACAGTCATCTAAATGAATAATAGCAGCGATGTTCAATCCTGAACCTCAAAAATGAAAAAACCAAAGCACCAGAATGTAATTAATTACAGTCTGAAAATGAGCTTGTCTTCATTGAGGCGTACAGGGCAGCACGACAGAAAGAAGGAAGCACAGAGGAAGAGCAGATTCACAGCGGCTGATGACACGCTAGTGGAGGCAAAGAGAAGAATGAGAGGAAGAGGCAGACAGGCAGGGAAGACCAGACCCTCAAAGAAGACACCAGAAAACAAAGACTAATCAAAACCCATGAACCACAACACAACTGATGTGTTTTCCTTCTTCTCTGGACTCGTTTGAGTCGGTAGAACAAGTCACTAACACGTGTTATAACGTTCACTTTTTCACAGCTGTATGATCCCAGTTCTAATCCAGTTTTCCCACAATCCAACAGCACGCTTGGATGGCCATAAACCGACAGTATAAGCTGAGTGTGTTTGACTGCGTGGTATCTGTCCAGGGACATCTGGGGTGACCTCAGAGAAAGCAGTCAGATTGATAGAAATAACCAAGCTATGGAAATGGCTTTAATCTAATCTCTTCTTCCAGAGTTTGCAAACATCAGAGGATGAGAACGCAATAAATATCTAATAAATATGTCTGCCTGTGTGTGTGTGTGAGACTGTGTGTGTGACAGTGAGAGAAAGCTGCTTTACGTTGTAAAAGCGCTTTGAGTTGTTCCTGGACTAGAAAGTAGAAACTGGTTTGTCTTTCCTGGTGTTCTTTGGGTATCAGCCACCCCTTTTCCTGTTACCTGAAAATCCTTTTCCCATTTCTGGAAAATTGTACACTTCATCAGTTTTACCTCTTTACCACCTGTATCTAAGCCAATTTAATTAAATAAGCATAGTGTTTGGGACATTTTGTTATTATCCTGCATGTTATACATTTGATTCACTGAACAAGTTTTAATCAGTTTAATCTACTGTTGCATGTGGTGCATCTTTTACGATAAATTTCTGGATAAAAACAGACGGGTTTCATTTAACCATTCATTCATTTTCCAGTCTTACTGAGGGACACGGGAGTCTGCTGCAGCCTATCCCAGCTGTGTTGACCCTGGGCCAAATCAGACAGGTGCTTCTCTCCAATTAAGTGCAGAATGGATTTTAATTTGATGTGGTGCAGGTATTGTAAGGAGTGTAGTAATGGGTTGTCAAGTTACTGGCTTGTTATCCCGTTTGCTTGTTTTCCAATTCCAGTTTTAATGGAATTCAGGACTCTGTTCATTGTTCCTATCTTTGCCAGTAGGTTTTAAAAGAAGGTCACACTGGTATCAATGAGACTCTTAGCAGTCCAAGTAGATAAAGACATCAGCTATAATTTAATGAAACACAATATTCTGATCAGAGTTCCAATTCGGGGTGGATGTGGACTACTGGGTAGGTTGTCCTCCAACTTGGAGGTGGCTGGTTTGTTCCCAAACCACTCCATGTGCTGAAGTGCCCTTGGGCAGGACACTGATTCCCACACTGCCCCCTGACATGCTCGTCTGTTTTTGACAGTAGAAATAAAGTTCTGCTTCATATATGCTGCATTTATTCTTGAGGTGCTGCAGTGGGAGTGTGTCGGTGTGAATGAATAAAGAAAAAATAAATAAATAAAAGGCTTTGCAGAATCATCAAGGATAAAAAGGCACTATATAAGTGCAATACCAAATAGCCATTTCTTTAGGAGGGAAATGAAGCTGTCCAAGTCACCTTGAACATTGAACACTCAATAAAATGTGTAAATCCTTAAGACAACAGCTAACAACTGTTTGCTCTGTGAGAGTGAGGCAGTGTAATGATGTTCTTACCTGAAGCAGGGTTAACTCTGCCTAATCTATGCTGTCTATCCTGGATCTGTTTTGTAGCTACTGGTTTGATTGCTACTGAATCTCAGTACGAGTCAGGTCACACGGATATTAGGTCAGAGTGCTCAGTTCTTTGCTTTGTCCAAAATAAATAAGCTCTACAAGCTTACTGTTGTAATAGTGGGGAACCCAGCGGCGTTTGATATGTTCATATTCTGGACCACTGAGCTCGTTTTACAGCATGATTGTTTTAAATTAAGCAAATGCAGGAGTCAAATTTTAAGAAGGCAAGCATGTTTTTGTTTGTTTTTTTTTTTTTTAAATAGGTATCCAGAGAGTTCAGTTTTCTTGTACATCTCTTCACAGTTTTATAGTCAGGTATACATTATTATTATTATTCAACACTGGAGTCATCTTTAAACATGACTCCACTACCTTCGGTTCACACATGCTACAATATGGGATGTCCAGCACAGAACAGAATTGTCTATCAATCTTTAAAAAAAAAATTGATGAATAAATAAAATAAATATTAATATTTATGATGGCATTTCCAGTTTTTCTGTCACTAAGCTTAGAGTTACTCTGGTATGTGATACTTCTGTACTTGTTTATCTTTTGAGCCTGAGCCTGTGGCCTGAGAAAAGTTGTTGTTTTATTGTTTTATTCCACTCGGCGCTCACCCTCGTCTGACCGGCAGCTATACTCCACATCAGTATGCCACCGGCACACCGGCCTGAAGCGGAGTGGATGCAACCCAGCAGGAAAACAGAGAATAACTGAAGAGTTTTGTTTTGTGGGGCGGGGGTGGGGGGGGTGTAATGGCTTCCATGTGCATGTTTAACATGTACAGACGTTCTGCTGCCACTGTCTGAACACACTAAGCACGTACAAGTCTCAGCCAAGTGTCTGCTCTTTCTCCTAATATTCACAGCTTCAGCACACTGGCTTCATGCATGTTGGCTTTTGTTAATGTCTCTAGTTGGCACATTATTCTCTACACATTTCTTCACTCTGCATGTGTATGTGGACATTTATTTGTGCACATCAAGTTACTTACACAAGGCTGGTGTGCTGAAAGGCAAAGATTTAGCTGCAGTACCAGAAGGCTGTAATTACAGAGGCAGCTTCTGTGTGAGAGCAGAGCGTCTGCTGGGTAATTGCCACAAAAAGCACCGGAGGAAGTGTGGCGCTTTCCCATACAGCACTTATTTACATGCATCACCTTGAGCCACTCCAGAATCTGAGCACAGCCAAATTAATGAAAGAATAATTAAATAAAATCACATGATGGTAATTGCTTTTAAGCTGCACGGAAAATTATTTCCCCTTAAAATACTTAATGGTGAACATTTAGTATACTTGACACAAACTGGAAACAAGGGACTCCATTGTCATCAATACATACAACTGGATATACGCTGTGTTGGTAAACCGTCTGTTAGTTGATATATATGTATACAGTGATCCGTTGCCAATTTGATCAATTTCCAGAACTCTAGAATCTGTGCTCTGATTGGCTGAGACGCATCACCCAAGCATCACAGGATGTTGTGCGCGTTCTCTCACAGCGAAGAAATGCTGTGAGCCAGCCTGGCCCCTTTAAGAGGGTAGCCTTATGGGTAATGGTGTGTGTGTGACATGGGACGGCAAAATGAAAACGGGGTTAGATAAAAAGTGGAGTGAGCATAAACAGCAGCCCAGCGTGTATAGATTTGTATTCTCTGTTAACCGACAGGAGCCCAACAACACAACCTGTCCCCATTAATCACAAAAAATAAGGGATCACTAAAGGATCACTAATAATTAAAACAATTAAAACAAATAAGAAGTTGTTGAAAGTCATCTGGCCAAAGTTAAGCTGGCACTGGTAAGTAAGAGACTGGCAGAGGCTATATATATATATATATATATATATATATATATATATATATATATATATATATATATATATATATATATAAAGAGGTTAGCTGACTACCTGATAATACTAAACCACCGTTCTCATTTTAAATCGATTAAGTTTTTTTTTTTAAATTTCTCTCCAATTTCACAGACATATTCGAAGATGACAATAACATTATTCTTCAAACCATGAAAGAGTGGTTTAGAAAGCCATCATTTTGACATGTGGATTGGCCATCATAGAATGATGGGCAATCCCAGTCCTGGAGGGCCACTGTCCTGCATGTCTTAGATGTTTTCCTGCCACATCACACCTTATTAAAATGAATGGATCACCATCAGCTTGTCTTCAAGGTCTACACAAGACTGTTAAAGAGCCATTCATTTGATTCAGAGGCGCTGCAGCAGGGAAACATCTAAGGGGGTGCAGGACACCGGCCCTCACCCTGCCATTGTGTAACTCCCCTATTTTACTCCATTGTATTTTACATAATAGAGGGTTTATCAACTCATCCATGCATCATCTATACCCGCTTAAGCCTCTGCAGGGTCACGGGGATCTGCTGGAGCCAGCTCTCTTCAGGTGAAAGGCAGGGGTACACCCTGGACAGGTCACCAGTCCATCGCAGGGCCACACGTGGACTAACAACCATGCACACTCACAATCACACCTACGGGTAATTTAGAACCACTAATTAACCTGACATGCATGTCTTTGGACTGTGGGAGAAAGCTGGAGTATCCAAGCTGAGGTTCCAACCAGGAACCTTCTAGCTGTCAGGCAACAGTGCTGAACACCAAGCTACTGTGCTGGGGTTTATCAACAATACACTCAAATAATTATTTATATTTTCTTACTATCTGCACACAGCATGCAAAAAAATAGATAACTGCATACATTTGGTATTCATATTCTACATGCTGGCTGCTTCAGGAATACCTGATTATGCCATGTTTCCCATAATTTCAATGCAATCCGATCTTCCTTAGAATATGCCTACTGTATGATAACAAATGTAAAAATCTCCAGAGCTGACTGAAAAGAAAAATGTGAACTATTCATTAGGGTGTTTTTCAGTTTATATATTTCCATAACATTCAAGGACAGTTAACAACATCATCAGAAACAAGTAGTTTTTACAGCAAAAATTTATATTTATATTATATGTGGGAACACAAGCTAAGCAAAACTATTACATGCTTTCCCAATGCTGGCTGTTGCCCTCAGTGCTCTGAGAGATATGTAGCCTGTAACTGATATTTTCCTCCCTGTAACCTGCCACGACAAGAAGGGATGGCAGTATAGGCTGTGGTGGAATTTCTAATAAGTTTGACTTTCTTGTGAAAGTCAAACTTTTTCTTTGATTTATTTTATTGCACCACGAGAGTCAGCCCTATAGAGTGATGAATCAATAAAAGTGTCTAAGCCTTCATGTGAGATGTTAAGGTTGATAAATATGGACTGATAGAGGAAAAAGTGACCTGTGACCTCTCTTGCAGCCCTGAATGCTGCACCTTCAGTTTGAATTATATTTCTTTTGTGGCATCATCTTTCAGCTCAGCCGCACAAAGCAAAGCATGAAATAATCATGAAACAGAAAGTGTTTGTGTGAGTGGACACAAATTATGTGAAATCCTCTTACCGTTCAGCACAGCTTCCAAAAAAATGTATTTCATCTGGATTTTTTTTCCCTTTAACCATTCATTCAAAAGAACATACAGCATTTTTGAATTATTAACACGTGCTCTTTATGCAGCACTGTTCAAGTCACATGCACCACTAATCTTGTTGTTTTATCAAAGCTTTAATGGCGTCTATATTTATTTTCCAGTCTCTCAAAGGTTCAAACAGAAAATACAAGAACCTGGTTCTCTTAAACATAAATTCAATTCTAATTAACGTCATTGAAAACATCTGTGTGCATCCTTAAAGAGAGTTAAATCAGTGACTGGTTCTGATGCAAACCACTGTGTCCTGACCAGAGACATGTGATGCTCAAAGCACTAATTAAACCATTCTGGATGTTAGAACAGTGTCTGTCTTATTACAAGGCATGATGTTTTCATAACCATAATCAATTAGTTCACGCATGAAACTATATATATATGTGTACATATACATACAGTATACCCTTATTATTCGCGGGGGTTACATTCCTCGGCCGTCGGCCCTCGGCCCTCGGCCCTCCCAAGGTAATTAAAGAAATTATGTACTGTATCATCTCTCTTTTCTAATTTTTTTTATTTTATATTAACTGACATTGTTATTTTAAAATGATTTACCAGTTAAGGTGAATGTGAGCAGTTTTCTGGCCTAAGAAATTTACCAAGTTGCCGGAGGCTACAACAGATTCAAATACATTATGAAAAAAGAAACATTGAGAGCAAAATCCATGAGTATGCAGGACTGCGAACGGTGCGAATGGGCAGCAAGATTATACTGTAAATGAAAACCCATAAGAGACACTTCAAAGTCAGTTTCATTGACAACATCAGTGAGTCGTACAGTATTCAAGATTCGGTCTTTAACATAGCAGTGATTCGTGTAGCTGCACTACCTAACCCATCTGACCTCCAAATGCAGACTCGTTAGATTTAGTTTATGTGCTACCTCTCACATTTTGCCGTGAAGCTTTCTTTGATGTTTACAGCACAGCCGATGGGAGCCAATAAATAAAATGACTGCAGTCATTTGCATTTTACAAGAAACCGAGTGCTGATTTGGACCCTCTTCACATTGCAGACAAAAGCCAGATGTTAGTGGGTGTAAGTGTAATCTCCGACTGTAGTTGCAGTGGTAGTCAAGCACTTTCATTAGCTGGGCGGCTAACTACAGGACAAGCTATCTTGACATTCGTTCACAAGTGTAGATCAAAGTCTGGAAATGTCACACGCTATAACTCAAGTTCTTCCTCCGTGTCAGAGTGGAATGAGCAAAGTGCTGGGCTGTAAAAAACAAAACAAAACAAAACAAAACAAAAAAAAAAAAGCCACCAAACAGAGTGGGCCAAATCGGGCTCAAAAACAAAAATCAGCACTTCACCTCTAAAGCACTTTGGTTAAAATCACAGATTTATGTGTCTCAAGTTACATTTTTAAATTCAACAGTGTCCAAACTTTAGGTAACATAGCAACATCAACCACAGGCTAACAACACTGCATAAACACAATCAAAACAAGTTACACTGGTGGAGTTTTTCCTGGTTGGATATTTAAGAAGTAAGTCGACATGTCTGGGTGGTTGTCATCAACTAAACAGCCATTTGGGTTTATGAAGCAGCTGCTTTGTTTAGAGAGTATCTTTATCATACAGCCACAAACACCAGGTTAAAATGAGCAGTGACATATTCCAGCAGTTTAGCAACCTACCCATCTACCCTGACATACTTCTGACACTGACCTTTTCATTTCAACAATTACTACAGCACTGACTTGAAAATAAACATTTTGTTTGAGGCTTTGCATCTTCATCTGGTTAATAGAATCCAGTAGAAATATTCTCATAGCAACACAGAGGGTGCACAACATGATTAGATATTTCTGAAAAACATAATGGTGAATGAAAGGTGAGCCCGCGGCTTTCTGTTGTACCAGTGAGACCAGTTCGACCCTGACGAGGATGCAAAAATCAATCTGCTTTGTGCATTTGGTTTGCTTTCTTCAAAGCCACTGGAGCACTTGAATACAGAACAAGGTAGAAAAACACACACGCAAAAACAAACTATCCTTGGCCAGTAAAGGCTGACGCGTCCCTCAGGATCCACACTGTTACAAAGGGACTGCAACTGACAATTTACTGCAAGTGAAGAATACATTTCAATCATGCAACCAGCTAACTCTGACAAACGTGAGGCAGTAACCGAGCAAGGCTGGCCACGAAGCAACAACAGAAGGCATCTGGAACAAAATTTGGGGATTTATTGAAGAAGAAATCATCTCTTCAACTGATGCAGAGCATCCTGCAGGACAAGGTCATGCTGGCCCAGCTTCTGCAGATGCACAAATCGCATGAGTGCATTGTTAATAAGCAGATAATGTTTAGCAAAGAGGTGAGAACACAAAGACCAGAGACTGTCCCCATAAAAAGCAAAAACCATAACTGATTAAATCTTATCTCCACTAATTCAGTCTTATCTGGTTACATTGGTGTTTACATTATTCTTACCGGTTTAATTCAGCTATTGACCATATTGATGAATTGCGTTACACAATAGTTTAAAACAAGCTCGAGCTCAAACATCCACTTGTTTTTTTTGTTGTGAGACTTGCATTAGAACATTTCCACACACATCAGGTTTGATATGTTTACTTCCATAAAATATAATTTGAGACCATTTATATTTATATCACCTTTTACAGATCTAGGATGTCACACTTTTTGCCATATTTCCACTTACAGTAGGCCCTGATCTGGGTCCTCCTTCCACTCCCCCTACACAACCGTGACATGCATCCAATGCTTTGCATTGCATTTGGTGATGTACAGGCATAAAATTGGAATTTTTACCAAGTAGCCCCTGGATACCAGGTTTTTGAAGCTGGTAGCCAGCTAGCAATTTTGGTCGCCAGTGTTTTTCGTCACCCCATACGCCTCCGTAGACTCCTTACATTATCATGGACGCTCCCAGCATGTTCAGCAACTTCAGCCAGCTCTTTTGTTTCCTGTGTGCCATTATTGGACAAACTGATCAATCCAGGTGTGTCTGACCATTGCTGTGAGGTCAGACACACCTGGATTAATCAGTTTGTCAATAGCACACAGGAAAGAAAATTGCTGGCTGCATTTAAGGAAGTAGTGCAGCTGTGCATAAAGCCACGTTGACATAATGTGAACGTTCATTATAGCCTAAATGAAAACACAAAAGGGGTGTATATATATATATATATATATATATATATATATATATATATATATATATATATATATATATATATATATATATATATATGAAGAGTATTTATTTACTTGAAGGGATTTGCATATTTTTTGTTTATTTAACATTGCTTGTATTTACATTTACATTTCATTTTCATTCCACAGATTGTTTTCATTTCATATTGCTCTTTTACAGTTTTTCATCTCATTTCATGTGACTTTTCTTTACTCTTTTAATGACTTGTTTTACACATTTGTTGCAGACTTTTAATTCTTTGACTGTTTTGGAAGGAGTGTATTTGTGGACTGGTCCAGAGTAGTTTATTTTACATGAGAGAACAGCACAAACAGTTCTGTTGTCTAACGACCTCCTATTCTCTGTAACAATCTTTTTTGCGCGATGTCACTTATCGGATGTCACACACTAACCTCGCGACATCTACCACCTACAGTACCTGTAGTAGCTACTGCTGTGGCAGTTATCGCAAGACAAGTGACAGATCTCAGATTGGGAATGTTTTGGGTTTTTTTTTTTTATCCGCCCGATGCGGTATTATTCTTTTTTAATAACGCAGGTTAAAATACGGGAGATTTATGGGAAAAATACTAATAAGGGAGGACGGTAGGAAAGAAGAGTAAAATATGGGACTTTCCTAACAAAAATGGGATACTTGACAGGTATGATTTACAAGCATGAAAACGCATTTTATTCTGTTTCCATGATGCTTACTATGAAAACTAATATAATTTCTTTCTTGTTAATGATTCTGTTGTTTATTTTTTTTGAGATAATAAACCAAAACGATCCATTTTGCTGTGGAATACATTCAGTGATAGATTTTTGCATTCGTCCATCTTCAGTTTTGTCCATCTGTCAATCGCTGGGTTAGGCGCATTTGTAGTTATGACTTCCGGCAAACGGTGTGCACCCAAAACATGGCCACGTTTTGCCAAATAAACATTGTTTCTAAATTATTTAGATATGTTTGCCTTGGTGACACATGACAAATGTACAGAAATCATAGAAAAAAAATTATTATTTTTTAAAAGTTGATGGTGGATTTTGTGGCCCTCGCCACTGGCGACAAGGCAGAAAAAAAGCGGTCTGAATGGTCAAATTTTGGTTGCATTTGGCGACCGTTGAGTCACGATTTTATGCCCTGATGTCTGGCTTTGATTCAACTGCTCAGCCATGGAGACCCATTCATGAAGCTCTCTGTGCACTGTTGTTGAGCTAATCTGAAGGCTACGTGAAGTTTGCAGGTCTGTAGTGATTGACTCTGCAGAAAGTTGGTGACCTCTTCAAACTATGTGCTTCAGCAACCGCTGACTTCGCTCCCCCAGTTTACGTGTCCTACCACTTCCTGGCTGAGTTTCTGTCATTCCCAAACACTTCTATTTCCTTATAATACAGCTGACAAGTGACTGTGGAATATTTAGGAGAGAGGAAATTTCACGACTGGATTTGTTGCACAGGTGTCATCCTATCACAGCTCAATGCTGGAATTCACTGAGCTCCTGAGAGAGACTCATTCTTTCACAAATGTTGGTAGAAACAGTCTGCATGCCTAGGTGCTTAATTTCATACACCTGTGGCCATGGAAGTGACTGGAACACCTGATTCCCATAATCTGGATGAGTGAGCAAATACTTTTGGCAATATAGTGTATGTACTGTATATGTGGCAGAGTTAAATGAGATAGTTTAAGAGATAGAAGTTAAGATGGTGGCCACCCTCACTTCTTACATTTGTTTGTCTGTGGCCATAGATGCTGCTCATGTCATCAAACCACTTCCAGTTATTTTTATATTTCTACCACACCAGCTGTCATCAATAACTTGTCTGTGTTATCTGTGCAACTTAATAAATGTGTTCCAGCGCTGCTCTGCCATCTGCTTGAACCAAGAGGCAACCATCCCACTTCCAGGCTGAATCCAGTCAGGAAGTCAACTAAGTGCAGTGGTTATTTCTAATTTCACCACCAAAATGAGCCACAATGGTTCATTTCAGGACCCACCAAGAGTAAGTCTGCCGGGTGCCACAGTTAATCATCTCTCGACTTGCAGGCTGATGGTGGGAGGCTGCAACACGCCTATCCCCGTGGCTGGTTGGTTTATTAACCATCTGGTCCCAGCAGAGCTCTGCTACTCCTTGTTTCAGCTCTGGCGGCACACTTGAAAAGAGATTTGATTCGAATGAATGTAAAGTTCTATAAATTAGAATCATACGTTAACTTAAGCTAAGTCACCCAAGCCAGTTGAAGTAAGGTGCTTATGTTCTATGTCTCATGTCTTTCACCGTGTCACACAGGCGTAGACAATACTCTGTAGACCAATGAACGTACTTCAGTCTTTCTAGATCCACTTTAAGTGCACCGCACCAATGGTTGTCCCTGACAGAATAGTGCCAAAAAAAAAAAAAAACAGTATGGTGTGACAGTAGTGTTTTTTCTATCTATAAAGGCATTAGAGCCAAGATTTTCATATAGACTAATGGGCTTGTAATCAAAACCTCTGTTCTCTCTGATTCGCTGGTGATTGCTCTACTTCTTAACCCTTGTGCGATGTTAGGGTCTTTTGGACCCATTTTCAATCTTTACTAAAATAAAAATCATACAAGTAATACTTTTTTCAACTTGAAACTCATTGTCCTTGGCTTATTTTATGTGAGGGGCATGGAGGATAACTTTTTTGGGGGGAGCTCCCACTCTTCACCCCCCCCTTCACATTTATATCACACAGAGGGTGTTTGGGTCCAAAGGACCCCAATGTAAAACAATAGGACAGTAGTCTACTCTACAGCTTTAGTGTGAACATTGGAATAGGACCATATAGATTGTTGCATACCTTTACTTGCCTTCCTTCTACCAGAGACTAGAATACCTGAACAGAGGGTGGAGTGGGGGATATATTTTTCCCAATCAAACTTGACCCAAGGGGGCGGGGCTTCACTACCACACCATTATGCAACAGGAATCCTACATCCCAGCCCCTGTGTGTGCTAGAGACATGATGCACGCACCAGGGAGTCAACAGGGACAGCCCTGAGTGCACCTTACTGTCCCACAACCACCCTTGATCAAAGGGGGCGGGGCTTCGCTACAACGCCATTATGCAACAGGAATCCTACATCCCAGCCCCTGTGTGTGCTAGAGACATGATGCATGCACCAGGGGGTCAACAGGGACAGCCCTGAGTGCACCTTACTGTCCCACAGCCACCCTTGATCAAAGGGGCGGGGTTTCGCTACCACGCCAACCGCAACACAAATCCCACAATCAAGTCCCTGTGTGTGCTAAAGATATGATGCCCACAGTACTGTCCCCGCACAGGGACAGCCCTGAGTGCACCATACAGTTAGTTGTCCTGTCCTTTTCCTACCTTGAATTGATGTGTGTACTCCATTAGATTTAGTTTGTTTTACAGATTGAAGACCATCATTTCCTCCAACCCGTCAAACACACACACACACACAAGGCTATTTTTTGACTACTGTATGCACATGCACACACAAAAGCTTTCAACATAGCATATACTGCATTCTTCTGCACTCTATGTTACACTCTATATGTAAACAAACACACACATGGGCACGCACTTACACACAAGGGCTAAGTTGTGGGATTCGTCGCATGCATGATGGCAAAACTCCGCCCCCCAAGGTGACAGTCAGTACAGGGAAGGTCAGTGACATCACAGCAATGCACCAGTAACCCTCCAGTGAAGACAGCGTGTCTCTAGCCCACACAGAGGCTGAGAAGTGGGATTTGTGATGTGAGTGATGGCGAAACTCCGCCCCCAAAGGTTGAGGTCATCATAGGGAGGGTCAGTAATGTCACAGCTACCCACCAGTAACCCTCCAGTAAAGACAGTGTGTCTCTAGCCCACACAGAGGCTGAGCAGTGGGGCTGGTGGCGTGGAAAAAAGCGTTTCGAATAGGCTCCGCCCCCTCAGGTTAGAGAAACCTAGTGGTAGGCCAGTGACCTAAAGGGCATCCTCAAGTTTTCTCCGGTGAAAACAGAATGTCTCTAGCCTGCACAGGGGCTGAGTTATGGTATGAAACCCCAAGGCGTCCAAAGGACCCCTTAACACCCCGAGAGTGCAGAAAATCCTAACACCACACAAGGGTTAAGACACAGCTGCCCTCTATCCACATCTGCCACCATGCCAAGCATCGTCAGGTCCAGGGTCCTGCTCAACACCCTCTACAAGTGAATTGAGAGACGTCTCATTGCTCATTATTCCATGTAAATCTCAAGCATGTCCTGAAATGCCTGTAAAAACTGCAAAAGAGCACATGTAGACAGATAAAGCACAGGCTCCTCGATAAAAAGAGCCTGAAAAATGACAAATGTTATAGTTTCATCATGTGATTTATAGTGCGTAGTATGTTAGGGGGCAACTATGAGAGCAGTATGGAGTTGATGGTGTGGTCCATGAAGGGAGCACATGTGAGCATACACACACCTTGAAGAGAAGTCTTTAGGGTGCTCATTTCCAGTGAAAAACAGCTACTCTGCTGGTTCTGCCCTGAGTTATTTGCTGAGGCTCATGAGAGGACTGTGTGTAATAAAACATTAGACATTGACCCCGATCTTTCCTGCTCGGATTTTGGACCATTTTCCCAACCCAGCAAAAAAGCCGATATACATTAGAATCCTTGGACTGTGCGGCTCTAAATCCTGTTCCCTTGCTGCACTTCAAACATACAGAGAGCCGAGTGAAACAGAGATCTGCACTGGTCTGGATATGGACAAGGCTTTGTGAGAACAAAGGAGATCTGGTTCAGTACTTGTTTGACGGATTAATGAGAGATACTGAGGTGAATGTAAAACATTGAAGAAACCCCCACAGTTCGTCTCAACTTTCACTATTGCTTGAGTTTCTTCAGAGCTAAAGCCCAGCTGCAGATATCACTTCATGACCCGATAAACTTTTATCACTTTCCTTATCCAGAGACTTCTCACAAATCTACAACTGAATACGGGGGACAACCACTCAAGACTAGCGCTAGCACTGAACCTGTGATTCCATCGTAAAAATGTGATTTTTGCAGCAGAACTGAGATTGGTGCAAAGCCAGCAGACAGAGTCTTGGATGGCCTTTTGAGCCTGACAGCACGATCGCAGTGGACTGACAGGAACTGCTAAAAGTATAAACTTCTGTGAAAAACACCCTCAGAAGCAGAACTTGATTTTACCCACAGTTTTAGCGCGTTAAAGCAGTGCTGCATTTTGATACCAGCTTTCCAAACTGATGCGCTTAGATGATAAACGTGCTTTAATTATCCTTTAATATTCATTGCATTTTTGTGAGTGTGTATTTTTAAGTCTTCTGCTGAACAGAGTACATACTGTATTGCTTTGTGGTGAGACATGTTTTGCCTGTTTGAGCCCAGGAGGGTTAGAAATCACTTCTGTGATCTCACGGCATGGTTCAGAGGCACAATTTAAGGAGTCAAGATGAATAAGTGTCTCTACAGTGACAGAAACAAGTGGTCTAGCACAGGGATGACACTGTTGATAGTTTACTCTTGTGCTTATCCCTGACTGGCAGTGTCCTAAAGACCTGTGTGTTAATTTATAGTTTGAGAAAAGAAAAACAGGGAACAGGCCTGGTGAATCCAGTAAGGCAGGCGCTCTTACACATGCAAGACGCATGACTGAACAGATGGTGAAACAAGTTAATACTCCGAAATACACTCTCAGCTCTTGGCTTTTTTTCCCCCCAAAGCTGTTGGATTTAGGGAGCACACTTGATGATTAGTTGCATTTGAGGATTACACAACTACCAGAAATCTGGCCTCGTGTGACCAGGAAGTCAGATGCTTAGCCAGCATAAAGCACTGCAGACAGAGAACAGGGTTTGTCATGTGAACAGGTTTCAGAGGAATACGAGATCAGATTCTTTTACGCTTCTTTTAGAATAGATGGAAAAGCTTATCTATGCTCAGTGAGATCCTCGAAATCATATGTTGGTTAGAATATGGCCTAAATTTGAGTCCATTCAGATGAAATCATGTCTAAATTAAATGTCTCAATCAGTGTATTTTTCAAATAAAACTAAAAATAAAGTTACTTTTTTTTCAATAATATACACAACACACATAAAGACAGTCACAAACACAGGACCTGTTTCCAATTCAGTTAAAGCTATGGTCCCTTCTACTTCATAAATCTCTCTTTTTAGCTTTATCTTAGTTTTCACCAAACTGTGAAAAATGCATTGAGCATTTTAAGTGTCTTCTAAATGGGTGTTTTCTTCTGACTGATCCACTGTGATGATGTGTCAAACCAAGCCTAAACTGATTACCCAATGTTTTTTCAAGGTCCTGTATCAAATAATAATAAGACTGGCTTATCTGCTCCCAGCAGCAAACCTCCAACAGCCCCCCTATAGTGGCAGCGTTTACAACAGTTAGCAACTAACAGGAGCTGAAATGTCATCTTTTGTGTCCTTCCTCCTTCTTCATGTCTGCTCATCTTCTCTCTCTCCACTGAGGAGGGGGGAATGATGGAGAACACGCCTCACTACCTTCCTCCTGACTCACGGACACATTTATACCAGAGAAATTACTTCTCAGTCAGTATTTCTATTTACAACAGCCTCTTCTTCATGTTTAGGGTCGTGGAGACGTCTACCTTTCTCAGTTCTTTCATTTCTGGCACACGGGTGGTGATTTTGCCACCATATTTAGCACATATTGATAAGGCTAATTTATGGATCTCTGTATCCATCGACACGCAGACACACAGAGCCCTCCCCAACGTCACAGGGTGCTCTCCAACCAGCGCTCTGATAAATATGGAGACCTCCTTCATTTTTTAACTATCCATTGAAAACAACAGATAACGCCAGCCTCTGATTGGTCCAGTATTTCTGGAATCACTTTTCCAGTTTCCTAACTTAACAACAACACCAACATATTTAATATTTAAATTTCTGAAGTGCATCTCTTCGTCCATTTCCCTCAGAGGTTGAACAAAGCTGAATATTCCGCCTTCCCTCTGCCTCGACTCGTTCAGTGGATGTTCATGCCACCTCTGCACTCGTCTCCTCTTTCATCTTATCCTTTGTAACAAAAGTAATTGCTGCTCGACAAAAAACAGGATGACATTAATGCCCTGGCAGTGGCAATAAGCTTTATTTTATTTTACATTTTTTTAAGATGAGATTTACACTAAATATGTGTTATTGATAAGTGCTGATGTTAAAAGTGTTTGAACAACAAATGTTATGGCACTTTAGTTCATATGGCAGCAGAACATTTAAATAAGTGACCTTTACACTACTTTTGAATTCATTATTTGATTTTGCGTATACAATGTGATTGATCGTGATTAATCAGGGAAATCATGCAATTAATCGCGATTAAAAATTTTAATCGTTGCCCAGCCCTAATATACACACTATATTGCCGAAAGTATTTGCTCATCCGTCCAAATGATCTAAATCAGGTGTTCCAATCACTTCCATGGCCACAGGTGTATAAATTTAAGCACCTAGACATGCAAACTGTTTTTCCAAACATTAGTAAAAGAATGTGTCGCTCTCAGGAGCTCAGTGAATTCCAGCGTGGAACTGTGATAGGATGACACCTGAGAAACAAATCCAGTCGTGAAATTTCCTCACTCCTAAATATTCCACAGTCAACTGTCAGGTGTATTATAAGGAAATGGAAGTGTTTGGGAACGACAGCAACTCAGCCATGAAGTGGTAGGACACGTAAACTGAGGGAGTGGAGTCAGAGGATGCTGAAGAACATAGTGTGAAGAGGTCACCAACTTTCTGCAGAATCACTACCGACCTGCAAACTTCATGTGGCCTTCAGATCAGCTCGACAACAGAGCAGAGAGCTTCATGAATGGGTTTCCATGGTCGAGCAGCTGCATCCAGCCAAACATCACCAAGAACAATGCAAAGCCTCAGATGCAGTGGTGTAAAGCAGCCGCCACTGGACTCTAGAGCAGTGGAGGAACGTTCTCTGGAGTGAAGAATCACACTTCTCTATCTGGTGATCTGATGGAAGAGTCTGGGTTTGATGGTTTCCAGGAGAACAGTACTGGTCTGACTGCATTGATCCAAGTGTAAAGTTTGGTGGAGGGGGGATTATGGTGTGGGGTTGTTTTTCAGGAGCTGGGCTTGGCCCCTTAGTTCCAGTGAAAGGAACTCTGAATGCTTCAGTATACCAAGACATTTTGGACAATTCCATCCTCCCAACTTTGTGGGAACAGTTTGGAGCTGGACCCTTCCTCTTCCAACATGACTGTACACCAGTGCACAAAGAAAGGTCCATAAAGACATGGATGGAAGAGTCTGGTGTGGATGAACTTGACTGGCCTGCAGAGTCCTTGCCTCAAGCTGATAGAAGACCTTTGGGATGAATTAGAGACTGAGAACCAGACCTTCTGGTCCAACATCGGTGACCTCACAAATTCACTTCTGGAAGAATGATCAAAAATCCCCATAAACACACTCCTAAACCTTGTGGTCAGCCTTCCCAGAAGAGTTGAAGCTGTTCTAGCTGCAAAGGGTGGAGCCACGTCATATTGATTAGGAATGGGATGAACTAAAGCTCATATGTGAGTCAAGGCAGGTGAGCAAATACTTTTGGCGATATAGCCTATATGGACTGCAGGTCTCAGGGTCAAGATGTAAAAAAACAAAAAGAAAACAAGCGGGTCCAGATTCTGTAGGAGCACATCTGTTTGCTGGAGCTATTACAGGACAGGACAAGTTGAACATTATCAAGTTTCCAAACACATAATGGCATTTCCTCACACATTGATGTTAACTCATATGGACAGTCAAGTGCAAAGTATATATTTAGACATTAGAGTCAAAGCAGAGCTGCAGTCAGGACATTAAAAACAACTGCACAGTAAACTAACAGGAAACTGCAAGTGCATCTCAGGTGATCCAAAATTTGGTATGTATCACTGATGCTGCTTTTATCCCATGTCCCATGGACAGACAAGATATTCAATCATGGGATGCTTCGTTTCGTATTGTATAGGTTGTACCTAATACTGCTATAATGAAATGATTCTCATATTTTTCACAAATAGTTAATGTAACAGAATTAAAATGAGGGACTAACTTTTAAGAATAACAATAAATGTATAAATGGGAAAACTATTCATCTTGCCCTAACCAGTTGGTACTGGAACGACATTTTCAAGAAACCGTGCTTGACTGCATGTATCTGAATCAATACGACTAAACAACTCCACCTGAGTAGAAAATAGTATGATAAGCAAAAACACTTGACAAACAAGGAAAAAAACACTTTCTCCTTCAACATGTATATATTGGATAGTAAAATGTCTTATTACATCAGTGCATCAGACCTTAAAACATTAAGAAACATGCCTCTTGTGTTAAATTCACCTCCAGTGCTCATTATGGTGTAGTGGTTATATTGTACTTCTAAATTACACACAGAGACACCTATAACTGTCTCTGTAACTGATACCTCTGCACCGAGTGCTGCAAAAAATGATCAGCTCGGTTGCAATTAAAAGCGTTTCGTCTGTCAGGTGCTGTAACTTACAATTACGACAATCCTCCAATGTACAGCTACAGATGATGATCTGGCTGCTCAGCTTTGTGCAGAAGCGCATAACTGGATACCACCAGTATGTTCAACCCCATGACATCAGAAGATCTGAGAGCAGATTTAACAGGTATGTAGCTGGAGAACAGACGTGCCAGCATACAGTTTGGTGAGGTCACAGTGTCATGTGAAAGGCCAATTTGGGCTTACTAAATCATTTTGGACATTGAGATGAATGGTTATTAATTCACAGACACTGAAACTATGTCTGAATCAATTAGATGAATTCATGCTCTTTTACAACCTGTCAAATCAATTTAAAGCGCCCCCAGAGAACAATGACTTTATCAATTAACTTTACAAGTACCCAGGAGCTCTTTTGACAACCTCGTAAGAAAATCAAAACTGAGTGAAACTCCTAATTGGCCTTTGAAGCGAGCAGGCACAGATTACAGTTTGGAGCGCAGCGCTTTTTTAGGGCATTACTGCTGATTGCAATACAACAGTAGGGGGAGTGACATAAAGCTGCATGCAGGTCGTACCCACTCACTGGGCCACTGGCATGGCAGCCGACCCTCTGACCTTCTGCACATCATCACTTGTCCATTAACCAGGCAGGAGAGGAGGAGACGGGCTGTGTTTTACCAGCCGCTTTGCAACAGTGCGCCGTGGAAACAAGAGTGCTATATAAACACATTTGTCTGGGGATGTATGGCGTGTGAACACAGTTAAGTCTTTTTCACTGGTGGTTTTGCTGGTGTTGGTAGCAGAGCGCTTCACTTCACAGCAGTACTTCAGTATCACACAGACTCATCACCGTCACATAAATCTACAGATTTGACAGAGCCGTTGCTCCTGGGGTTTAAGCTCAGAGAGTCGTTCCCTGGCATGCTGTCTGGTGCATGCCTCTGGATTTGCGCAGGAAAGCTGGACCTGGAATGGACTTTGCTGAAAAAATATTTCCACTTATATTAACAGAAAACATATTTAGCTGTACGTGCGTAGCCCGGAGGCCTGGCAGAATGTTGGGGGGATCCGTTTAAGAGAGATGGCAGCCTGAATAATGCCAGCGTTTGTTGTCTTTGAATGAAGAACACTTGGCAGCGGGGAAGCTCTGCTGGCATATGATTTGTTGGCAAGGTGCCGCAATCTCTCACAGAGTGGTGGGGGTGTTAACAAAAATTTGAAAAAAAAAAAAAAAAAAAAAAAAGCTCTTGGATAGATTCAACTTTCATGTAAATATGAGACCAGCAGAGAAACTGGGAAATCACTCATTCCAGCAGTCTTAGTAGTTGTAAAGTTTGCAGTTGAGAAATCCTACAAAGGTATAATTAGGCTCAGAACAGGTCACACTATTGTGAATCTACCTGTTACAATGTGACACCGGCCTCCCCGGAGAGCTTGTGCCCATGGAAACAGGAGCCTGAGAAAAGTATAGAGGAATGTGCTTTTTCTTGTCCTTCTTTTCTCATTTTGAAACAATTAATTGGGTTGCTAGCAGCTCTTGACTGTAGCAATTTGAAGCTTCCCCCTCAGCAGGTCCTCTGCTGGGTCCAAAGAAAAGCTGGGGCCAGGTGAGCTCAGAGGCTTCTTCCCGCTCCTGGCACCAAACCACCCAGGGAGCAAGATCATTTGCATAGATCACGTAGACGTTTCGTGTCTTGTCTGAGCCTGGGCCCAGCCGGGCTTAGGAGGAACGCTTGGTCGAAGGTTTTACGTGCAGGATAAAAATTACCTTTTTATTTCATGCCACAGATAACAAGGGGGAGGGGCAATCATCTCTCTTCTAACTAGGTCACTATGTTATTCAAGTCCAGGAGGAGACTGGAGGCAAGAGAAGGCTGTGTTTAAACTCCCTCTAACCCTCTGCTGGAGATCATGCTAGAGGATGCCACAGTGACACTAAACACTAGAAAGGAACTAAATTTTTTTCCTAGTATAACATATCAAGAATCTTGTTTTGTACACTTTGCTATTTCATTACTTCACAGTTTATCCAGTGGCTCCCGTACTCCAGCGAGCTCTGTTTGTTTAGCAGGAATAGGCAACTCTGACAGCAACATCAGTGCTGCATCTAAGCTGATAAGCAGTTCAAGAAATTCATAACTGTACAAGATGAGCATTTTCTTGATATGCTAGCATCAAGTGGAGGGTTATTCTACTGAGGCACACCTGGCAACTGGCAAGAGTCTTATCTAAAGATGCAAGCCGAATCTAGAGTGTAAATCTACAGTGCCCTTCCCTTTCAAATGCTTCGTATATAGAACAATAAACCCCTTCAGAAATAGCAAACACAACTCAGTCAGCATCTGCTGCTCGAGGAGACGGTGGCTCTGAAAAGAAGTGCTAAATTGCCTGTGATAAGGTCTCTCTCGAGTTAAATAATGAGACTCTTAACCACCTCTGCAGCGATCAAATTACACCACGACGGCTTGGAGTAAAAGAAATAAGAGACCGTGAGCTGAAAATCTGAGCACCTCCATTAAAACTAAAAAGTACTTGCAGTACGAAGTGCAAGGGCAGTGTTATAAAAGGAAGTTTATTTCCTTCGTATATTGAAGTCAATAAGTTATTTTACCTCTGAAACCCTGCCCGCGTTAGCTTCAATAAAATGGAATCACATTTTTGCTGACTTGACACAGAATTCCAATTGTACATATGAAATATTTACACTGGTGGAATTGCTTTGCAACTGTGTGCAGCAGAGCAGCAACTCCAGCTTCTGAGAGGTAGGATTACCGTTTGTGCCAGAGGAGTCTGGTGGCTTCGAGGAGAGCGAAGGTGGATGTAAAAGATCCCTGTCTGATGGTGTACTTCAAATCCTGTGACCTGAATGGGATTTTCAGCTTCTGTACACTTCTACATTGTATTTTCAGAATTGTTTTGATAACCCTTTCAAATATGAATACTTTACAGCATGTGCAGATGAAACCGCATTTACATTGTTGGAACCCAAAGGCTATTGCACAAGTGAAATCATTCATTCATGAGTCAAACTGAGGCATTCACTCTGAAGTTAACACTTACACCTCCTTTCTAGTCACTTCTTGTAACTGAAACAGGATATCATCACCCCCAGCCACTCAACAAAACCCCCAGAAACCTCTATATTTTTATCTCACCTACATCACAGAAATGAGGAGTAGGTCAGCTTTTTCTCCAGGCTAAAACCACTTTATGCCCAATTTGCAAGTCTCAAAGCCGGCCAGCAAAAGCCCTTGATCAGAGGCAAAGCGGCGTACCGTTGGCACTGCCAGTTGGCACTCAATTGTTGATGCAAAGAGGCTCGCTAACAAATCACGGAGCCGTTACCAGTGCCAGACAGATATCTAGCGCGCTTGATATCTGGAGCAGATGTCAAGTCCACATGGTTCAGAAAGAGAAAAGTGTGAGGTCAGTTACACATCGGGAAAGGTAGAGAAAGAAAGAAAGGAGGAGACCACGCACAACAATCATCAAAGAGAAGACCAAGGATACGAAACAGCGACTAGGGAACAAATCAACGAGAAATGAAATAACATTTCTTGCCCATGTTGTGTAAACCAAAAATTCAGATGGCGCTCAGCTGTCTGCTGAGCTTTCCTGACGTGTGTGTATG
This sequence comes from Hirundichthys speculiger, assembly GCA_018398805.1. Classification (NCBI taxonomy): domain Eukaryota; kingdom Metazoa; phylum Chordata; class Actinopteri; order Beloniformes; family Exocoetidae; genus Hirundichthys; species Hirundichthys speculiger. The sequence goes on along the minus strand of JAGFBZ010000828.1, from coordinate 927,144 downwards.
TTAGTCACATGACTTTTGCACTCCTTCAGGAATGCATTTTCTCCACACTTCAGTTGTTGTGGCTGCTGGTGGGTTTCCTCCAGTTGTCCTCTAATATTGGACTGTGTTGTCTGTGTTGTCTGTGTGTGTGTGTGCCTCTTTTTGGTGTTAAGAGCAGCTTCCTAACAACTCAAGTATTAATGCATTGTAGGGACTCAGGTTTGAAGGCCTTGCAGGATGTGACTACTGTTGCTACTGCCTATAAAGACTGATTTATACTTCTGCGCAAAAGCAGCATTGTAGCCATGCCGTACATAGGAATACTACAGCGTAAGCTACAGCGTACCCTGACATGTACCTCTGCCCAAATGTGACAGCAAGAAATGTGATTGGGCCGTATTTCCCGCCACTTCGTCATCTTCAAGTCAGGTAGAATGATAGTTTGCTCTAACGTCTGTAAAAAAAGGCTGATGCTCAACCCACATAAAAAATACTTTATTAGCTCTGTTTCTATGTATGAGCTATATAGAGGAAGTAAACAAAAGGAAATTGGCAATGTAAGCTACAGCACTGCGGAAAGAACCTACACTGCCCTCTAGCAGTTGGAGGTATAATTACAGAGCAACACAAACAACGTACAAGGATAAACACCAGCGACAGCGTAGAGATTGTGCGTAGCCCTGGTGCTTAGGTTCTAGCACAAATCAGCTTTTATCTTTTATATGTAGTACTGAAATGTTTCTTCTTGTCATCCTGCAGTACGGATGATGTGAGACATGGACCCAAATGCAAGAGATCAGAACAGGAGCAATAAAAGAAATATGCTGCTGAAGCAGGAAATCCAGAACCAGAAAGCCAAAAGTATAAACCAAACGGCAGCTCAGGGAGTAACAGAAAAACAAAAACACTGGCAGAAACACAGGTAGAAGGACAGGCAGAGAGACAGACATGGCACAAAGTAAAGAAAAAAAGCCAAGATAATATATGGACACAGATACACAACAGACTGACAAACTCTCAAAGGGTACACAGATGTGAACAATGAGGACAGAGAACCAAGAAGAAGCTGAATAAGAAGTCACAAAGGAGGGAAAGCACTTTCAGGATAAAACAAAGAAGATACAAAAGAGAAGTCCAAAAGATAACAAGAAAATTAAACATAAAATTAAACATTAAAATAACAGGAGAACACATAAAGGATCAAGTTAACCCTGGAACCAATCAGCAGTTTGGAACAGGAAAATAAATATGGATGCCATGCAGCATTGAGAAAACAACAAGACTAGTGGTGTTTGTGTGTGTGTAAATATATATATATATATATATATATATATACACATATATATATATATATATATATATATACACACTGAATATTACTGATCAGATGAATTCATAAATAAACTGCTGTTCCATTTGCGGAGGGGTTGAATTTTACTTTCTGAGCGTTGCAGGAGTGGGACTTATCTGTTCTGTGATTATTACTTTGATGCCACTTTATTACTCATGTGTGCTAAGTAATCGAGGAATGATATTTGTCAGCCGCAACATTTTTTTGTTCAAAGCAGTCTAATTAAAAGAGGTGTGCTCCACTGATTTAACTGATTTAAGACAGGCAATAATGAGCAGTGGGACTGTGCTTTGGTTCTGGCAAGGCTTTAATAACCTCTAACTTTCTTTCTTTTTTTTGTTTGTTTATTTTTGTTCTTTGTTTATTTCTGCCTGTTATTTACCTCTGTTTCTTAACCTTGCTGAAAATTAAATTCTACCTGACTATTTGATTATCTGATACATACACACGTGGACAAAATTGTTGGTACCCCTCAGTTAAAGAAGGAAAAACCCACAATTCTCACTGAAATCACTTGAAACTTACAAAAGTAACAATAAATAAAAATTTATTGAAAATCAAATAATCAAAATCAGCCATCACTTTTGAATTGTTGATTAACATAATTATTTAAAAAAACAAACTAATGAAATAGGGCTGGACAAAAATGATGGTACCTCTATAAAAGATTGAAAACGATTTGACCAGAGTGACATGATTAACTCAGGTGTGTCCTTTAATTGACATCACAGGTGTTTCCAAACTCATAATCAGTCAGTCTGCCTATTTAAAGGCAGACAAGTAGTCACTCTGCTGTTTGGTGAAAAGGTGTGTACCACACTGAACATGGACAACAGAAAGCGAAGGAGAGAATTGTCCCAGGACATCCGAAAAAAAATTATAGACAAACATCTTAAAGGTAAAGGCTATAAGACCATCTCTAAAACGCTTGAAGTTCCTGTGACAACAGTGGCTCATATTATTCAGAAGTTCAAGACCCACGGGACAGTAGCCAACCTCCCTGGACGTGGCCGCAAGAGGAAAATTGATGACAAATTGAAGAGACGGATCGTTCGAATTGTATCCAAAGAGCCCAGAACAACCTCCAAAGAAATTAAAGGTGAACTCCAAGGCCAAGGTACATCAGTGTCAGATCGCACCATTCGTCGTTGTTTGAGCCAAAGTGGACTTCACGGGAGATGACACCACTGCTGAAAAAAATCATAAAGAAGCGAGACTGGAATTTGCAAAAATGCATGTTGACAAGCCACAAAGCTTCTGGGAGAATGTCCTTTGGACAGATGAGACCAAACTGGAGCTTTTTGGTAAGGCACATCAACTCTATGTTCATAGACTCAAAAACCAAGCATACGAAGAAAAGAACACTGTCCCTACGGTGAAACATGGAGGAGGCTCAGTAATGTTCTGGGGCTGCTTTGCTGCATCTGGCACAGGGTGTCTTGAATGTGTGCAAGGTAAAATGAAATCTGAAGACTATCAAGGCATTCTGGAGAGAAATGTGCTGCCTAGTGTCAGAAAGCTTGGTCTCAGTCGCAGGTCATGGGTCTTCCAACAGGACAACGATCCAAAACACACAGCCAAAAACACCCAAGAATGGCTGAGAGAAAAGCGTTGGACTATTCTAAAGTGGCCTTCCATGAGCCCAGATCTGAATCCCATTGAACATCTGTGGAAGGAGCTGAAACATGCCATTTGGAGAAGACACCCATCAAACCTGAGACAACTGGAGCAGTTTGCTCATGAGGAGTGGGCCAAAATACCTGTTGACAGCTGCCAATCAATTAAATGACACACCTGAGTTAATCATGTCACTCTGGTCAAATAGTTTTCAATCTTTTATAGAGGTACCATCATTTTTGTCCAGCCCTATTTCATTAGTTTGTTTTTTTTTAATAATTATGTTAATCAACAATTCAAAAGTGATGGCTGATTTTGATTATTTGATTTTCAATAAATTTTTATTTATTGTTACTTTTGTAAGTTTCAAGTGATTTCAGTGAGAATTGTGGGTTTTTCCTTCTTTAACTGAGGGGTACCAACAATTTTGTCCACGTGTGTATTTATACAGCATCACTACTTGAGAATATTATACATGTACTTTATCACCACACTGTAGTTCATACTGATGACACAAGCTCTTTTAGTGCATCAAATGCATCAGTTAAAAAAAAAAAAAAAAAAAAAAAAGAAGCTGAGTTTATGGGAGGCTAAACTTTAAGAGGTTATCACTTATGCTCCACGGCGTTATTGTAAGAAATCATCTGAGCTTCTGCTTTGTCACCATTCAGCCTAATACTCCACCGTCTAAGGCCACACTCAGAAGTGCAGCCCAGCCTGGAGGCATGCAAAGGTTATGTGGGGGAAATTTTCCAATCAAATGAGCTGTGTGGGGCTAGTGCTGCAGAACAGTGTGGGCTTCCTCCGCCTGCAGTGCTTTCCACAGCTTTGTTCTTGCTGTTATCTTTAGTAGCAGATAATCCTGAATCTGCTGCCTGGATCACAGCTGCTTCACTAGGAATCAACCACCACCTCATCATGCATGTTAAACTCATTACATATTCAAAAGGGAACTAAATCTCTTGCATATCTGCTTGCTGGAAGGGTGCATGCATGTGTGTTTACATGTCTCCATGCATGTGTTTGTGTGTGTGCATTACCCTCCTCCTCCATCCTCAAACAGGCTTTGCTCCTGGCGTATTTTTACCCCCCATTTAACCTTCCACTTTCATCTCTCCTCTTGTTCACATCTACTCAAAGACTTGGAAAACAATTTGACTTCAGTAAATATCCCTTTGTAGATTCTCTGGCAATATGTTGAATGTCTGTTTTCAAAACATTTATGGCCTGTACTATTTTAAAGAGAATTTACAATTCAAAGTGGGTAACATGGGACATAATGTAAAGCTACTTTACAAATGATGCATGTTTTAGTGTCTATCTGGTTGAAAAACAGCAGTTCAAGATCATATGACAGATGAACTGAGTGCTGATTGTGGAGACTGATGGAGAGTTTAATGGAAAATGGATTTTTCTTCTTGTGACTCCAGATTAGAGCTACTTTTGAAAATAAATCTATTTTCCGAGAAACCAATTTTTTTTTTTTGTCATTGCTTTATTATCAGATGCATTTACTTTACATTGCTCCAAAAGTGGGTGAGAAAGTGCATTTCAGGTTACTAAGCGTCTCCCCCATCAGCTCTCAGGTTCAGATGGGCCAGTGAAGTCCTGCAGTGATGTCACGCTGATAGATGGTGGCTTAAGGTGGGTTGAGTACAAGTTTCAGCAGCTCTCTAACTCACTATTTATTTAAGTGACAGTGCTCTTTTTCACTGTAATGTTTCCTTTGTTGCTTAAATGCTCCCTGTTAACCTCCAACTAAAACAGTTTTTCAGTCTAATAACCTTTAGATCCTTTCTCTTTTGTTGATATGATTTCTACTAATAGAAAAACAGCAACATCAAACAAACAACAGCTTCTGTTTGGTTTGATTTGGCTGTAGGTTGTAAATATATTTTAGTGTTTCCCACCTGGCATACAAAGTTTCTCATAAATTACCTCAACTTGAACCTCTAAACGTATTATGACTCTGCCGTAGACTGAGGGAAACTCTTAGGGAAGTAGCACCTCCATTAAAACGAATATTTGGATTGGGCTTTCAGGCCCCGACCAACATCTGAGTCCTATCTTAATGAGAGTCTAAGCTTGCACTTGGATTTAAGTGTAACTGCAGCGACTGAGAACTTCAGCACCCCTGAAGCTTATGCAAGAGTTTTCCTTTAAACCTTCAACCCAAACCATTTATTGAGTAGACGGATATGAAAATAGTACCAAAATGGCTTTCCATATTTTCAAAAAGGTCCAACAGCAAAAATTTTTTTAGGTTTTTTGTATTTATCAGCTTCGTCAATTGCACTTTTACCATTTCTTCTGCTTCCTACCAGTTTTCTGCCTAACCTTTGTCCAGTCATTCAGTATCCCAACCTTTCCTTCTGTTCTTTGATTTCTTAACCGCTGCTAATAGCTGCTCCTGTTCCCCTCATTACTCCCTGAAAGTCTTGTTATGGACTTGGTGATTAGTGCACTGCTGCATCTAAATGCCTCTCTCTGACTCCTGCTCTGTACTTTATGTTTGACCTGAGTTTAAATCCTCTTGATGGGCCGTTGCACCGGCTGCACTGTTACTTAGAAAATAAAAGTAGCTGTGCTGAATTTTAAAAAAGAAAAAAAAGAAACAAAGAAATAACATTTAATGCAGTGGTGCGTAAACTGTGGTACGCATACCACCAGTGGTACGCGAGCGCTCTTTGGTGGTACGTGGGGGAATGAGATGACTTCCCACATTTTTACTAAAAAAATAAATAAATAAATAACATACAATGCATTATAAATACAATGTTTCAAACAAATGTGTTGCTTGAGATAATTAAAATTGTATTTTTTTGAGATATTTGTTGCATATTCAGTTGCAGTGCAGATGTAACAACTTTTGAGTGTGTTTATTTAGCTCTGTATGAGACTATGAGTATGTGAGAATTGTTGGACAGAGTTGTAAATGTCTGTTTCAGTAAGGTAACAACTCAGGTAATAACCACAATAAGGAATAAACATCTCTCCTGTGTTTTAGAAGCTAATTGAGAAGGCATATATGGCTATATTTTAAGACTGGTCATCATGGTGGTACTCAGAGAGCTGAACAGTTTCTCAGGTGGTATGCAGTATTAAAAGTTTGAGAGCCACTAATTTAATGGTAATGGTAATGACACCACTGTAGCCTACTGATTATATAGTTAATTAATTACCAACAAGATTTAACATTATACTGTGCATTGTCACAGAAACTCAATTAACAGTGACTGTAAAATCCAGCCTTCAATTGGATAAGGTGTATACACGCTCAGGATCCAATCTAATTATACTGTATCCCAGTTATCTCCTTTAGATCCACATAAGAAGGATAACAGCTAATCTGGATTTTTTTGTCACGACATAATGATAATGACTTGTGCCAAATCAGAAAATTAGTTTGTAGCCACTCTAATCAGTATAACTATGAATGAAGAAGATGCATTGCATAAAGATTAGGGAACCTGAGTGTAAGAATCATATTTGATTAAAGAGATTAAGAGAACCCCTGTTGAATACAATCACTGTTCAGTTTCCCAAGTTTCTATACTTGATGCAGTCTTGCCATACATTAAGAGCTGCAGTGAGGGTTAAGCTGCTGATGAATCTACAGTACGCATGTATTCAGCAATGTTAGCTAAATTAGTCTTGTTGATAATGCACTTGTTTACATGTACGGCTCAGTCAGTGGCTGCCGATCTCTCTGCAAGTCCTCACTTCCACACTCACCCCTAATCCTCTCCCCAGACAGGCTGATGCCAGATCAGCAGTGCCTTTAGACTGGGGGGACCCCAGTCTTCACAAATAAGGCTGCTGGCCTGAGGATCACCCTCCATAAATCGCCCCTGTTAAATTTATTTGTATTTGCTGAAGTACGGGTAACAGGTCCACGCCTGACAGCTACCCAACAGCACTGCTGCTTTAAACTGAGCTGCAAAGTTTATGTAAAATTTTAAACCGAAAAGGCATGCATCTGATCCCACACAATCATTTTAATATTTACTCTGCAGTTTTTTTGCATTCCAAAAATGTATAAAATGCAAATAAATAAAGCAATTATTTTCCTATTGGACGTACCAACTCAAAAAAGTAAATTAGAAATTGAGCATACGCCATAGACCTGACATTAACTTGTAATTCATATCTTCCAATTCTGCATTTAACAAAAAAGGCCACAGCAGGAATCGGAAGATATAAATCATATGCTAATTTATCTTTATGCATACTTTCGTTTCCAGACAGTTGGTTGATGTGATGCTGCAGTTACATTCAACTTTGAGCGCAGCAGTAGGTTACACTTAAAATGTTTCAGCTGGGGTAGTAACATGTATAAGAGCACTGAAGTTGTGATCACTCTCATAACCTCCGTGCTTATAATAACAAAGTTAAATGCTCTGTTGTTTTTGAAACCCAGTTTGCTGCTTTAAGATAATCGTATACCAGGCTTCTAGGAGAAGGATCTCAGGAAACTTCTGCTTTCCACGCTGGAGACACCACATCTCTCGGCTGGCCTGGGAACACCTTAGTGTCCTCCCAGAAGAGCTGGAGGAGGTGGCTGGGGGGAGGGAGGTCTGGGCTGTGGCTGGGCAATTATTGAAAAGTAATTGAAACCGACATTCAGAACCAATAACCGATGTAATGTTGCCGAAGAGAGTCAGTTATTTCAATTATCTGTTTTTTATTAAAAATTCATTTAATGATCATATATGGTTAATTCTGTGTGTGCTTCCTTTCACTTATTTTAAAATTAAAGAAATTTACTAGTATCCCAGTTTTAACAGTTAATTAAATTTGCAACAAAACCTTGTCAGTGATCTATGAGGACAAAAAATAAAACCTTCTAAAATAATCACTCATCGATTCCTAACAGAGGTAACTGATTTGGGGTCATATGGCCCAGTCCTGGTCTGCTCCAGCATTTCATAGTCTGCAGCAATGCAATTGCTTGAATTTTATACTCATTCTTAAATAAATACATTTTTTTTCACTAGAAATACAAACAAAAAATTAAGAAGTCATGAAATACAGCACATGTTTTAAATACATGCATTGATGATCATCTCACATTTCTTTGTTTTTTTTAAATATGGGATGCTCATGTCAGTGGTACAGTGATGCAAGTCAGAGAGAGTGAAAAGTTCCAGTCAACAATACCTTGCTACAATCAGAAATCATCTTCCTAGATCTGTGCAGAAGACGCCCCGCCACCTCTCTGCCCTCCACACCCCGAGAATTCAGCACACAAAGCCGTCTATTACCCAGGATCAATTTCACCTCCTGACATTTTGGTTTTTACAGGCGCTCACTGACTACTAAGAGATAAGCAGTGGCACTTTGTTGGCTGGACACACACGAATTTGTGAGCAGAATAAGAAGCAACATAGGAGACCATTGGAGAAAGAAAAACACAAACAGGTCAGACCAACACGAGATCTATCAGGGCTCATTAAAACACTCTTGACAGAAATGAATATCAGAAGAAGCAGAGATTAAAAGTGCTGCATGCTTTTTAAAGAGATCGGGTTCCAGCGATAAGGGTCCTTTCATTTACTGGACGCAAATGGACTGGAACGCAGCACCTCTCCAGATCATGCTGATAATTTTGATCAGGTGCTGTCATACCCCCATCCCAGATATCCAAGAATCATCCTCCTCCACGCTTGCCATGTTACTGTTGCACTGCTATAATACCCTTGTTTGAGGAGCAGACAGGAAGAGCTATTCACACAAAATAAGGTCTTTCTGAGATGAAAACCATGTCCGACTTGAATACAAACAACACAGAGCGAGGGAGAAGAAATAAAAAACACATATCTGCTGCATGTTCTGTATCTGCTGAGCTCAGGTCAGAGACAAGTGTGGTCCAAAGAGCTTCATATAACAATACACTCGGATCACTGGAATTCATATTTCGATCTATAGCATGTCTGAACCAACAGCCTTGTGGGTTTGTCTTGTCAGCTTGATTAGAATCAGGAGGAAAACTGGGTTGATGGGTAAACATGACAGCATCAATATTGCATGAGGGAGACCATGCAATGATTTCTTTTTTTAAATGTCTGAAAGAGATCTGGGTCGAATCCTCCTAAAACGCCGACATGAATATGTTCTTTTTTCCCTCATGGATTAAGCTGTTATACTTAAACATTGAAATGAGACAGGAAGCTGTCAAAAACAAGAAAAAAAAATAATAAAGGAAAAAAAAATCACTAATCATGTGCTCACACCATAGCCCAATTTCATCACATCAGTGATTGATGATAAGTCAAAGGGAACAAGTAAAGGAATAACAGAAACCTGTAAGGCTGTCATCAGCCTTATAACTTCAGCGTCACAGGGAAAAGTGTAAAAAGTTTACCTTGTTTGTATGGAGCCCGGGCACGTCTGTGGTATTGTCAGTAGTGTAGCTGCAGGGTTCTTGTATTTCCCCAGTGAACTGAAGCAGATGTCAGCTGAGACACCTGCTCGGGCTCAGCCTCCTCCTCCGCTTCCTGCCAGGCCCGGGTGTCGGGGGTCGCCACCCTGCCCCAAAATACACTCATCGCTCAGCCCCCTGACACACTATTGTCTTAAGCACGGCTGCAGATTTATAGACTCATTAAGATATTTTCACACACAGACACAGAGTACAAAAATAAAGAAATAAATCTGTTGCATTGCTGATAATGCTATAAATTTAGAAGAATGCATAATCAAAAAAAGGGTGTCTTGAACATCATCAGCGCTGCAGAAATATGGTTTTAGTGCTTTGATGAAAAGACCTAAATTAGTGATAAGCATGGAATAAAATTCTAAGGAGCTTACAGTGTTTTACTAAGGGAGGGTGGGGGTGCACGTGTGTGGTGGTGGCTGGCCATCTGTTTAGGGATGTTTCATGGTGGGCTAGCATCAACGACCCATGTGATTGACTGACAGTCAGGTCATCCAATCTCTGCTGCCCAAGCGTGAGTCTGGGAGGTATGTGGTCAGGGTTTGATGTGATGAAGGACACTCAATAACTCTTCACAAGAGTAAAAAAAAAAGAAAGTCAGATGTTGTGTAACTTGTCACTGACGGCCGAGCATAGATCTTAGGTTTTAGGATGCCGCTTTAATCGGGCCCTGCTCAGTAAAGACATAAGGAATAGTGACCTAGATTTATCCTCATCTGAATGACAGATGTCCCGAGTGTCTTTGCTGCAGAGTTTTAGTATATGCTCATTCTTCAGTGAATACAGATGCACGCCACACAGCTCACAATCTCTGCAACAACACTATGACTGTCAGGGAATTTGTTTCATCTGGAGGGCCGAACATTGAGTTGAGTTCAAATTTATCTTCAGCAGACATTAGATTAAATTCACAGGGAAATTTAAAAAAAAAATCATCAGAACAAATGAAAGCTAGCATCTAAAGTTCTTGTACTGATTACAGTCAAAATAGTATTTTATTGCTAGGTTTCTCCTGATTCACCATACAAATACAGAATATAAATGCACAAAATTATACAAATGTAACCTATATAATTCATGAATGCAACACAACAAAGAATATGTTCAAAGAATCTTAACTTACATTTGATGCACCGTCTCTTCCTGTATTTAATGTCAGTATTCTTATGCAACAAGTTATTAGAGGGTTCTCTCCTGAGGGCTGACATCAGATAAGCCACCCACCACTGGTGTTTATTTTAGGTTACCAAAAAAAGCTCCCATTCTCAACAAGTAGCTGCTGCTTTTACAGCCCTATTTATTACTTGTATGGTTATAAATATATTGTTTCTCCATCATCAAAATTAATCCAACAAAGTTGAAGGTATGGTAAATGCAGTGAGTCCCATACCATAAGTTATGGGCTCAAAAGCATTATTGGAGCCGACTTTTAACATGACATAAACCCTCAGGAAGCTTTCTATTTATCTTGAGTTTCTTACCTTCCTCATCACATCAATTAGGTAATTATAACCCCATTATATGTGGAGTTCTTTCTTGTAATGGCACTTTTCAAGCTCCATCTGCACTGTACAAGGAACTGCCAGGTTTCAGTTTTCTGTTCATGATGTTAGCATGTTAGCTATACAGTCGGAGTCAGTGCGTCCAACTCTCTACTTTGAAAGCGCACTAAATCCACAGACTCACATAAATCCCTGCACTCACCCGAGTTCACAGATACACAACTCAGTGATGCCATGAATGAAACCGCACAGTCAGAATCACTGCGCTACAGATGAGATTCAGGCCTTGTAACCATGCATTTGTGCAGTCCTTCTATGCTGTCATATATGTAAATGTTCTTTTTTTTTAATGTATGTAGCTTTCCTACTATTGGCATCTTTGACAGAACAGGAGTCAGTATTTACATTTGCATTTTAAAATAAAGTGAAACAGCAACTGTTTCACTGAGTCCAGTGGATTCAGCTCAGGTTAGTGAGTGATCTGAACAGACCAGTATTCCTTATAGGAGACAGATTTGACATCACTAGTGTTGAGGTGTCATCAGAGCGCTACACCTCAAGTTGACTTTTAACCTCTTTTAACTTCAGGCATCAGCACACATGCCCTTGCTGGACTCAGCTGAGATGTCGTCCCAAGATGAGCCGAGATGTTCTTGCATCACACAAAACCATAGAAATAAGAGGATTTCAAAGCTCAGCACCCAACTTCATCCTATCTGAAAGACCCTGAAAGACCCTTTCTAGAAGAAAGATCTTTAGAAAGACCTACGTCTGTATTTCTGCATTTCTTTTAGCTTCACGGCTGTTTGAGAAGGGTTTTTGCAGGCAGACATGTTTGATTGATGAGTTGGCCAACAGCTCCATATGACAGATCTGCCGCCAACACACCCACACTCTCTCCTTATAAGTGACTTTCATCACGCTAAAACCGACCAATCACATCAAAGATCGCTGTTTACAGGTGCGTTCTGGTTGTAGGAGGCTGAATGCCGGAGGGATGATACTACATTGCATGCAGTTTGGAAGATACAAGACAACAGCGCCCTTCAAGCTACTGATTAATAACGGGATCATGTGTTATTTATGTGTAAAATATGGGTTGATTCCATATTTCACAAAACATGTGGCAATCCCCAAAATATGCTAATAAACCATTCAGCAAGGACATTAGAAATGATGCTCTGAAACAACATAGACCTAACCATTGTTATTTTCCAAAATGTTAAATCTATTCCATGCGATAGTAAAAACACATAAAAATGCTACTCAGACATTACTAAGCTGTCTCGCTTGCCTTTGTTCTAAACTAAGTGAACCATATCTTCTAATGCTCTGCAGCAAGCACATACAAAAGGTTCAAATCACTTGCTGAGTTGTTTCATTGTCCATATGTTCTATAAATTACAAAAAAAAGGAGCAAAATTACATCGCTGTAAGAGAATATGTGTGACACTTTAATGTGGTCATGCTTCTGTTGCTTTCAGCTTTTGTGATTGGCCTGTGGTGTATACTCCCTCCAAGGGTTTTTTTTTTTTCTTTGATGTGACAAACGACTAAACTGGTTCATCCATCTCTGCAGTCATTCAAACAGAAATCTGACTGCATAAAAGCCCTGACTAATCTGTAGGCGTACCGGTAACGGGATCACATCTATCACATTACACACCTGTGCTCCTGTTCTTCACCATGAAGGTAAGGTCAGATTTCACATGGGAAACACACACACACACACACACACACACACACACAGAGTGAATATACAAACAACAGCAAATTTCAGCTTGTTTCTATTCGGAGTCTGTCTCAAACCCAATGCAGGAGTCAAGAGACAGAAATAAGCAGCTGCAACACATACCTCATCCCAACTCAACTACTCAAAGACATTTCCTCTTTTACTGGTATACAAATATTAGATCAAATGAACGTATCCCTAAAATCAGGATATATGTCATAAGTTTTTTAAGTTGCAGTAATTAAACCTTTCCTTAAAAAAAATGAAAATAAAAAAACATCTCTTGACCCAGACATTTTAGCAAATTATAGCCAATATCAAACCTCCTATTTATATCTAAAATTCTGGAAAAAGAAGTTGCCAGCCTGTTAGGCAACCACCTGCATAGAAATGATTTATTTGAAGTTTTTCAGTCAGGGTTCACAATACATCACAGCACAGAAACAGTGCTGGTTAGAGTCACCACCGACTTCCCTTGGCCTCAGAAAATGGATTAGTGTCCATACTAGTTCTGCTGAACCTCAGTGCTGCTTTTGATACCGTTGATCACAAGCATTTTAAAGCACAGATTAGAGCACGTTATCTGGATTAAAGGGACAGCACTAGGCTGGTTTAAATCATATTTATCAGATAGAATTTATGTTAATGACGTTTCTTCTGCACAAATGAGGGTCTGCTATGGCGTCCCACAGGGTTCAGAGCTAGGGCCAATCCTCTTCACTCTATACGTGCTGCCCCTGGGAAATATTATCCAGAGTCACAGTATAAATTTTCATTGCTATGCTGATGATATGCAGCGTATTTATCCATGAAGCCAGATGACACAGAGCTGAAACACTTCTGCTTGAAACAGTCAAACATCAGGCATGTCTTAATGACATTAAGACCTGGATATCCACAAACTTTTTGCTTTAAATTCTGATAAAATGGAGGTTATTGTTTTTAGACCCAAATGTCTTCAGAACAGATTAGCAAGATTTTACAATGGCATCCAATACAACTGTGAGAAACCTCAGGGTTATTTTCAATCAGTCATTTAAACAGCATGTTAAGAATTCTTAGTTCTCCAGCTAATGGATAATTACTATTAATATATTTTGTCTGATATAATATTTCCAGTATATCTGTGCCTCTCCTTTCACTGTCCTCCATCCCTCTGTCCTATCTTCCTCCTCTTTTCTTCCTTTACCCAGATGACCTTTGGCAGGAAGGTCACCCCTTATGAGCCAGGTCTGCTCAAGGTTTCTTCCCAGGGAACCCACTGGCTTAAAGGTTTTTCTCCCGGGTTAGGGTTAGTTTTTTTACTTTAGTTTTCAGTTTTTGTTTTTGTAACTTTAATAAACATTTAATAATATTAGTAATAGTTAATAATATTTGCTCAGGGGTTATGCTCTGGGTCTCTGAGAAGTGCTTAGAGGACTATTTGTGTTGTAAGAGATGTTATGCAAATAAAGTTTAATTGAATTGAACTGAATTTAACTTTTTATAACAAATTCTTTCAAAAAGCTTTTTCTACTAATTCAGCATGTACCTGAACCTGAATTTAGAAATGTTCTATTACTGTTAAATGTAAGACAAGTGCCATTGTAACAATAGTCTGATTGACTAATAGTCTGACAATAGTCTGACTCCGCTCCCATTTTGTCTTTTGGTCTGCTTTATTTATTTAAATAGTTCAAACAAATCAGTGAGCTGTATTTTACAAAGCTGTCCTTTAATGAAATATCATTATCTGTACCACAGACATAATTAGTGTGTTTAAGCTCAAATATCTTCTGCTTGAATGCCAATCATTACACCTCCTAGAACTGTGATGATTGATGGTGAGACAGTAATATTCATGGACATGCTAAGGTGAATATAAAAGCAGATTACAAGATGGCCCCTCACGATATTCAATTGAATGCAGCCCCATAGCAGGACTGAACGTGGCCTCGTATGACCTTTATGAGGCACATGTGCTCAGTTCACTTACTCAGGAGAATACCTAACCCTCCTCACCACTCTGCAGTTTCAGGCCCACAGAGTATACTCAGTGGAAACTATTGCTGCCTGACTTCCTGTTGACTCAGGGGATGAAATCATATATCTGTACTTCTACACTAGACTTTCCAAATGTTTTTTTGGAACAAACTAATCCAATTCTGAGGGTAGCAAAATTAATTTGGCAAAGTTTGCAACTTCATGAGAATGTACTCACTGTTTTACAGCTGCTTCTCTTCCAATGACTATGAGATTCACATGATGAATATGACGTGGTTTGGTCATGATGTAATTTTAGTTAAGGCCATCTGAACCCCTGGCTGATGACACGATAGGTTTACAGAAAACAGGGAGATCATATATGGTTCTATTACTGTTGTGAACCCTGTACTGTAGTTCTGGCCAACATTTGAAAACATTTGCCCAATCCCAGTTGCTTCAAGTAAACCTTATCTTTTTAGCCAAATAAATAGCTTGACTCAAGGACTGGCAACACTCGCCCATGAGTGTTTAATCTTAAAATGTTGACTATGATAAACTATAACTACAGTTGTACAGTATTAATAGTGGACCTTCTAAACATCAACATGTTAACACTGAAACTGTGAGTATTTTAGCATTGTGATTTTTACTGTGGACTGTCATCAGCATTTGTTCGACACATAATAGCTGGTCCATAACATATGTTATGTGGTTTTCACAATAAAGGCACATAAATTTTACGACTGTGATTTCTTCACGCCTTTCTCTTTCAAAATAATGGACATGGACATCGTCATTTTGCTACTATTTCCATGTTTGACATCTTGCTATATTATGATGTACACCTTTAACTCCATTCATTTGGCCACAAACCCCTGAAGAGAAATAGAAATAGAAAAAGCTTCTTGTAACTGCAAGAAGGTATGTTTTCCTGCAGATGGTTTCTCCCAACCCCCATGCGTGAAGTGTTTTCACTTTTCTAGTTCATTTAAATAAGTAATAGACAGCTAAATATTTAACAAGTAGATTAATATAAAACCACATAGTGAAAATCTCAGCTAATTAGGTTAATTGGAAACAGGTATATAACATGACTGGATATAGAATAGAGCATCCCCCGAGAGGGCTGTGAGGCGACTGGAGCCCTGTGAAAGACCGTTAAAGAGTTAAGCAAATATAACTCTCAAAGGTTTGAATCAAGGCAACCAGACTTCTTTTTCCTTGCTCTTGAAGACGTTTCACTTTCCATCCAGAGGGCTTTGTTCATTCAAATTGATTGTGGGGAGTTATAAGTTTATAAGCTGTGAAGTAATCAGTGACCCTCCCATCACTCCTGTGGGTCGTCAGAGCCTTTTGTCCACTGTAAGAGGTTGACCTAGTTCTGGTCACATCCTCTGAGACTGTCTGAGTAGGAGATTCAAAGCTGCATTGTTGGTGCTTGATTTGTGAAATCTGATCCTCCTCCTCGATTTAATGTTGGTTTTTTACATTTGACAGAGATAGTTTCTTCTCCTCCTCTTTCAAACCATCTTCTGTTTTCAAAACTGTGAGCATTATTGTCAAAGTTGTCCTCCCTTATCCTTGAGATGTGGGTGGATCACTGAATCTGGACCTGATGAGCTGGTTCTCCTGTGTTGTGCCATGGAGTTTGTGGAGTTGTTGTTTAGTTTCTCTAACGTGCACGGCTGTTTGGATGTCCTCGTCCTGAGGATGGACCAGATTTTGTCTGAGCGTGGTGTTAGGTTTGAAGTGGACTGGTATTTCAGAAACTCCTGCCATGTGTGGAATGACAACATTTTTGCATCTCTGGTGAACTCATCGACTGTAGGGTGAACCTGATGTTGCTAGGGAACAACGTTTTCAAGAGCAAAGAAAAAGATGTTCAGTTGCCTCGATTAAAAACTTTAGTACCACATTGAGATTCATGCTGTGCCAAAGTGTGTGACATAAATGATGAAAATGGGTGCCTTTAAAAAAAATAAAAAGATTTAAAAATAAATAAATAATAACAACAATAACAACAAAAGTCTTCAAAAAGTCAAACAAAAAGGACCAACCCTCACAATATATTTACACCTGGATGACCTAACAATCTACAACAACGTATCTGGGCAAACGGTTCAACAATTTATGATTTGTGTTATTTTATTTATTTGTTTGTTATAAGTAAAAGTCTAAAGAATTTATAGAAAAAAACACAGTTGTTGCTGCTTCAAGAAAGAACGCACCAAGTACCAAGTGATTTTT
Source organism: Hirundichthys speculiger (assembly GCA_018398805.1). Taxonomy (NCBI): domain Eukaryota; kingdom Metazoa; phylum Chordata; class Actinopteri; order Beloniformes; family Exocoetidae; genus Hirundichthys; species Hirundichthys speculiger. Next base: position 910,315 of record JAGFBZ010000828.1, on the reverse strand, counting down.
TTTTTTTTATGACACAAAGGAATGAACTTTTTTTTACAAAACTGTTGCAAAAAAGTTTCAAAATGAAATTGAAACTAATATATTAAACTAATATATTACCACATTTTCTTAAAAAAAAAACAACCTTTGTGCTGCTGATATTTTAAGATGGAAGAAATTCGGCATATTTGAAGTGACTGCTGTCAAAATGTTTTTTATACTAGGAGAAAGACACCTTCTGAACATATTAAGACATTATGGCTCAGTAAGAAAACAGTTTTCATTCCAGCTACAGTCCATTGTGTCCACATGTGGCTGTGGAGGTAAAGAGCTGCAACATGTAGCATCATGGTGGCTGTAGAGGAAGCCAGAAGCTGGACACGGACACGTTAGAGTTTGATTGTGCCTTTTCTGTCAAACAGTGGTTTAACACAGACCTCTATTTTAGGACTTTTATCTTAGTTTTTCTATATAAATTATTTGTATCAATTTTGGAGTCTGTGTTGTCAGATCTTTATTTTTCATTGCAAAATTGTGATTTGATCCATCTGGACTATTGCCAGACCCATGTGAGAGACACAATATGTAGGCCTTCCATTTCCATCTGCAGCACTGCATGCTTTTAACAAGAAAAACAAAAATAAATTTGCGCTCTGACCCTTTGCATCACATGTTTTTAAATTTTCCAGTCCTGAAATATCCTTTTCTCATGACATGCATGTCTTCTCTGCTGCCTGCCCTTGGTGGCATGAGATCATCATTGCACTCAGTCAAACTGGCCAAGCAGATGGTCATTTGTTAAAATAAATTACCTACCATGGTGTCTCCAATACAGGGACAGGGGAAAAAAAACTAGGTCTGAAACATGTTCATGCCAGTTCACTTCATGTTGAGAGAGATGGTTTGTGCCATTTAGAAAAGTTATATTTTCTTTCTATAGATCGATCTATCTGTCTGTCTATCTTTCTTACACAGCTAATATTAAACTTAAATAGAAATGTAAATAGCAAACCTATTAATGTTATCAAACTAACATGTTCTTTTTTTTTTTCAACAACTGTTTGCTAACTAATGGTTAGAGCAAGAACTGGCAAACCTTGACATATTTGCAATTTAATCTTGCAGCAGATGTTTTCTATTGCGTGAGTGATAGTGAGTGTGTCCTTCACCGGCCCTCTTTGACAATCTAATCTAACATGCTTTATTAACTCCCAAAACACTGATTGTGCCAGAGAGGATGAAAGTCACCAACAGTGGAGCACAAAAGGACAGGACAGATAAAGACACTCAACAAAAGAGTGAAGACCCGCAGTGGTGATGTGGTAGTATGGGTGTGTTTGTGTGGTGCTCTGTTGGGTATACAGATAAATGTGTGAGTTGTAATAGTGTTTGTCATCGTGCATTCACCCCAGAGCTAAAGCAGCCCAGCAGCCAGACACAGAGCAGTGATGTTGACCTCCAACGCCTCTTCAGCGCCAACCAGTGACCACGGCCACATCTACAGGCTGGATCACAGTTGGTCCTGGTGTGTTGGGCCATCGTTATGCAGCAGGCCTCCACCGGTTCACCTCAAGGCCCAACAGGAACCATACAGCCCAGCCAACCCTCCATCAAGTCCCCCACACCCCGAGGCAACAGAGAAGAGGAGCATCCCAGAATCCAGGAAGCCACGAGCCAGCATACCACCGGAGCGCACCACCGACACCATGAGGACAGGGGAAGGGTGACCCCCAAGCCCCCACACCTGTGTTGCCAACCCAACAGAGGGCAAGGTGCACGCCCCCATCCCTAAAGGACACAAAGGGGAAAGGACTCACCAAATCCACAGGGAGGGGCCCTAAGGTGCACCACCCAGGGTCCCCAGCTATAGGGGTGACCACATCTCATGTGGGACCCAGTTGGAAAATACGTTGTCGGGCCAAATGTCCGAGCACCAGTGGGGCTGGAGTGCTCCAGACGTGTCTGCAGCAACATTGCTACCAAAAAACCCGATGATTTTGTTCCTGTGAATAACTGACTTGTAAAAATGACTGACAATGAACTCTGTGACAGTCGGTTATTTGCAAATAAATTTGATTGTAGAAGCTTTTGCATGAAAAGGAGGTGAAATTCTATATACTTGAGATTAAAAAGTGATATAAAAAAATGAAATAAAAAGCTCAGAGTAGCAATTTTGACATAGTTGGAGACAAGGTTGTAGATAAATCATCTCAAAGGTTCAATAACAGCAGGAATCTTAAATACAAGTACAGTATGTGGCCTTTGAGTTGAGGAGCTGGCAGGACTCCTCGAATGAAGACATCTTGCAGCATGTTCAACATGCCTGAACATTTCCTCAGTCACTACAGAGACTGGTCACATTAAAATACATATCTGGGAACAGGCAGTGTGTGGGTGAGTTCAACACACTGGCTGGCAAGGCCAGTGCCACAGTACATCAATGCCATGTGTGCGAACAGTTGCAGCACATATATATAAAACTTCAAAGACTCGACCCAAACAACTATAAAAGAATTTTACAGTCCAGGTGGTAAGAGGCTTTAATGATTTGTGCTGATGCCACTTCTCTGGATATAGACTGCTGATGTGTAAAATCTTATGCCGAATTAGAACTGGAGGATACTGGGGTATTGATCATTTCTTTTGTTTTGATAATACTGGTTTCCATTGGGTACTCCAGCTCTCTCACCACACTCCATAAACATGAGTATTGGAATGATTGGTGATTCTCTCTGATGGAATAGTGATCTGTCTGTATCCCATCTCTCACCTGAAGGTGGTGGGTATATAAAATGAATTAATTAATCAATTTGTGATCATTTGAATAGGATGACAGTGTCAGGAATAAGCAAGAAACACCAGAAATCAGGTGATTTATTAAGTTATTCTGAAGCCATTATGAGATCTTGGCTCCTAACTTGATTGCATGAAAATTAGGTTTCACAATAGAGGCTCCTTTCAGTAGCTAAGTTTTACTCACTTCATTCTCTGCAGAAATGCAACTAATTTTATCACTAGGTGATCATGTTGACTTCCAGAGTCTCGATGTGTCTCATATCTCTTTACAAGATGATGATGTGATCCTTGGCACCCCACTGATTGTCTCTGTCTACATTCAAAAAATGCACTGCAGACACATTTTCACACAATCAGCTCTGACAAATATTTTTGGAGATATAGATGTTCAGATGCAAACTCCTAACCTCAACACCTCTGACATGGAGGATAGATATATTTTGCACAACAAACCCATAATGAATCAGATTTTTTTTACTGCCCTCTACTACCTTCTGGATGTGATGAAATTGTCCTAAAAGCATTGCCACTGACTGGTCACTGCAAAGCAAGGTGGTTGTGTGAAGAGAAGAAATGAGCAGCGACAGATGCTCACAGAGTATCATTTCAGGAACTCATTAAAATGAATGAGGAGCACTGCATTGGGTCAAATGTTTTTATCTGCAGCCAATGGGAATTCCAAATTGATTGGAAATGCTCAGAGAACGTGTGATTCAAGTGGAAATTATTGGCGTTTTGTGCCACTCATTGACGCTTGACTGCTGGCTTTGCTGACTCAATAGAAATTTTATTTTTATCCACAGATATGAAGCTCTATGGTGCTTTTTTTTTTTTATTAAGAAAAGTGAAAATGGCAGAATTGAACCCTGTTCCCTAAGACACAATGAAATCCAAGCTCCTTTTTTCTTTGTCCATACCAAACTAGTTCCAAAGACCTTTGTTATATCACACATCTAATGTCTTTTTGAGATTAAAAGCTGCTCATATTCCATCCCATTAAAACTGACTAATGCTCAGTGATCCTGAATGACAGAAAACTGAGGTAATTATACAGCTCTTCATCCATACTTTAAACATCCTGGTGTCATTGATTGGAAGGCAGTTTATTAATGTCTAGTCATGTTGGGTTTAAGGACCTTTATGTTTTATATTACATCCTAAAATTGCAATTTTGCTCTGAAGCAGAAAAGCATATATGGAAAACATATCTGAGGACTGATGTGATGTGGGGTTCATCCATTAACATTGCAAATGAGAAGGAATATAATCTAAATATAGTAAGGTTGCTTCTTTTTTTCCCTCAGATTTAGGTTACTGGGACACATGAAGGGTCTTGTCTTTAACTGTGTTCCCTTGGGGGCTGTTTTCTCAACATCAAAGCACAGCCAGTCAGAGCTTTGGTAGAATAAGTACAGTTTTCTTGAACACACACTTTGCTTTTTGGCTTCATTGCCAAGTTAAGTAGCCAGCAGGAGATTTTAAGCAAAGGAAATGTGGAGGTTGGGAAGTTTCAAGAGGCAACTACCAGTTGGCTTTCAATAAACCTTTGAGCAATAAGGGGATCCAAGGCAATTATAAGAATAAAAAGTACTCCCATCAAATCTCCAATACTCCAGTTATGAAATATCACAGCATGCTTATTCCATTTATAATAAAGGGATGTATGCCACAGATATAGATTATACAATGTAGTTCAGGCGTATTAGTTCTCCTTGCTGTTTTGTCCTATTTTATAAGATTTGCAGCAGTTCGGGCTCTTATGCACCAAACCATCATTAAGACCCAGCTGAGACTAAGCGTCTCCTGCTGTGTCTCTTCATGCTGCCAGGATCTGAACAAATGATATAGCTCTTAAATGCAGCTTAAAGATGGCTCCAATCTATGCCTGTGAAAGGGAATATGACTGTGGTGAAACAGAAACAAATCAATGATATAAACTGTGTTTGTATAAGGTCCACGTTTAGGATCCAATATTGTTCTGCCTCGGTTAGGCACATAGCTGCTATACTACTCAAACTTCACTTTATTCATTAGCAGATTTTTGTTTTTTTCAGATTTTAGCCTTATATTTCAATATTTTGAGAAGCCAATAAGCAATCTCTCTCATTAACAGACAAGTAACATGAAATACACTGACTCCAACAGTGCATTTAGTCCTTTATACACCAGAAAGACAAAGGTGACAAACTATCACTGTCTGTTTTTGGTGGTCCCAACAACGACTGACGGCTTGGTGTGAAGGAGCACTTACAGCTGCAAGACTCTACATGTTTGGAACATTTAGTAGTATTTCCCTTTGTCTTTCTTTTTCTGTATCTACAACTAATAAGACACAAACAAATGAGAAGTATCAAACTAGAGTAAGTGTGGAAAGTACTGGGTAGCAGTCATATGTATGTAATTCCACCATCAACCTCTCCAGCTGATAATCACTTCATGACATTTTCACAAAATGTCAGGCTGCATTATATGCTGCTCATGTGCATGAAAGAGAGCAGAAGTTCAATAGATTGAGTTTTATGGCAGTTTTATCTCTGTGACTGTGCTGAACTATTGGACATTTGAATGCATTTTTACTCCTCATTGCAAAGTCTCTGCAATTTGGTGCAATTTGATGCCATTGGTTCCCCAGCAGCCTTACAGGGACTTTAACGACTCGTATGTGCGTAAAGTCAGCAGAGTTAAGCTACAGTACATGCTATCCACCAGGATACATTACCTTGGTGTGGAAAAGCGGTTACAGTTTAAATGTAGTGCCTCAAATGTATCTTTTTTTTTTCTTTCAACTTTTTTAAATGTAATTATAATTTTAATTCATTTACAAAATGTTAAAAGCATTTTTGTGCATGGTACAACTTTGAACCTGGCAACCTGACACAGAGAGGCACAACTGTGGGAAAGCAAGCGATGCCTTGTAGGAGTGTATTTTGTACCCCATCGGACCTCAGAGGGGTACTGTGAAGAAGCATTCACTCTGCGCATGATGTCACTCTGGAGACATGCAGTTTAACCATTAACTACTACTAAGAGCAACAATCACAGGTACACACACACATATAAAAATAAAAATAAAACATGAACACAAGACAAAAGTTGTAAAAGTGTGAAATTGGGGAATGGGCCAGCTCTTAAAATGAAGTCTCCAGGGGTGCTGATTTTCACGTACATGGTGCTTCAGCAGGGAATACGACACCTTTACTTTCCATCCTCTCTGTCAAAGTTGCCTGAAACTCTCACCTCAGAAGCTCTGCTACAATTTAGCTGGTAGACAGGGTGATTCATGTTTGATGACTGCACAGTCTCACCCACAAGCAGTGGAAATGTCCAAATGCCAACAACAGCTCCTGTTTCAACATCATTCATGGTTTTCCTAACTGAGACCATGTGCTTTGAAATGTTTCCTCTGCAGACAGTAGCTTTATGCTTGCACTTAGAAACACATTAGAGTGTTATTAACTTGTAACATGTATAGCATGCTTCTCACAGAAGTTAAGAACATAAAACACAACTTCCTGATTTTTTAACTATTTTTTTACAGTACTATCTTATTATGTTTTTTATTACTGGTCCCAAATATATGGTGATGCATATGAAATTATGCTGGTAGCATATAATAGGCAATATTGGAGAAGATGCCACAAGAACACCAGAACTGTTCAGCAAAAGCCATGCGGCACTATCTCCAATCTAAAACTGTTTTGATGAATTATTTTTAAAAAAAAGTAATAAACGCACGTGTGGAAAGTGTAAGCTTAAATTTTTACTTTGAAGGTTTAGTAGCTGAGAGCAGATTTACAAAGCAAGTGTGAATCACAAAATCGTGTTGATGGGAGCAAAGAGACAATAATGGCCAAAGCAGCAACAGTGTAGATTAGCAATATTAACCTAATCATACAAGGATTTCTCAAAACACATTATTTGTGTTCAGATTTTTTTTTTTTTTTTTTTTTTTACCAGAGAAGCCACATCTGTGTGTCCTCCCAGCTGATGTCAGTGTTTCCTTGCTCTCTACTACTTGTCTTTGTGTCAGATGGTTTTCTCATTGATTCATGCAGAGGAAAAAAAAAAAAAAAAAGAAAGAAATTTGTTGACCCATCAAACCAGAGCGGAAAGCCCAAGGAAGGAGCAGTGAGGCCCCGGGGAGCCCGTCATCCTCAAGTTACCACGTTAAACATAATTCTTTGTCTGGACGCGGAGAGCTTGATTAAAGCCAGAGATACAGGAAGCCGGGTAGAGACTCAAGGAGTAACAGGAAACAAAACACTCTGAAATAAGGGTAAACCTTACAAATGCAGTAATGATGAAAAAAAAAAAATCACTGTCTTTCACCTGCTCTGGAAACCAACAGGCAAACAGCAATATTTCTCCACTTATCTACCAGATGAATACATTCATTTTCAGAAAGACACCAGTGACCACCGCAAGAAGGGTTTCAGCTTTTTTTTTTTTTTTTTTTTTTGACAACTGTTTCTCCAGACTGTCAGACGTGATTATAAAAATAGAACCTGGCCTATAAATCAGCATGGCTGACGTTATCTGCCAGATTTAGCTTATCCCACATGTAGACATATGTGACAAGAAATACAGGGACTGCAGCTCAGTGACAAAGATATTCTCTTCTTTCTTTCTTTATATTCTGTTGTTTTGAGTTTACTCATGCAAACTAAACAAGTTTCACTAATAAAAATAATAGTAATAATAATAATATTCAAATATTTTTTTCTCATTTGTTAATCATTTCTAAATCTTATAAGATTCTTTTGTGTAGATTATGTGCATGAGCTACTTCTAACACACCAAGTATCAACTGTAGTTTTAGATATGGATTTTAAAAGGATTTGTGTGCTCATGGGTAACCGTGGTGTTTGGGACAGCTGGCCTGTCTCTCACTCCTTGGTGGCTGGAATAGACTCCAGCCCTCCCATGACCCTGAACACGATAATGACTGGCTGATAGGTGTCTGTCATAGTTCTGTCACAGTTCACTTCTGGAGTACCTTGAGCTCCATACCAGTTTCAACTTCTATGTTGATGTCTTTTCTTTTCTTTCTTCTTAGAATCATAAAAAAGCATATCTTGGGAAGGTGATGGGGTTCAGTATCATGTCAGAGTCAGTGTCCTGCCCAAGAACAAGTAGACCTGCGGTAGGGCTGGCGATTGAACTGCCAACCTTTGGGACTGGAAGATGATCTACTCTACCTGAAGTTCCAAGTCCACCAACCCAAAGAAGGTCAATCAACCTTATTTTGACTGAGGAAAACAGCTGCCAGTAAGCTGAGTTTGTCTCATTAAAGAACAAAAAGGACATTATCCAAAAATGAACTTTGTCTTAACAGCAAAATCCTTTCAACCACAGAAAATATCTGATTAACTGAGGGATCTGAGGGATGCTCTCCAGTTAAAGACATATTAGAACTGGGTACTTGGATTTCTCCAGGTATGGATGTTAAAATCTTAATTCTTGTGACTTCATTATGAATTATCATGATAGTGTAATGAAATTGATTATTAATGCAGCACAGATAAACTAGTCATCAATTCATTAGTATAATCAGAACTTCGGACTAACAGACTTCAGTTTTAGTTCTTTGAGTAAAAATGTTGTCTGCTGATGCAGCGCCTGACATGGAAACCTCAAAATGACACATTGATGTGCTTTGATGTAATAATGTTTCAATATTAGAACCTTGGAAGAAAATTTATTTCTGTCAATTATATACATTTTGAATATTATTGAACACTCTGCTTGTATGATCTCAAAAGTGAAGTCAGAATATCAAACCAAGGAACATGCCCTCTGCACAACATAAAAAATATTTACTGAAATATATTTTTTTAAATTTAACGACTGAGGTATATTAAAGATGTTTTGTTCAAGGTGGAGTGAAATTGAAGGTTATTAAACTGATTTTCTAGTTATTAGTAATCCAATTATTTCACAGTGTTAGAACATAAAAGGCAGGGAATTTTGTTTTACTTTAGAAAGTAAAAGCATGTCATTTTAAAACAAAATATGTAATAAATTATGTTTAATGACTTTTCAAAAACACCACTGGATACCACAAGATTAAATTATGTCTAATAACAACTTAACAACCTTGTATGTTGTTTCTACAGCAAAAGGATGTCCATTAGAATGGTCAGTAGCTGATAAATTGAATATTGAACTGTATTACAGATATTGGTTTATACTGTGCTTATGACTAAATTAGCTTTGCCAACCGACAATCAGACTAAAAGTGAAAGACTGTGGGATGAGCTGTGATGTGAGTTAAACAGGAACCGTCTGATCTGTAAAGCTGCATTACAGGCACATCTGGGAACACAGGAGGTCCCATGGGAAAGCAATTTGAGTTTCCACTGCCAAGAGAAAGACGGCAAACTTCTGTGTGGTTTTCCTTCCACAGTTCCTGTCTGTTTTAAACTGAATGTCAGACCACCTGAGAGTGCTGCATGTCATTAGCGGAAATCTCCTATCTCCCTCACCTCTAAGTGCATTTATAAGATGGAAATGAGAGCAAAAGACACAGTGTCATTTTGTCTTTGCTCCTGCCTCTTTTTTCTATCTGTTTTCCCCTGATGTTAGGGTTTTCATTTGATATTCTTTATGAGTCTAATATGGTATCCACTTTTGCAGACGCTGTATCCCTCAACTCCAAATTTCTGATTCTTGAAAGCCATCTAATCCTTCATATTTGTGAATTTCAAAGCTTTGTCATTCAACTAAGCTTTCATTTAGCATTCTGATACACTGGCGAAGGGATGGATTAGCATAACCCGATTATCTACTTGTCCCGCATCTGTGTGAGAGGATTTTTATAACATATACAAGGCAAGTTTCTTATTAGTATTCCTTGCAGTCCCTTGAGGTTATGTTGTTATTAACACCAAGGAAAAGGTTAATGCTGTCTCTCATAACTACATACGTAGTCAAATTTAGCTTAACTAAAACAACGATGGTGAGGCAACAGCTCTAAAAATGTACAGAGCAAAACTACTAGAAAAAGGCTAACTTTAAACCAAATCCAGACTTGATAGCAAAACTATGTGTACTACACTAATGGCTGAAAGACTAAACAAAAATTTAAAAAAAACTGACAAGTAAGAAATTTGAGGACTAAAATCATCTAAAGTCTCTGAAAAACCTAAAACAGAAAGACTAAAATGCTGATATTTGTTAAAGTTCCAGCTAATGCTTATACTTCACTTTCTTCCAGAGTACTTCAATATCATCCACTTCTTCCAACAAAGAGCTGGATAAGTGACGTCTATGACTGCAGCACAGTTGTCTGGTGGTCCATTTATGATTCTTCTGACCCAAGAGACAGACAACAACACATGTGGACAATATTCACATAAAGCCTTCTTTCTTTTTTTCTTTTTTTTTTTTTTTTGTCTTTTGTGTGGCATTCATGAATGTATGTCAATGCAGGTCCTTCCAGTCCTTTGACTTTTCTTCATGCAGACAACATGGGTGTCCATCGTAGACTTCAACCCTTGCCCTTTATGTGCTGATATTCCAGATTCCTTAAATTGTTTAATGATTTTCTTTGCTGCAGGCCAGGGCTTTCAGAGCTTACAGTCCAACCTGCAGTTCACCCTCTGACCATCCCGCCATTAATCACCTCCACCTGTCTGGATAGATGTCTCTGGGATATCAACTAACATGCTGACCTGCAGTTTGATTCTCTGACCACCTCTATGTTGCTGCCTGCACCTGTTAATATAGTTGTCTCTGTAGTACATTAACTAATGGTATATCAGTCATAATATCAGTAGATATGAGTCTTAGTTCTTTTGACAATGGAAAAAGAGTACTAATATATTTTGTCATTTACACTCCCTGGCCAAACAAAAATGTCGCCACCAAAGAAAAAAGGTCATACACTCTAATATTACGTTGGAACCACCTTTAGCTTTGCTTACGGCACGCATTCGCTGTGCGACATTGTTTCGATAAGGTTCTGCAATGTCACAAAATTTATTTCCATCCAGTGTTGCATTCATTTTTCATCAAGATCTTGCATTGATGATGATAGGAGTCTGACTGCTGCACAAAGTCTTCTCCAGCACATCCCAAAGATTCTCAATGGGGTTCTGGACTCTGTGGTGGCCAATCCATGTGTGAAAATCATGTCTCATGCTCCCTGAACCAGTCTTTTACAATTTGAGCCCAATGAATCCTGGCATTGTCATCTTGGAATATGGCCCGTGCCATCAGGGAGGAACAGATCCATTGATGTAATAACCTGATCATTCAGTATATTCAGGTAGTCAGCTGACCTCATTCTTTGAGCTCATACTGTTGCTGAACCTGGACCTGACCAACTGCAGCAACCCCAGATCAGAACACTGCCCCCACAGGCTGGTACAGTAGGCACTAGGCATGATGGGAGCATCACTTCTTACCCTGATGCTCCCATCACTCTGGAACAGGGTCAATCTGGACTCATCAGACCACATGACCTTCTTCCATTGCTCCAGAGTCCAATCTTTATGCTCCCGAGCAAATTGAAGCATTTTATTTCTAGTTAGCCTCACTGATTAGTGGTTTCCTTAAGGCTGCACAACTGTTCAGTCCCAATCCCTTGAGTTCCCTTCGCATTGTGCATGTGGAAATGCTTACATTTCCTCCTCGAAAGATGATGGGTTCCCACAATCCTTCTAGTTTTTAATAATGCGTTGGACAGTTCTTAACCCAATTTTGGTAGTTTCTGCAATTTCCTTAGATGTTTTCTCTGCTTGCCAGTGATTTGACCCTTCTCAAACAGACTAACATGTTTTCCACGACCACAGGATGTGTCTTTCGACATGGTTGTTAACTCATTATACCATTTGGGGTGAAATAACTTGTTGCCAGCTGAAAGATAATTGCCCATGCAGTAATTATCCAATAGGAGGCTCGTACCTGTTTGCTTAGTTAAATCCAGGTGGCCACTTTTTTTGGTCAGGCAGTGTATAATACTGAGAATTTGTTTGTGCCTCTCCTCTCTCTGTCCTTTCTCCCTCCTCTCAGGGGGATCAGCTGGAGCCTATCGCAGCTCTCTTCAGGCTAAAGGCAGGGCTACACCCTGGACAGGTCACCAGTCCATCGCAGGGCCACATGAGGACGAACAACCATAATTACTCCTACAGGCGATTTAGAACCACCAATTAACCTGCATGTCTTTGGACTGTGGCAGGAAGTCGGAGTACCCGGAGGAAACCCACGCTAGCATGGGGAGAACATGGAAACTCCACACAGAAAGACCCCTGCTGAGGTTTGAACCAGGAACCTTCTTGCTGTGAGGCAACAGTGCTGACCACCAAGCCACCGTGCTGCCAATTCAATATTTCTTTGAGGAAAAAATGTTTTTAAACATTCCATTGAATTTTCTGATGCATGCCGCTCTTTGCTCCTTGAGGTTTCAGCCTTTCATGAACACTGATTTTGCAACAAATCAGTCACCTGTTGATGTTTGAAATAACATAAGTTCTTGTTTTTAGCCCTTAACTGATGACTTCTTTGGGTCTGGATTTGCTACTGGCATAAAATAAAAAAATTGAATGTATATCAATCACTAAAATGAAGCTGATGAGGAAATGGGTTTGTATTGTATGTTGGGAAAAAAATCAAAGTATAGAATCCGGCTGGATGATTCTATTCTGATTTAAAAATTCTAAACTGTTCACTGAATTAGTCATTTTCACCCCAAACAAAGTCACACAAGACTGAGTGATGTAGGACTTTATGAGTTAGTAGACACTTCAGAAACCTTATCTTTATTTGATGGACTTTCTTTCCTAATTATAGGTTAACCACTTATTATTTTAATGCAGAAAAAGCTTCTGGGACCCAAGTAAGTGCCGTAAAACATTCACTTTTATGGTGGAATACTGAGTAACGGCCAATCAGTCCAACTGAACACCAAAGACATCGTGAGCACAGGTGATGCGTAAATAAGCTATTAAAACTGACAATGGTAGGATGTGGGATGACCATCATAGTCTCAGTCCAAAAAGTGTGACTGATGCATTTGTCCTCTGCACAAATTATTTCCAGTTTCAGTGGAGAACCTAAAAATTATAAAACTAATTATCTTTCTGAGGTACAACACTGTTGCATGCTCACTATTATTGATGCATGTTGTACTGCTATGAATGTATTAAAGAAATAACTGTATCGGAAACCCCAGACTATGGTAGCATGTTGATCAAAAAGAAAAAAGACCTATGAATAAAACATAAATAAATAATACATATTTTCTTATGTGAAATATACAAAAAAAAACGATGCTTGACTGTATTTACATTTTAGTGTAGAGAAAAACAGCAAGACTGCACAGCCTATGGTGAATAGAATGCATTCAGAATAAATTTGTACCTGCAGAATATGCTTGCTAAAATTCTTAGTGCTTTCCATGGAATATCTATTAAGGTCCAAGGTCAGCAGAGAGAGGACCATGCACAGAATGCTTATGATGATTAAACAGGATGGAGCGGAGGAAGGAAGTGCTTTGTGTGCTCTTACTCTCCTCGCTCAAACCTAACGTCTAGAAAAAAAATGGAAGATGAAGTATAATGCATGCAGTAAGCCATGTGGTGAATGCATCTGCATGTCGCTCTGTGTGCTCAGTTACAGTGAGACGTGGCAATGTGTCAATGACATTCCTCATTAATCTGAACTGCTTTCTTGTGTGAAGAAAGAAATGGTCAATACTTTCTCTTTCAGGATTTGCCTTTCTTGAATGACAAGTTGAAAGGGAATGTTCTCTTGGTTAGATTTTGAATAATTTAAGTATTTCACCATTTAAAAAAAAAAAAAGTGTTGTCATTCAGCAGCAGCACAGAAAAACAAGGAACTGGCCCACTTTTTGTCATTTTCTTCTAATCATCTATTGAACTTGTCATGGGTATTCTAGCTCCCATTGAGCTTCCCAGCATGTAGCTGTGCCCCCCATCTCTCTATAACTTCACTCATTGCGGCATTGATCCACATCCAAAGAATACCGAGGAAAAAGCATGTTGGCAAACAGCGGAAGAAAGCCGAGCTGCTCAATAATGCCAGCATGAGAGAACTCACACTTCAGTGGGACTGGTTAGGTCTGTTATTCGTGGCTTCATCTTTAAAACTCGGACTCTGCGACAGAACGGCAGCCATGACCTTCCCCCGTTTGAAGGACATTGAGATTGAATGGGCTTTGGGTCCATGAACACCTCTTATACACACCTCTAACGCTCGTCGCTCGTTGGCTGTAATATCAAGTGATTTACTGGAGACAAAGTCTCCATGCAATGAGTTGTCTCTTTGTGACCTTTTCTTATTTGAAAACCTCATCTTTTCTCACTCATATGGCAGTTTGGTGATGAAGCATCCTGTTATTCTTAGGTTAAAAATTGGATGACGAATAAGCAAGAAATACATTTTCTGTATAAACTATTTAAGCACGTTGTTGTTGTAAATTGTCCAGACTGCAGACAACCCCCCCACCACCCCCCTGCCTCTTCCACAGCCTGTCATTTGGACTAATCCCCTGTCATCACTGGCAAAGTGTAATGGACGGGAATCCTCTGAAGCATCCCACAAAGTAATATTCTCTGTGATGAGACTGTCTTCAAAGACAATAGAACCTCTGTCACTTCAGATCCCTCTACTTTTCCCACTATTAATCATGTAACACTCCTTACGATGTTGCTTTTTGTTTTTTTTTGTTGTTTTTTTTTTGGGGTGGGGGGGGGGGGGTAAAGGTGGGGGGGGTTGAGGGGTTTGGAAAGCACATTATTGACTGCCAATGACAAAGTGTGTGTCAAATTGATAAAGAATGTATGTAAAATGGCAGTGGCGGTGTACAAAGGGAGCTAGATCATCATAATCCTCTGATAGCTCAAATCCCATTAGCTACGGGTCCATGACTTACAATAAGAAGGGTCAGATTATTGCTGCGATTCAGCATCATCAGCTCTGTTGCAGACCGTGCTGCCCTCTGCTGCATAGCCATGTTGAAAACTCCCACAGACTGCAGCACGTTTGCATCGGACTGATCTAAAAGGAGACGATCCATGAGATCTGATCAGTGGCTGCAAGATAGTTGCTGTCATTTGTTAATGTAAAACACTGGCAGGAAGGGAGCCGTACAGCTGCCTCGTGAAAGCACGGATATGTGCAGTACACGTCCTTCAAGCATCAAAGCACTGTAACACCCCATTAGAATACTGCTTCAGAAACCTAAGGTCATACAGTCGTAATTAAAATTCCTACACCTTTATTCACACAGTAAAGTTTAATAATGTTAATAAAATGTAGAAATTTGAAAATGCAAATAAAACAAATCATGTTTGATCATGCAGATGATTAGAAAATATGATATTATGCTTTTCAGAAAATCCCGTGAAGCAAAAGAACACGTGACAATCACAATGAACCAGCCTCGTGCTTAAATCTTCGCATAAAGTTCCTCTCGTTGTTTAGGTTTTGTTATCTGAGAGAGCAGACAGAGCAATTTCAGCTGTAGCTCATCACTCTGACATGTCTCCGTAGTTCCTGTCTTCATAACTGTGGCAGTAATATGGTGGTGTTTATCAGACACGCAGCGAGGTTTCCTGCTACATCATCAGTTTCAAACTCATAGTGATTTTATTTATAACTAAACAAGGGTAAAGGAACGCTGTCCCATTCCTGTCTGATATAGAAAATGAGCTGTTCAACAGCCTTGAGTCACATTTCTTTTTCACGATGCACCAAATGTTTGCACCTGCTCTGGACCGCAGGTACCGGCAGGTCATTTCAGTAACCAGACTACACTAATACAAAGCCGTGCCAGTTGTAATGGATGTAGTATGCGGTGTAGGATTGTCTTGCTGAAAGATAAAGGGCCTTCCTTGAAAATGATGTCTGGATGGGAGCATATAAACCAGATGTGTGAACTGCCCGTTCCACAGGGACCAGTGCATCTATACATCACCAGAGATGCATTTCTGGATGGTGTTGTTGGACAGTGATGTCCAGAGGTGTTGCTGAGGCCATGCACTGACCTCCATTACAGAATCATGCCTATTTATAACGTAGTGCTAAAAAACTGTTTCACAGCTTGAAGATGCTGTTTTTCACAGATTGGTGAACCTCTACCCATCTTTACGTCTGGGACACTTCTGCTGCTCTAAGAGGCTTGTTTTATACCCAATCATGTCACTGACGTGTTGGCAATTAGCCTAATTAACTGCTAATGTTTAAGTATGATTTACTTTTCCAACCTAGTGTTAGCCACGTTCCACCATTTTTGAGACAAGTTGCTTCCCATCGAATTTAAAATATTAAGATAACATTTTTCATTAAATCATAAGTTGTCTGACTTTCAACAGATGATATGTTTTCTTTGCATATAAATTATAGTGTAACGTGATTTACGAGTCTCTTTAACAACATGAACGTCAATCTGAAGTCATAAAACTTGTGCAGCACATTTTACTTACTTTAAAACACAACTTCAGGCTACAATATACAAAGAACTGAGTTTTTATGACACAAGCACAGAGAATAGACATTTTTCACCGGATTATAGTTCAATAAAAGGCGCTTTCTGACTCATCACAGAACAGAGCAGTCTGTCCCATTAAATGATATACTGTGTAGTAGTTTACCATCTGTGCAAACATGTTTCCAGCTCTGTACCTGTGGGTACAAAGCATATAAATGTGTGTTTACAATCACTGCACGGTCAGTATGCTGGAACATGTCTTACATAACAGTGGTGACTCCCTTGACAGCTGTCCCTAACTTCTACCTCCTCTGCAGCCCCCACATGCATGGTGGACTGTACCTATGGTAACAGGAATTGGCGTTTAGGGAGGCAGAAGTAACAATTTACGGCGCTGCGTTCTCTTAGCCCAGATAATAACTGGACCAGATATTTGGCCGAACACAAGCCAACAATCTCCCACCAAGGCAGGCTCAACGCCAGAGAAAACTGGAAACTGAGGGGCCTTGATATTCATAGAGAAAGATAAAGTACTGTTGGTTCACAGTTATGTAACATAAGCAAATATCAGACTGGAGCTTTATTGATACTGTACCTTAAAAACAAGGACAGTAGTATGTGAGGTGAGAGTGAGACCTGAAGTTTAGTGATCTGCGGGCATGAGCTCAACTAGCTCCTCTCTTGATGGACCCAGTGAACTCTGGCACTGGTGCAGTACGCCAAAAAGACCTCACTCTGAAATCAAGCTTGTTTGACTGTGTAATGTGCAAGAAAATGGATTTTACAGTCAGTTTTGTTGTTACTTTTAAATAATCCCAGGTACTGCTTTTGAGTGAATGATGAAATTAATAACGGTTACTGCACCAGTGTTGACTCGCTGGCATGTTGGTGCTTTGAGCCAATATTAGGTTCTTACTCACAGCCACAAGCTGATATTTATTGGGAGTAGTTTTCTAATAGTTAAGACAGACTTTACCTGAAGCTAAATGTAATTATTGGAATGACTTCAGTCTTTCCGGCATTAGGTTATAAACCAAATTCTTAGTGTGAGCTGTAACACGTAACTTCATTTCAGAGGACAACTAAAATCAAAACATTATGGTGCAACCCACGTTAAACAAATTAATAACAATAAAAACAAAAATTTTATCAACAAAGCTTCATCTTTTTTTCAAATCAAACAGATTTGAATATTCATGTCATCAGATAATCAATCCTCTAATTGTTGGCGAAAAAAGAAAACCCCAAAACAGACAGAAAGTGTGTTGGAAGGTGTTTGGGGGAGTCTGGACACGTGTTTGGGATTTGGTGTCCAATAGATGTGTGCTGTCATTTAAATTCCAGTGAAATACACCTTTAATTCCATGACGATAGGTGTGAAAGAACACACAAAACTCTACACACACCATGCAAAACCAGTCAAGTTTCTTGTTTTTTTTTGCCACAGTCACCTTCAAGCTGGATCAGCAAGATTTTGGTTTTGTGTCCGGAAGTTCTGAGACGGACCGAACTCGCTAATCCTGTTAATGCTTTGTCAGCCGTGAGCAGGTCTGGGTACAGTCACAGGGAGACAATAGTGGCACTGTGAGCCAGACAGCTGGGTTTCCACCACCCCCATCCTACCTCTTCTCCCAGCCCCCACTGATGGGGCTTTGTTCCATCAGCAGAGAAAGCGGCAGAACCAGGGTTTCCCCAAAGCCACTGACATCACTGCCCAGCTGACAGTAAGCACAAAGGATCCTTCAAAAAAAGGATGGTTTCAATTTACATTTCTTTCATGAATTAAGTTATTCTCTCACATTAGTTATTTGTCCTGAATCCTGAAACTAAACACAGCATTGCAAAACTTAGAGTAAGAAGAAGAAGAAGAAAAGGCTTAGCAGTCATTCAAATGGAAACAGTGAGAAATTCAATTACTCACATGTACATTTCTATGAAATTTGACCGTCATTTGGGGTGACCCAGCCAGAGCTCAACCCTTAACCTTATAGAGATGCTAATCCCATCACATTTTATGGCTCATTTAAAGCATCACAACGGAGTTTTCTTCATGTGAAAATATAAGTTTCAAATGCATATAAAGGACTATTTGCTTACTTTTAGTGTTGTCTCACAGTGGTCTCTCTGAAATCTCATCCTGGTGGGACAGTTGTGCATCGTTTTAGACACTCTGTCACACATGAGCATCTATGAAAGTAGTTCACAGAGCTGGAGTGGATTTCTTTGCAGAGACGACTCAAAAAGGGTCAAGATGGAAGAGAAGATGAAGAATGGCTGGGCAACAGACCGAGCAAGTAAATCATTAAAGTGACTTGACCACCACGCCTATAGGGGGACCCATAGAGCCTTAAAATGACAAAAGTTCCTTTGTGCTGCTTTAATGCACAAAAGTCAGCTGCAAAAAATACTTTTTCTTGCAAATGCATGCACCACACTGCAATGACTATTATGCTCCTTTAAAAAACGTAATTCATTAGGATTCAAAATGTGAACTTTCATTAAGGGGAAATATTGAAGGAATGAAGGAGTTCAGATCAAAGTTATCCTTTGACTGAAATAAAAAACTAAAAAAACTGCTACCACACATACTTTATAATATAAGATTTAGTACAGTATTTATGCTCTGATCTCATTGCTCTCTGCAGATAATACCTACGTTGAGATACTGGGAGTAATGACCAACAATTTAAAATACAGGTGGATGCTGGGGTGGTGGTAGTTGGATTTTTTGAGCAGCAGAAAGCTGCGTTTTAGAGGCAGAGGTGGCCCCCATTTTGCTCCTTTACATAAACCAATGAGTCTATATGGTGGAATGGGAATCAACTGGTGTGAATGCAACACACTGCTCAAGTTGCACGGCCTAGTTTGCAGCTGTTGCCACAAAAATAATGTCTGAGGGGTGGGGTCGGCATGATTTGTACGAAATCAGTGCAGTGACCATGAACATCAGGAGCTGTCTCTTAATACAAAGTGCTCCAACATTGGACTTCCTCAGTTGGTAGTTCATATTTAACAAGTTTAACTTGGGAGAACATACTGTGATTGATGGCATCCCATTTCAGCTCAGGGGCTAGCCCGTATCTCAAAATGTCTACAGTTTAATTAAACATTAGGTAAATACACTGTGGCAAAAATATATAACTGTCATTATGTTTTCTTTTCTTTTCTTTTTTTTCATTATAGTTTTATGGTGTTGTATTTCAACTGTGCTATAAATAAAGTTGTATAGAAAAAAAGTTGTATAGAATAAAAAGTTCTAACCTTACTATTGTGAGTTTTCTCCTTGATGCAAAATTGATTTTAGGGATACTTTGTTGCCTCACAAGTCTCCACTGGATGCATCCTCAACTGAATGGGAGGAGCAAAAACACATCTAGTGAGTATGACCATTCTTGACCGCTCCAGTACTTCAGTACGTCACTTTTTATTTACATCTTAGAGTGTCCCATCATTTTTGGAGCTGTGGTTCGTGTTTTACAGCTAATGTTATAGTTGTAGAGGTGTTTCCTCCATAGCAATTGTTGTCCACTACACACACACACAGACATATATATATGTATAGATAGATAGATATGTAGTGTCCAAAAAGCATATGCATGAGCCATTTTGAAGAAAGGAGGAATTGAATGAAGAGAAGAATACCCATCAATGTGGATCATAAAATTCTGGATAGATGTATTACACTCTCTAAGACAAAGAGCATTACTCTGAGACAAGCAGCTAGAAAGCTTATTCCAGCATGCTCCTTCATTATTGCTTCTCAATATTTTCTGGTTTCCCAGCAGAGTTAAAGAAAATCCACTCTCTAACAGTTGGCCTTAAACATGTTTCATTTTAGTGCAACACTCTAAGACTGAAGGGGTGACAGAAAGGCTGAAGGATCAGATTGCAGACTCCAGACAAGAACCCACCCACTGCATTATCTTGACCTCTTAAGCACCAGGAAAGCTTACGAGTTCAAGCTCTTGAGTCTGGTTTTAACACATATTCTAATCATTAGCAACTTTTGACAGGTCCAGAGGGCTCAGTTATGGATACACCTAAAGCACAACTCAAGCCATGTTCATGGCAGGTGAGCAGAGACTCGAGACTATTAAAAGGTGTAAAAGTAGTCGTAAATTAGCACCACCACCTTCTGGTTCTGCTCAGTGGAGCGGGGGGATTGAATTTTGATTAATGGTAGCAATTAAACAGATGAAAACTAGTAGACGTCTAATAAATCTATCAGCCTTTTGTCCACAGTGAAGAGGAAGACTTTGAAAATGGTGGAACTGCCAAACACTCTTAATTTGACACCATAAATATCTGGAAGGTTAGCGTTTAGTCTTGTTAAAGCTCATTGAAAACTGCAGAATGTGATTAGTCATCCCTAATTAGCCCAGCCAATGTGACATTTATTGGTAATAATTGCCACATTGCCACATATTAACTGAACTGAACCTGTTGAGAACTCAGTAATGTGTACAAAGAAAAAAAGATTGAAATTGTCATCAATAAAACTGATATTTTATGAATAGTACTGTCCAGATTTAGTGTTTAATTGCTTGGCACTGGCAATAATTCAGTGGCTCTTTAAACTGAAAGGTGACATCATGGAAAACCTGACTCATATCAATCATCAGAGGGTTAGCTAAATCCCCAGGGGCTCATGAAGCAACAGGGAAATACTGCTGTGTTAAAAAGACTGTGTCACAGATCAAGATTGGTAATTGTTCTGCTCTGTTTCCTTTCACTGGATGTGATCTCCTCCCCAGACTGTGGGCCAGCTACAGGTCACCACACATGGGCTCTGCAGAGGAAGCGGGAACCAGAAGCATCAGTTCAGCCGCTTCTCAGCACCCGCTTCAGGCACCTCAGCGGGGTCCACGACTGACTTCTAACAGCCATTTCAGCTCAAGAGCAACTAAAGCTTAAGAGTGAACACAGATTGCCATTCCAGTTTGCATAGTGGACCTCACAAACCATAAACTTTAATTGGGGAATAGGAACATTTTCAGGAACTCAAGGCTGACTACCAAATGAGCCAGGTTCATGTAGAGCAAAGATATTTCCTACACATTCAGAGCTGTGGAAACCTCTTGGATTTGAGGTTAAATAGCTTCAGAAACTGAAAAATAGACCCTCTGTCTTTGATTTATTCTTCAAAGGTTTTTTTATTGGCCAAGCAGCTTTTCATAATTAGTAGTAGAGTGAAAATGTTTTGTTGTTTTTGTTGTTTTCTTTTACAGGCTAAAGGGAAATTTTCAGTGCGAGTACCACAGACGGCAATGTAGATTAGCTGACAACATAGATAACAAACTGTACTATTGTTTACCACATATGAGCATATTCATGTAAAATAAATGATGAGATACAGCTATATAAAAGCTTTCCCCATATTGGACCTGATTTGCATCGTTCTTTTAACAGCCAAGAGTGGTTTCAAGTTCTCAGAGAATAAATCTGGTCATTAAAGTTCACCAGAGATGAAATTTGCTCTTTTTAAACAACCGTAATACCAAATTTGAATTATTTAGCTTCTGGCCATCAAGAAGGTGACATATCACTTGCATCTGTAGTTCCAAAGGAATCTGAATCAAATCAATCAAATCAAATATACTTTATTGATCCCCCAAGGGGGAAATTCAAGTTTCTTTCCTTTCCTTTTTCATGTCCCGGTCCTGTGGTCCGAGTGTTAACTCCAGTTAACAGCCGTTAAAACCAGTATATCTCCACATTAGTGAATCAAGTGAGATATCTCCAGGTCAGAGGAGGAAACACCGATGAACCAAACTCCGATGAACTAAACTGTCTCCTCTGGGAAGACCGAGCTCCCTCAGTCCGGCGAGCGATGGAGCCGACCGTCCCAGAGCCCGGTTGAACATGCGGACCAGGTTGTTGGCGTTACCCCTGGCTGTGCCGGGCCCACCGCCAGACGGCCCCTGCGAGGTCAGCTGACCCACCACGGCATGCAGACTGCTGGATCGGGGGCTCCCATCCTGGTTCAGTCGACGCTGCAGCCTGGATTCAGTGGCGGTGGTTGCCGCGGGTAGCAGCTCAGGATTAGCTTCCCCGAACCGGCCCCCAGCGACACCGTCCATGTCCGCGGTGGCACGTCTCCACCAGCCGCAAGAGGACCGGTCCGCACCCGCAGACAGCACGTCGACACCCAACCGCAAAATCATCACACACCAGGCGCAAACTGGAGCGTCCAGCATCCAGCAGAGATGCTGGACCCCTTACCAGCCATAGGCTGGTAAGGGGTCATAGGTTGGTAAGGGGGTCGTAGGTTGACCTAAGGGGTCATAGGTTGGTAAGGGGTCGTAGGTTGGTAAGGGGTCACAGGCTGGTAAGGGGTCGTCGGCTTGAAATCAAACCTGGATCTGCTGCATGAGAACTGTAAGTCTATTCATGTGGGGCACCAATGCATGAGCTGAAGAACTGCACTTCTATTTAATTTATTTACTTTATTTTATTTTACCAAACCATCTCACATGCTGGCAAAAAGGTAAACATCTCAGAGGTGGCAAAAGTCCAACATCTTTGGGAAGAAAAAAAAGATTACTATCAATTCAACTCATTTTCACACTTCATAATAACAGACATATTCACACAGCTTTACACTTTAGCCAGACCAAAAGAAAACACCTTTGCAGTTGAGTCTTAAGTTAATAGGGTCTGTGCCTAAAGGCATTTCAACAGTGTTTGTTGAGGAGAGTCGGAGTATTTTACACATTTCAGAGGTTTGGGGAGTCTCATGACTTACTGCCATTAGGAAAAAAGAAAGAAAACAGTGCGCTTGTTCTTTTCTCACCACTGAGCTACATGTGTTTCTGTGGAAAGTTTATTGTTCTGACCTCCTCCTCCCACAATTAATTTGTACCAGTCACCCTTGAATTTTTGCCCTACACATTTCTAAAGGGCCATTGTGTCAGCGAAGTGATGAGTCTAATAGGGGAGGTTTGCTTGGTAATGTGTCATGGTTTATGGTTAAAGGCCTCAGTGAAAATGTTTGATGACTGGAAGACCCTGTTAATTTGTCATGCCCAGGATCCCAGCAGGACTGAGCGGAAAGACATCTCAACGCTTTCCTGACAGTCCTGACAGTCATTTTGGGTTTAAAGGACAAATGATCCCAGAGAACTGAGAGCGATCATCTGTGCTAAAGGCACACTGACCTCTTGTAAGCATACACAACTGATACTCTGGATACTGGACGGTAGCTCTCTCTGTGACTCTGTGGCTTCATTTGTTGTTGAATACCACAGCCTCTTAGACACTCTTAGTTTCACCCAGATGTGAATCCATTTGGGGAGCTTGCTTGCATTTAGATAAGCCAGCGAGGTTTAGATAAATATATAAATAACATGAGATCTGAAGAGTCCATGAAAACACAAATATATATATCAAGGCTTCAATCTTTTAAGCTCTCATCATCCTTCTGTGATATATTTGCTACAGATAGGCAAATTCCAAATATATTAAAGGGCTGCGCCATGGTACCTTTAGGCATGGCCTTCCCTGTATTGACCAGTTGAAATAAAGCTTTGCTGTTACAGCTCTCTGTTGACATTGTGTCTTCAAAACAACAGTCAATGCAGCCTAACATCTGGAATAGTCACTACTTACAGGATCTCATGCTATGCATTGATTTCACTGAATAGGGACCATGGTGGCTTGGTGGTTAGTACCAAAGCTCTTGGATCAAACCCCAGCAGGGGCCTTCCTGCGTGGAGTTTGAAGTGTGCATGGCGTGTGACCCTGCACAGGATTAAGCTGGCATAGATAATGGATGGATGGATGGGATCGATGGCAATGATCTTTTAAAACTTGAAATAAACTAGCACTGACTCAAAAGTGGATCTTCTGCTAGGTTGTTGTCTATAAAATGCTGGTGGCTGAAATTTGAACACCTTTACGGGATTGAAAGCATCCAGAGGAACTGTGCTAACAAAACTGCAAAAAGAAAAGTTTGAGTCACTGGTGATGTTTAACTTGGTCACTTTTCTGAAAATGTGCCAGAAATTTGTTCCACAGTGCTTCACATCCATCAGCCAGTGGTACCTGAACACTGAGGAAACAGACCGGTCAAAAGATTGGTCAATTTAGAGACGAGAAGTAAGTGTTGGAAGTCAAATTAGAGACAAGGATTTTGCCTCTGACCGATGTTTTTACTGATAGTTCCGTGTTTATTTGAGGAACTTATCTCCTAAATTAGTGAATTTATGACAGGAATCAGAAAAAAGCACTATCAGAGGTTGAATATCTCACTTGGTTGACCAGGTTCCCTGTATTTATGGACTACTGAACAAAGAAAGAAAGAAAGAAAAGCAGAATCACAGTATGTGATTCTGCAATTAGTGTATTCAGATTAAAAGTATATGATTTTTGTATTATTTTTCAAGAACCAGTAAAAAGAAAAACTTCTTCTCCCCTTCCTGTCACCTTTCTCTTAACCTTCTGTAAGCTCTCTCAATTTTCTGTTTTGGAGAATAATGTGTACACTCACAAGAAATAATAACTGTTATTACCATTTCAGCTACATATTTGACCCGCCATGAGAAAAATCCAGGTGCTCGTCGCACACAAGACTTTGAAAGTTAATGATCAAAGCCTTGGAGGAGGGCCTGCATGACACAAACAGAGGTAAATGTTCACCAAGTTGTGGTGGCCTTTCTGATGAATGGCAGCTTAATACGAGCTGAAAGATTACAGCTCACCCAGGCATTCAGTTTATTACTATTATTATTATTATTGGTGCTGTTCTTGGCATAGAGATACATCTCCATTTATGTATTTTATT
Organism: Hirundichthys speculiger; assembly: GCA_018398805.1. Classification (NCBI taxonomy): domain Eukaryota; kingdom Metazoa; phylum Chordata; class Actinopteri; order Beloniformes; family Exocoetidae; genus Hirundichthys; species Hirundichthys speculiger. The sequence goes on along the minus strand of JAGFBZ010000828.1, from coordinate 885,305 downwards.
TATTTTTTTGTAAAAGAAGACAGTCTAGTCGGTACAAGTGCACATCTACTAGTTAAGGCTAATCACAGTCAAAGTGTGCCTGAGCTAAAACCAAAGTTTTTCTTTTTTTCTGTAATTAAACATCACATAAATAAAGTTCAAATAGATCAAATGATTGTACAGTGCCTTGCGAAAGTATTCGGCCCCCTTGAACTTTTCAACCTTTTGCCACATTTTTTTGCCTTCAAACTTAAAGACATAAAATTTTGATTTTTTTTGTCAAGAATCAACAACAAGTGGGACACAATCGTGAAGTGGAACAAAATTTATTGGATATTTAAAACTTTTTTAACAAATAAAAAACTTGAAGTGGGGTGTGTAATATTATTGGTCTCCTTTACTTTCAGAGCAGCAAACTGACTCCAGAAGTTCAGTGAGGATCTCTGAATGATCCAATGTTGTCCTGAATGACTGATGATGATCAATAGAATCCACCTGTGTGTAATCAAGTCTCCGTATAAATGCACCTGCTCTGTGATAGTCTCAGGGTTCTGGTTAAAGCTCAGAGAGCATCATGAAGACCAAGGAACACACCAGGCAGGTCCCAGATACTGTTGTGGAGAAGTTTAAAGCTGGATGTGGATACAGAAAGATTTCCCAAGCTTTAAACATCTCAAGGAGCACTGTGCAAGCAGTCATAGTGAAATGGAAGAAGTATAAGACCACTGCAGATCTACCAAGATCTGGCCGTCCCTCTAAACTTTCATCTGGAACAATGAGAAGACTGATCAGAGATGCAGCCAAGAGGCCCATGATCACTCTGGATGAACTGATCTACAGCTGAGGTGGGAGAGTCTGTCCAGAGGACAACAATCAGTCTACACTGAACAAATCTGGCCTTTATGGAAGAGTGGCAAGAAGAAAGCCATTTCTCAAAGATATCCATTAAAAAGTCTGGTTTAAAGTTTGCCACAAGCCACCTGGGAGACTCACCAAACATGGAAGAAGGTGCTCTGGTCAGATGAAACCAAAATCAAACTTTTTGGCCACAATGCAAAAACGATATGTTTGGAGTAAAAGCAACACAGCTCATCACCCTGAACACACCATCCCCACTGTCAAACATGGTGGTGGCAGCATCATGGTCTGGGCCTGCTTTTCTTCAGCAGGGACAGGGAAGATGGTTAAAACTGATGGGAAGATGGATGGAGCCAAATACAGGACCTTTCTGGAAGAAAACCTGTTGGAGTCTCTAAAAGACCTGAGACTGGGACGGAGATTTATCTTCCAACAGGACAATGATCCAAAACATGAAGACAAATCTACAATGGAACGGTTCACAAATAAACATATCCAGGTGTTAGAACGGCCAAGTCAAAGTCCAGACCTGAATCCAATCCAGAATCTGTGGAAAGAGCTGAAGACTGCTGTTCACAAACGCTCTCCATCCAACCTCACTGAGCTCCAGCTGTTTTACAGGAAGAATGGGAAAGAATTTCAGCCTCTGGATGTGTTAAACTGATAGAGACAAACCCCAAGAGACCTGCAGGTGTAATTGCAGCAAAAGGTGGCGCTACAAAGTGTTAATGCAAGGGGGCCGAATATTACAAATATAATATTATTATATTTGTTAAAAAGTTTGTTGAATCTTGACAAAACATTGAAATTTTATATCTTTTATATCTTGAAATGTGCTTGAAATGTGGCAAAAGTTTGAAAAGTTCAAGGGGGCCAAATACTTTCACAAGGCACTGTACATAAAGGTGATGCCTGGAACGGATGTATGCATTGCCTGAAAACTGGCCTGATTTGAATAGTTTTGAAAAATGTGGAGTGAATTTGATTTTATATACCAGTTTCTATAACAGCATCTAAAAGTTTTTCAGCTTTTTCAGTTTCTTTTAATTTGAGTCTCAGTTATGAATGTAGAACACACACTGTGGTACCTTTTACAACAGAGCCTTAAGTGAAAAAAAGTTTTTTTTATTTTTTGGAAAATAAAGAAAATGATATGGATGATAATTTGGATGACACAATCCATCCAAATTATGTCCCTAACAATCCTCAACAAAAAGGTCAGTGTCTTTATTTAAAATGTGGTTAACAGCAATAGCACAGACTGGAGTGGAAGACTAATCCATTTTTCTGTGTCATTCAAGACATCTATCTTTTTCTCAAATGGACTGCACACATCTGGAGGATGTTAGACTCTCAGCAGTGGCACTGGGGGCCCACTACTGGAGGGTCAGGTCTAAATTAGATGGCTTAAACCACTGAACGTGAGTTATATTCCACACTTTAATTCACATAATAGCAACATCTGAGTGGCACATTCCAACCGCACATTCAAAGTTATGCTGGGCTCACGAACAGGAGGTTCAGTAGCATGTGTGACGATGAAATACGCAGATTAGCTTCTCCAATGATGGGTTTTTTGTTTTGTTTTTTGTTTTGTTTTTGGCTCTTAGTGTCACTAAGAAAGGGAAACTCATCATCATCTGCTACTACAGCTCTATCACTCAGAGCAAGAGGCCTCGAAAGAAAACAGTAGCCGTTGACAAGGAAAACAGGGCCCCAGTGAAAGGCCCTGCTGATTCAGAGGATATGGCCTCCAGTAATGAAAATAAAGCCTCGTGTAAATCCAGACCATCTAGAGACAGACGGGTCAGAGGCTCTCAGGAGCAGACCGCAAAATGATCAGAACCCTCGAAAGAATGGACGCTTTGTAAGAGCATCACTGCGGAGCACCAATAATCCAGAGAGAAAGTTCATTCCCTGTTTGAAAATATATTAGTAGACCAGCATGAAGAGGCTTTGTCTTCAGACCACACACAGAACTTTGAATTAGTGCAGTGTTACTGAGTGTCAACTCTCTCAACTATGACAAATTTCACAAAGCTGCACTAATTGCTGTTTTAAATAAACAGCTGATGTTGGGCTCTATTTTTAAAACCCCAAATCAGAAACTTTATGGGATGGAAAATGCAATAAAACACGGAGGTTTTCTTTTTTTCCTATTTACTTTGACTTGTATTTGTTTCAGACGGTACAGAGCCAAAATATTTCTTTTTTTTAAATCTCATTTCATTTTTTTATTGTTGGATGTCTATCCAGTTTTGCATTTTAGGCCTGCAACTCAATCCAAAAATAAAAAAGTTAGATTCTAAGCAAAATAAGAATTATAAAAATCCAAACAACAATGAAATATGTAAAAAAGAGCTTTTCTGGAGCAAAGATGAGCAGGGGATCTTCATTTTCTCAAGTGTACATGGCATTAGCAAATCAATTTATCAAATGACAGCTGCATTTAGAATAAGTGTACTTCTGTACACTCCACAAAGAAGAAAAAAAAATCCACAACTCTGTTTACTCTGCATGGATAAATAAACAAAATCAATGTTTGCCATATCTGCAAACTGGCCTTACTTCATATTAAATGCTTCATATACATCCAATACAATTTGTTATGATATCATACTTTTAAAAGAATAATATACGTACAGTGTATGTACATGGATGGATGGATGGATAGATAGATAGATAGATATTGATAGATAGATAGATAGATAGATAGATAGATAGATAGATAGATAGATAGATAGATAGATAGATAGACCTATATAATTTTTAAATAGGTGATGAGTGAATGTCTCGTTGGAATAAAACATAGCTGGTTTCATCTGTCAAATTCAATCAACTCTTGAGTATAAGGCCAAGGCCCTGAATGACATTTCAGCACACACTGGGTTTCTTTATTGGAGAAATGTTGATCTTTATCTAAAAGATTCATTGCAGTCAATCATGTCGAGACGCCATGAATTATGACACTAATATTCAAACGATCGAATTTTGTTTTTGACATGAAGGAGATTGAGAACTGAACTGCAGATGTTCTGCTCAAGTGGAATAATAAACACTGAGAGGACCATGTGAAGCATGTTCGGACCGTATGACAGTGTCAGTCTTTGTGATGGATTTTTTTTTTTTTTCACTTTCAGATCTCTGGAACTAATCAGAGGCACTGCAGCATATATGAGTTTAAAAAAGCAGAACAACAGTGGGTTCCTCGTGTGTGTGCGTGTGTGCGTGTGTGTGTGTGTGTGTGTGTGTGTGTGAAAAGTCTCTCTCTCTCTCTTCTTTTTCTTTTTCTATTTATTCTTTATTTTCTCTTCTCTTCTATATTTAATTCACTCCTACGTCAAAGCTATAAAATATTCAAACAATGATAAATGGGCACCTATAGATGTTGGAATGATTAGATAAATAATTATCTGATTTTATCAAAATCATTGTTGACTGATTTTTGGCAGATAATTATTTATTTGGAGTCCAGGGAACCATGAAGCATGCAGTCGGGAGTCAGTGAGTGTCCATAAACCTTTTAGATATCACCTTCTTCAAATCCCTTGAAGAAATAGCAAGTATTGCCATTTGATTAATGAAATATCTTGGTCTATTCCCATGTGAAAGAGAATCCTGTCATCAATCCTGTGGGTCTTGATGCATCAGATGTACAATACTTTGTATTCTATTTTCTTCCTCTCTGTGTTACAGTGTTCATTGTAGGTGCAATATTCCAGGAATGGTGCTAAATATCAAACCTATTTTAACTCCCAAGCAGTCAGCATCCGACTCTAAAGAAGCTTTCCTTGTTATAAATGAAATATTGCCTCCATTGACTGTCCTCAGACAGCCACTATATCATCCCAATCCCCAAGAGATCGCATGTATTTACCTCAAACCAGTTAGTACCTCTGAAATCATCTTCTCACCACCTTGATGTTCTCACTCCACCAAATCTTCTGGAACAATGAGCCATGAAAACATCTAATGTCTGGCTTAATACTCACGAATGTGTGCAGAAAATTGGTGATGCCACTTTCACAAGACCTTTCACTGTTGCAGGGAGGTAAAGCCTGACATGACCCTGAGCTAATGCTCCACCTTCTGGTTAAATGGCCAGCCAGATGTTGAGGTGATCACATGCTGACTTTGGATACCTCATCTACTTGACATCTGTAGCTTTGGTGGATGCTTTAATGGGAAGTGGTTTGGGTTTTTTAGTCTGGGTGGCCCATGTGGGAAATCTCGATAATTGCAAAATGATGCTGTCCTAAAAGAATGCCTGCTACCGAGTAAAGAAGAAGATCTGATATCGTTTCAGGATCTGACAGTGTTTCAGTGCCATGGAGATATGAGGTAAACTGAAATAAATACACCACTCTTCTATTTGACAACCTACATCAGTGCTTGGGCAGGGCCTGTCCGCTTAGTATTTATGGAAGAAATGAATTCACAAAGAAACATATGAGGAGTTCTCCACACTGCGGATGCTGTTGCCATGGTAAAGGGAACACACGGTTTAGCTAGGCATGTTTTCAAGGTGTGGTGTGAGTGTGGTAGGAGCCTTTCCCGTCACATCCAGTTTGTTCCATTCCCGCTGCTTGCTGACTGCGTACATCCGTTTCGAGGCATGTGTGTTTGCAAGGACTAATGATGTACATTATAAGAATGTGAGCTTTCACCACATCAGCAGGAGGAGACAGACCCATGGGTTGAAGTATGGAAGTGAGCTCAGGCAACCAGAATGTGGGCTACACTCTTAAAACACCACATAAAAGGGGGCCCTCTCCATTTTGTGGGAATCCAAAGTTTTTTTTTTTTCCCCTTTCCCCCACTGCCAAATCTTTCCAGCTGAAGGTCTCATGATGAGAATACGTTAAATCGTGTTTGCTGAGTGATAGATGAACATGGAAAATTAGCTACTGTTCTTTAAACTGCTGACGCACCTCCGCAGACCTTACAGTGACCGCATTTAAAACAGATTCAGTACTGTAATTAAAAGGCAGGCGTGAACTCATATGGCAACATCGATCTGTCCCAGAACTGAAATTTTAGTTACCTGAACTATCTCTGATTAGTTAAATTAAATTTAGTTAAATGGAAAGAGGTTGGAAACACGCGCTTGGTTAACAGGCATATCAAGGCCAAGTTCAAAGTAGGAATCGATGGGGCGCGTTCAAAAAAAATACTGCTGCTCAGTAGGCAGCACGTTACATTAACGATAGCCAGCGCAGCAGGGGGAAACTTTTAAAGCCCGAGGGCATCACTTGAATGCCATTCACTATTTCCACTGAGTAGTAAAACAGCTGCTGGCCCTAAGACAAGCAGACGAGAGAAAAATCAGAACAGTGTGTCTTCTCAAGATTCCCCAAAAGCAATACCAATAAGTGATTGTCTGGCAAAGGCTGGCCTTGGACAAACACAAGTAGTGAGAAGAGTCCACTATATCTCTGCCAAGAGAGATACCGGAGGGAGTCAGGTAGTAAAACTCAATATATACAGCCTCTAAAAAAAGAACGCATCCCCTAAAAACTTCATGAACCACCTTTTCAAAGTGGTAATAGAAAATCTCACACTGCAGATAAAAATTTACTGGAGATATTTCTTAGCAGGTGTGTTTATCATTATTTCTCAAGATGTTCTCTACAAGGAGAATTTTTCTAAACCCACTGAATTTGTGGAAGGAGCCACTGCATAAATATTACACTTGGGAGAGACTTTTTCTGAATTGCATACTTATAATGCTATAAAGAAATAAACTGTTGCAACAAGCCTGAATTATTTCTTTCTACTATGCATTCTTCAGTGCTGTGAAAACTTCTTGAATAAAACAACAATGCATCTCAAAAGTTGTCAAAAGTCTTCTTAACACAGCCAGACATTATCTTGGCTTTCTTTATGACCTCACATGCTGTCACAGACGTTGCTCTCAGCAATATCTTTGTTGGTGAACTATTCTTGAAGAAGGTTAATATGCTCTTAAATTTCTTCCGTTTGTAAACCAGATGGTTAAGACAAGCAGACGAGAGAAAAATCAGAACAGTGTGTCTTCTCAAGATTCCCCAAAAGCAATACCAATGCTCTTGGTATAGCTGGAAACATTAAAGCTCTTTAAAGATGGCTTTGTAACCTTTTACACTCTGAAGTCCTTAAAATTATTATTATTATTGTTGTTCTTGGTACTGTTGTTATTGTTATTATTATTATATATGTGACCCGTACATTCATACCCAGTGCTTTTAATATGTCGCACAACCTGTACTTAATCCATCCATCCATCAAATTTTTAGTATTGTAATGCTGGTTCATTTTCCTACTTCCTAAATAACATTGGTAACATCTATAACATCTTTTTGTTTGTTTAGTAGTTGTTATTATCATTGACACAGTGGTGATTTGGACTTTAAGTTCACAACAAGCTGGTTCCCAGTTTTAATCGTGGCTGTGGTCTTTATATGGAATCTTTATGTTATATGCCTGTGTAGATTTTCTCTGGGTATTCTGACTCCCACCCACACAGCTTAAAGGGTACATACTAGGGATGCAACGGTACTCGGTAAAATACGGTACGGTTCGGTACGACCTGTACGACCTGCATGTTCCAATAACTTTGCATTGGACTTGCACGTGAGCGTGCATGCCTTTTAGGCAACACTGCATGTCAATGTCCACTCGCCTCCGCTCACTCACAGTGACCAGCCGATCACACTTTGGCCGGATGGCTGCAGCTCATAGACGCAGGAAAAGAAGAAAAAAAAACAAGCAGGCATGGCCAGCGGTAGCGGAGAAATTGGGAAAAACTTTTTTAATCACCGGTGGGAGCATTTTGGTTCTGCTGTTGAATACTCCGGTGAGGGAGTGAAAACAGTAAACAGTTAACAGAATGCAACCTCCCTAAACCCCGATCTTACCTGCGTAAGATACAGTTGTTACCAGCTGTGCGTCTTGGCGCAGCTGATCTGCTTTTTAAAATACTGCAGAACGAATCATTGGATGCACATTTAAAGATCACAAACAATTAATGTTCCTGTCCCTCCTCGACCACCAACAGTTTCAGACATATCGGAAATAAATTCCCGCATCCAACCTTTTCCAGCTTGACACCAGAGACAAAGATCTCCTTGGTTTCCTCCACAGCAGACATCTGGATGAGATCATGCCACAGCTGTACAGACTGACGTGTCTGACCGTGACTATTCCCACATCCACCACAACTGCTGACCAGACATCCTCTGACCTCAAGAGAATAAAAACGTATGCAAGTAGTTCAAATTCAAAAATACTTTATTAATCCCCCAAGGGGGAAATTCAAGTTTCAGTACACCAGTCCGGTGTACTAGGGGAGCTGCTAGCACTCCTTTTCTTGCCCGGTCCCGTGGTCCGAGTGCTAACTCCAGTTAACAGTCGTTAACAGCCGTTAAAACAGTTAACAGCCGTTAAAACAGTTAACAGCCATTAAAACAGTTAACATCCGTTAAAACCAGTATATCTCCATAATGATGACAAGTGAGATATCTCCAGGTCAGCGGAGGAAACACCGATGAACCAAACCATCTCCTCTTGGAAGACTGAGCTCCAGTTAGTCCGGCGAGTGACGGAGCCGACCGTCCCAGAGCCGGGTTCATCATGCGGACCGGACCGGGCCCTTGTCGTCTCCCCCGGCGGTGCTGGGCCCCACCAGGTCACCAAACGGCTGACCGCAAATCACCACAAACCGGGCACAAACTGGAGCGTCCAGTGTCCAGCGTCGCAGGGATAAGTCCCCGGAGCAGCACATGTAGCCTCCATGCCAGGCGTCGTCCAGGCAACGGTTTGCCCAATACGGTGATGCGTAATCAAGAAGTAAGAGCTGTTTGTGCACGTCCACATGTGACCAGGTGGACGCACATTTATTCCATTTGGACGCGCTCTTTTACGCACCGACATGCGAGTTGCGCTTTCCGCACTCGGTATCTTGCGATCGCGGGTAGCGGGTGGTCTGAAGCTGTACCGAATCCGTACCAAAACCGTGACACAAAAACCGCGGTATGGACCGTACCATGAGCCATCTGTACCGTTGCACCCCTAGTACATACTACAGAAAACAACAGACAGCACACAACCTGTTGGGGTGTATGAAATGACTATTCAAAGATTTACGCAACCGTGTCACATTCATTGGGACCACATTGATCTAAACACCTAGTGTTCAGTTTTTCAGATTTGCAGGTTACTGTGACATCACAGGCCCATATCAGAGTAGCTGATGTATCTCAATTAATAATATGTGTAGATTTCACTATGCCACATGCCCATCTGTTTTTATCGACATTTATCTGTTCCACTTGTATTATTAATATGCTCTGTATGGGCAGCCTTCAGACTGCTGCCAAGATTATTAAATAAAAATAGACAAGCAAACACAATGAAGAAATTCATCACGACAAAAACAACAAGAATCCACACAGCAGCAGGAACTGCTGTTGCATTTTGCAGGGAGTCGTGCATGTCACTCTGAATGCATGACTGATGGACTGCGAGGTGTCCAGGGTGTAAATGAACTCAGTAGGGATTCATTCATTCAGGCCACCTGTTGTTCTGTCAGATGGAAAGCGGCTGCCTGTGTACCTGTGTGGGGACAGCACAGCAGTCTTCCTCATAAACCTTCTCACCTCTGCAGGGCTCGGAGACAACTCTGTAAACCAGGTACCATAGACCGGGAAAACTCAGGCGCAGCGGCCATGCTGAGAAGGTGAGGGAGGGCACAAGGACAATAGATCGAAAAAATGGATGGACAGAAAATGTGTCAGGCTGCATTTACCATTCTCTTCACGTGTTATATATGCAACAGACTTTTCCATCAGCTCCCTTCATGATACAGTAACTCATTTATCAAGACAGAGGGTGTCTCATGAGGTTAAAAACAACAGTTAATTTGATCATAGTGTATAGAAGGCAAAGCAAAACATTTATGGGATACAAACATACTATGAAAAGTAAATGCCAAATGAGTTTCTCCTGTGCATGTTCTGAAAACTGAGACAAGCTTGCCCTCTGCTGTACAAGAAAGAAATGTGCTAGTCATTTTTACAGATTATTCTTAATCAAGTTATGGAGAAATGTGCTGTTCAAGCATCTTCCACACAGAAACAGCAAAACTAAATAAAGAGGCTTGTGCTTGAGTAATGGGAAAAAGAAAGTATAGCCTCTTTCAGTTTTAGGGGGTTTTATGTTCATCGAAGAGCAAATAGAGTAAATAAATAAATAAATCATGAGTATGGCTTTTTTTTTCTCTAAAAGGAAATGTCAGATGATACCAAAGTGGAGATGTTTGGTGAAGGTTGGCCAGAGAAAACCAAGCACAGCTTTTCTGCACAAAGACCTCATAGCAGCTCTAACGCATGGAGGTGGAGGACTGACGACATGGACTAGTCCTGCCTCCACAGGACATCAGCACGTTGACGTTACTGATGGAAACACACATACGAGTATGAACTTTGGGCAAAACAGGTTAAAGCAACATGAAAATGATCAGCAGCAAGTCTACAACAGAATCAAGGTGCCCTTTTAAAGTCCAAACATCAGCCTGATAGAAATGCTCTGCTGGGACTAGAGTGCTGTAATGCCTGCAAACCACAATTACTTCAAACAACGCTGTCAACAACACACATGCCAACAGTCTCCCAGATATACAATTATGTGCAAGACAGATAACATCAGACAAAAAAATTAACGCTTCAAGTTATTGATATTATTAATAAAGTTGGCTGTTCAAGCTACAATAATAAATCATAGGATGTAATTTTGTTATTCAAACACTATTTCTGTATTTTGGTTTGGTATTGTTAAATAAATGTCTAGCATTGTGGTTCATCTTAGATTGAACTTAGATTGAATTTACCTCATTGTAAGACCTGGTAAAGACCACTTTTTACTTTTTTTTAAATGTAATTAATTCATTAATTTCTGGTTTGTTTGTTGTTTTTTGTAAAGTCCCACAGTGACAACAGGAGTATATGCAGATATTTTTGTATCTGCTTATTCTAATTTTGCCAGACGTGAATATGCTGGTTTCAGTAAAAACTTTCAAAGTCCTCTCAAAACACCTCATTAAGGTTTATGATCATTCTCCATTTGCCAGTTAAACAGGAAATATGACAAGTATTCTGAGTGCATCTAAAGCCACTATGTTACAATGGATGTCATTATCCCTAATTAGTACAAAGAGACCTTTGATTGTTGATTGTTGAGAAGTTGATTTGGACTCATTCTTAAATAAACTCTTCTGTTGCTGCAAATAATCATTAAGCACCTGAGGTTCATTGATGTGCTGCTGAAAACACTAATAACAGCTGCAGGATTATTTAGTTTGTTTTTTTTAAAAGCTTGCTCTATATTGTATATAAAACCCATTTTGTTGCATCACATCATCATCAACAGTGAGAAAATAAATCCAGGGGACTGAGCAGGATATAAATTTTCCATTTCACCCTCTCCATTGTTCATTTCTATGGATTTCATGCCCGAGAGCAATACTTTCACAATGACGCTTGATAGAAAGTGTTTGTTCAGTCCCTTGAAATGAAATGAGGATTTTCAAAGAAGCTTGTCCCAGAATGACTGGGCTTGAAGAGAAAGTTCTCCCTCTGGAATATCCCTTGTGTTAATCCACATAATAGACCATATGCCCAGGGTCAGCTCACTGACTACAGAAGGAATTATTAAGATCCTAATCGCATGTACAATCGCACGTACAATCGCACGCACAGTCTGATTACATTGGTAATGGACAAGTGATGCTATGTCCTACTTTGACCTGTAGATAATGGCATGTTATGATGTCCATTGGATTCTCTGTCATAACAGAGCTGACTGGACTCAACATTAGCTCATCCTCTGAATCAATCACAGCACAGTGACCAATCAGATTACAGTAAATGCCAGTATCAAATGAGGTTTAGGCTACTACAGACCTAACAACATTGGTAAGTTATGAGGGCAATGGTTTCCCTTTGTTTGAGGGTAAAGATATGTCCTGAATACAAGGGCTGCTACTCACATCAGGGATGTGTACAAAATATAAATACTCGTGCACACAAAAATGTTTGGAGCATTATCTACTTAAAATCATTGTTGAGAAAAAAAAAAAAAACTTGTCACACTACTCTTTGACAAAGGCCCAGGAGTCTTGTCGTGATTTTGTACGAGTCAAAGCAAATCTTGAGCAAAGCAGCAGGTCCTTTTCTTTCTTTTTTTTCAACAAGGAACTATTCGGAGAGCTTTATTATTTTTGGGCACTTTGTGCACATTTGACAAGTTGAATATAAGGTCTGCTGTGCCATTACAGTTTTGGTTCAGTGCCTCACTCAACTGACAGCCAAGAGAGCTGAAATGACGTCGGCAACAACAAAGTCAGTGAACTGGTTCATTCTACAATCAGCTAGTCTGTCTGCTTGCACAGAGAGCAGCTGCACACACAACCTGAAATGGGTCTGGAGATGTCAGGCTGTAATGATGTATGCTGTGGGTATACTGGGTGTGTTGATATTGTTTCATGTATGAATATTGTATGATCTGCTGAATTGGGTGGCATCACAAAAAAGAAAAAAGATGTCATAGATGGGAGTAAATCGTGGAGCTCAGTGGTATGATGGTCAGCACTGCCACATCATAGTAAACTGAAACCATCATGAAGTTTCAGAGCCGCGCAAATGACAACGCAGTGTTGGAAAAGCCCACATGTGAACTTATTGTAACTATAAAGCTAATTTGTACTGGGAGGTATTCACGGAAAAAAAGAGGGTGACCAAGATTTTGAACAAACAAGTAAAAAACATTTGAATATTTCAGCAGAATATAAACTATAAGTGCATGCACAATGAGGTATGGGTCATTTCTGAAATACCAGGTACCAAGTAAGTCAGAACTGGCTTTCATGTTCCTGAGTGTGACCAGTTTGCATCTTGCTGTTAACCTTTACTCCTGAAGGCATCTTTTGATGGTAGCTTTTGGCAATGAAACATCTACCTTCTCCAGAATATTCTTGACTTTCGTTGATGTTGTGAAGGGGTTTTCCTTGACTAAGGAAAGGATTGTGCAATCAAAATATCAAAATGGTAGCTATCACATACAAGCCCAACATCTGATATCATGTTCAGAGCTTAATAAAATAAGGTCTAAAATAATGAGGGCATGGAGCACAGCTGTCCAAATACTTTTGAGCCCCTGAAAATGGGAATATTTTTACTTAAAATGGCCAGACTCTGAAGCTGAAAGTCCACATTTTTAATCACAACTTGTGATCAAAGTGTAGATTTTTTTTTATTTCAAATTACTTCCTACTTGAAATTGTTCAACTTGACAAAACCGACCTCCAAAGATAGGAGGATGAAGTTTTGTGCTTTTAAAACCGCAAAGTACCTTCACACATGTGGGTCCACTGATGTCTGAAGACATTAAAGGCAGTGGGCTCCATCTTAATAAATCAACTCTAAATCTGCATTGATCCTAAAACAACACTGTTAAAGAACAACAGTGGTATTTCTAACTCTCAGCTGTGAGCTGTATCTTCCAGCAGTACTGCTGCTCATTGATGTGAAATGTATTCTGGGATATTTTGTTGTCTCCAGTCTACCCAAGTTTCCACTGGATACATCCTCAATAAAACTGGTGGAGTAAGAACTCATTCAGGGATTTCAGTCGTCTGCTAGAGGCAGACTTTGAAGTCCACAAGCACACAAATACAGACACGAATGAAAACTGAGAGACCCACTCTCTGGATCTGTTCCCTCATTGAAACTGCAGTCATTACCACCCCGTATATTTAATGCTTTTCTGTGGCTCTCAGAAACGGTTTCTCAATGTGATCTACTGTTTCACAGCAGTCACACACAACTGCTACATTTCACTTAATAGATCCGTGGCTAGGCTGTGGTCCCAGAAGACGGAGCGGCACGCCTCATTAATATCCATTTTTGAGAACTTAGAAATCCAAGCAACACTGGGTTCCTGTTACCATAATGACCTGTTTTATGAGGAGACCAAAAACATGGCCTGGCAAAAGATTAAAGATTACAAATATTAAAGCAGCAACAGACCACTGCTCACACACACACACACACACACACACACGTACATATATATAGATATATATATCTATATATATATATATATATATATATATATATATATATATATATATATATATGTATACTACTCAAAAAAATTAAAGGAACACTTTGTAATCAGAGTATAGCATCAAGTCAATTAAACTTCTGGGATATTGATTTGGTCAGGTAAGTAGCAGAGGGGTTGTTTTAATCAGTTTCAGCTGCTTTGGTGTTAATGAAATTAACAACAGGTGCACTAGAGGGGCAACAACGAGACGACCATCAAAACAGGAATGGTTTTACAGGTGGAGGCCACTGACATTTTTTTTCCCCTCCTCATCTTTTCTGACTCTTTTTCACCAGTTTTGCATTTGGCTAGGGTCACTGTCACTACTGTTAGCATGAGGCGATACCTGGACCCTACAGAGGTTGCACAGGCAGTCCAACTCCTCCAGGATGGCACATCAATACGTGCCATTGCCAGAAGGTTTGCTGTGTCTCCCAGCACAATCTGAAGAGCATGGAGGAGATTCCAGGAGAGCTGGACAGGGCTGTAGAAGGTCTACAACCCATCAGCAGGACTGCTATCTGCTCCTTTGTTCAAGGAGGAGCAGGAGGAGCACTGCCAGAGCCCTACAAAATGACCTCCAGCAGGCCACTGGTGTAAATGTCTCTGACCAAACAATCAGAAACAGACTTCATGAGGGTGGCCTGAGGGCCCGACGTCCTCTAGTGGGCCCTGTGCTCACTGCCCGGCACCGTGGAGCTCGATTGGCATTTGCCACAGAACACATGAATCGGCAAGTCCGCCACTGGCGCCCTGTGCTTTTCACAGATGAGAGCAGGTTCACCCTGAGCACATGTGACAGACGTGAAAGGGTCTGGAGAAGCCGTGGAGAACATTATGCTGCCTGTAACATCATTCAACATGACCGGTTTGGTGGTGGGTCAGTGAAGGTCTGGTCCATATCCATGGAGGGACCACAGACCTATACAGACTAGACAACGGCACCCTGACTGCCATTAGGTATGAGGATGAAATCCTTGCACCCATTGTCAGACCCTATGCTGGTGCAGTGGGTCCTGGGTTCCTCCTGGTGCACGACAATGCCCGTCCTCATGTGACGAGAGTATGCAGGCAGTTCCTGGAGGATGAAGGAATTGATCCCATTGATTGACCCCCACGGTCGCCTGACCTAAATCCAGTAGAACACCTCTGGGACATTATGTTTCCATCCATCCGACGCCGCCAGGTTTCACCTCAGACTGTCCAGGAGCTCAGTGATGCCCTGGTCCAGATCTGGGAGGAGATACCCCAGGACGCCATCCGTCGTCTCATTAGGAGCCCCGACGTTGTCAGGCATGCATACACGCACGTGGGGGCCGTACAAATTACTGTATACCATTTTGAGTTGCTGCAATGAAATTTCAGCTAAATGGACTAGCCTGCCGCATCATTTTTTCACTGTAATGTTTGGGGTGTCTTTGAATTCAGCCCTCTGTAGGTTGATAATTTTCATTTCCATCAAATGATGTGGCATCCTTTTGTTCCTAACACATCACCCAGTCCATATCAGTAGAAATAAACAGCAGGATTTTTTTTCCCATTGAGATCTGATGTGGTTTTAAAGTGTTCCTTCAATTTTTTTTGAGCAGTATATATATATATATATATATATATATATATGCGCCTGATGGATCAATAGTCTTCCTGCCCAACTTCAACAGCAATTAACATCTCCATTTTGCAGAGAGAGAAAAAAATAAATGCTGAGGCTGCATTCTTCCAGATTTGAGAAAAAGAAATCCTCCATCCAGACCTGGAATAACATGACAACCAGATCGATCACCTGTAATATAAGTCTGTCCATTACTCAGAGAAATCCTGCTTTTTAACAAATTAACCTCCCTTGGAGAGGTTAAATAAATGAATAAATCTGAGTAGTCTAATCTTTATATATTTTTTTTAATTATTATCCAATGCAGTCACAACAGGACACTGAACAGCTTTTTCCAACAAGTAGTGTAGATGATACAGATCCCCTCCTACTAAAGGAATGCTGACTGTTCACCACTTTACATGGACACATTGTTTTAAGCCCTGAATGTGTAAGAATAGAAGAACAACTTCATCCAACAATCCAAGAGCAGTTATTGTTACACTGCTGATGATCTTGCGTTTCACAGTACGACGAAGCACCAATTCACAAGACAAAAGAGGCTCAGAGATCATGGTATTAAAACTTTGGATCCATGGCCAGGAAACTGTCCATGTCTTGATCTCACTGAGAACCTGTCTGTGTTCCACATTCAGTGAGTCTACAAAGTAAATGTTTCCAATGCCAAGCAGCTTCACAATTTCATCAAGCAAGCCAGAGACCTATTACAGACAGACTTGGATTGCGTGGTTCAGTAAATTCAGGTTCTGCTTTTTTTTTTTTTTTTTTTTTTGGATGTCAGAAAGAAGTCAACGCTCCTGACAGGTTGAGCACAACGACTGAATCCCAACAGTCTACACTTAATCACCTAAAAGGCTACATATAGGGTGAGAATACCTCCTGGATCATACTATTAGATTCTCAGAAATGGACTTCAGGAATGGGGCGACACCAGTCCTCCAGCATACTTTGTTGATAATGACTTTTTTTCACCTTAAATCTCAATTCATGAAACAAAAAATGCTGTGACTATGCATTCTTCTAATATCCATTAATGGTGTCATTAATTCTGTCAGAAAAGTTGGAGTAGCAAATTTAAGAACATTTTCTGACTGATCAAGCATCCAGGTTCATGTAATTAATCAAACCATTCTTTCTGTATTAACTGATGCAGCTACTAACATCCTGACATTGTTTGTGCTGGGTGTGCTGGCATCGTGCACAGGGTGCCCCCATGTGGTGAAAGGTGACACAAAAGCAACGTGTGAATCACTGAAGTGAATTGCAAAATTAAGAGACAGGCTGAGGGTATCTTGAAACCTTTAATAAAACAAAATACAAATATGGAACAAATCTTCTGTTGTACAAAGAGTTTACTAACACACAAATTACTATCCACAGTATGCAGCAGAAAGAACAAGGTTGACTTATGTCACTGCTACAGATGAAAAACGCTTCATCTTAATCTCAAAATGGGCTTCGGAGATCCATAAACGGGGAAATGGATATGGAAAATAACAAAGTGACCTCTTTCACTCTGACATTTCTGAAGTGCTATTTGTAACAGCACATGGCATCAACGTATGTTGCAATAACAGTGAGGCAGTGTGGCATTTCTATCATCTCCGTTTGGCTGATACAGTACATCAGCCAGTTAAAATGGAATATGGCTCCCAGCTGGAGTCTCGTGAAGGTTTCAATTACACGGTTTAAGCTATACGCCGTGGGGAACAGATGGATGCGTACACGAGCCCGTGTGTGACATTTCAGGGATGAGAATGAAATGTAGAAGCCCTTTTGTTGTAAATAATTCTGAGGTCCTGTCCGCACATCACATTACACATTTTACAAGAAAGAGTAGAAATGAACATCCACATACGGCTGCTGCAGGGCTGCGTCTCTGCACTCAAACCAGCACAGGCTGGAGACGTGAACAGATGTGGCAGCTCGTTCATTTGAGGCTGCGGTTACACATGCAAATATGTAGTCTACTGTATGTGCAACAATTAAAAACAATTCTGATAGAGAACAAAAGAAAAACATAGATGTAATAACCAAAATGCAAAAAAAAAAAAAGCAAGAGGTCAGACTGTAGATACGTTGCCACAATCAGCCAAATGAACCAATACGTGCTCTTAAACTCTCATAACAAAGGACTTTTTCAGTCATTAAATATAAAATATATATTATTTAGATATGCTTAACTTTCTCACACTTTTTAAGCTCAAGAATATGACAATATAACACATTCATGTGATGTTTACGATACAGTTGGCAAAATCATAATAAAATAAAATGCTGGTCTGCAGTATGAACCCGTGCTGGACATATTTATCGTTCCGACTGAAACAGAGTGTCAGCATCCACTGAGAGGTTCAAAGATACGTCAGATGTGTTTGGATGAAGATGCCGAAAGCTGATAGTTCTGACCTCAGTTTTTAATAAAACACGTTAAACAATCACTAGTTCTGTCTGTTGAAAGTAAAACATTCTTCGTCACTTGAGTTGAATGACGTCTAGTAAAGGGGCTTCAGGAAAGACAAGAACCAAAATATTACATCACATTCATCGATGGTTTCATGAAACATTGAAAAATGATTACAGGCACTTCTTTTTCTGTGAGGCTTTGCTCTCCTTCCATGCCGAGACCTTCAACTCTCACTTCCAGCATCCATATGTCTAGTCGTCAACACTCAGCAAAATAATATACCCACATGGAAATATAACTGTGTTCTGATGAGGTGCTCAAAGCTTTGAGGTTAAATCAATGACAGCAACTGTATGAAAAAGTCTGCAGTCTATAGACCTTTTATTTCTTTGAGTGTTTTGCATCTACGCGGTTATTTGTTGCCATGTAGCATCCCTTTTATATTTTTTGCCTAAGAGTCTGCATTTTGTGTCTTTGTAGCCACTTAATTCTATTTGTTTTATCCATATAATTGTCTTGCATCTCATTATTTTGTATCCCTTTGCAATTGTTTGGTTTGGTTTGTATTCTCTCTGGATCATCACTGCCAACTTCAGGACTCCAGTCAGCAAAGCACCAGGTACCAGGTTTTTAAACAACGCCATGACCAGAACCAACTACTTAAGCTATTTATCTGCAATTTCCTATTTATACCACTAGATGTCACAGTATTCGGCAGTATTCGAGGTTAAGAGTTGATACAGCACATTTCTTTCTTTTCCAAAAAATACAATCAAATATTCATGATTGTGAGCATATCTGGGATCTTTTTGGACCCTTTTTCTTCTACACCTCCACACTGTTCTGTAAGAGCAGTAAAGCCATAGACGAGTCTGGGACAGCAGTCTGGAGGTGCGCTGGAAACGTCGCACCACTAACCTCAACTGTTCGAATCAGTTTAACTTCAAATATCTCACAATTCCTCAATTCTAGTTCAACAGCGAACACTTGAGCGAAACATATATTTGAAAAAAAGCTTAAGTTTACTATCAAAAGGTATTTACAAAATTTATCCCAACTTGTATGCAAATATATGTTTCTAATAAAATATGCCATATTTCCATTTGGGCAATCGGCTGGACTACCGTCGCTGATATTTCCTGGGCAACAAGCTCAGAACATTTTGCATACTACAGCTCATCTTCCACATATTTAATGTGAAATTAACAACAAAAATGTAAAACACACACACACAAACTCTGAAACAAAATATTACACTCAGAATTCATGGAATTCAAGCAATATTCACCACCACAAATGATTACAAAAAAAAATACAAAACACTTGAGTTGATCACGTTGATGGAAAGAAATCAAAAGCAAGTTTGAAAGTCAAAACTCACAACAAACCATGTGCAAAGTTGAGCGATATTTTGAAGGCCACAAGGGCATCACACTGTTATTGGAACCCCGTTCACTCTGAAAAAAGCTAAATAAAAAAGCTAAATGTTCATCAAATGTCAGGCAATAGATCACAACAGTGAGCACACGCTCTGAACCCTGCTCGACCTTCTCTGCGGCGTCACTGGTCAAAGGCTTACAATACTCAGCTTTTCATTTTATTTTTAATGTTTGAATTTTTTTATCTATAAAAATACAAAAATAAAATACACAAACCCAATTGAAAAAAATCAGCTGACAAAAATACTATTTGCATGAATCTTGCTTCAAGATTTTTTTTTTTCTTTTTTTAATGATGCAGTATCAACAGTTTCATGAAACCTGGGGGACTCAATCATGTCATGAAAATGAGACATTCAAACTATTTTTGTTTTTTTAGTTTTGCTTGTTTGTGGGGGCGTGACATCCAGGAAGGAAAATACTTAATTTTGTACAACAGAGTATCAGGGCCACACTGAGAAAAAAAAAATGTGGAGGATGATTTTTTTTTTTCTTTCTTCACTAAGAGAATAAAGTCGAGTTTCCAGAACCAAGTTGAAAATAACTACAGTGGACTTTCACATCAGATTTAGAGGACGATCACACTGCAAGCTGCCAACGTATGTAGGCCTGTCAGTGGTTCAAAAGTACGAATACATAATATAATCTAATACGATATTTATGTGCTAAAAGCCCAGTCTGAAGCACAGGCTCACTGGCTCATCAACACGAGCCATTATGTTTTATACAGTAAAGCTGGTTTGAATGAATCTTTAAGACTTGGACTTTACTCTCGAAACTGCATTTTTTGATTTTATTGTTGACGTTTCGATTTTATTCTCTAAGCGGGGAAAGAAAAAGAAATCATCTTCCACAATATTCTTTTTCCTCCGTGTGGCCCCGATACTCCATCATAATTTCTAGTTAGTTCATTTCACTGAACTTCAGCCTTCCTCTGGTTTGTTTGATGCATTTTGAGAGACACAATGACTCAAAACAAAAATTAAAGAGTAAATGGAGCATTAATCATTTCTCAGGGCTTGAGTTGTCATATTTAAGCATATTTAAGTCCCTCCTTTTTAGCTAAGTAGGGCTTTATTTGCAAGGAACCTTTCCAAAAAAATAATCAAGGTAAAATGTGATGTCAACATCCTGTAAAACTGAAGATGGTGAGCCTCATCAGTGGTACAAGAACCCATTACAAGATCACTTTAAAGACAGCATCATAAATGTCCCTTTATTTATTTCGTAAACATTATGCTCTGCACGGTTCTGGGAGTGCCTCTATTAGTTCAGATAGTGATGGTCCTCTGGATGGTGCAAAATTGATATCATTTGCCACATATGGTTGGGTAAGTCATGTCTACTTTTCGAGTCACTTTGGTTGATAATCTCTGTTTTGCTGAAATGAAAACTCAATTTTGATTGATAAAATGGTGACAGCAACCACAACGATGTTAATAACCACCAGCGAGTGGCCTCAAAGAATTCAATCTTCTTGCATATTGTCACAATAAATTCATACTAAAACTGAAAGAAGACGGACCCCAGAGAGACTCAGATCAGCAATCAAACAGGTTAGTAGCAACAAAAGGCAAAGCTGGCTCTGTGCCATCAAATCTTTCCTATAACCCAGTGAGGTCTACGATAGTCTTGATGAAAATGGTGTCGTCACGTATGTAGGAGTTTTTAGAGTCCAGCTTGGAGAGAGGACAGAAGAGCGGACATCCACTGGCGATGTTCATGTCGCTAACGGGCCTCTGGAAGGAGGATGATGAGATGTCCGGCCGGAAAGCATCAATTATATGCTCCCTGTTGTTCTGGTCGAGCAGCATGAGTGTAACCTGCATGCACATTTTAAGGATTGGAACCTTACATCTGATCTGACAGAAAAACCGAAGCTGAGCCACTCATGCACCTCCAGCCTCAGCATGCTAATTCTTCAAGGAGTGCTCCTGTAAAGTTTAGTCAGATCTAACAATTGAGTGATTTATAAAAGAAATAAGAGTTAGATAAATAAGCAATACCAGTGGGCAGAAGAACAAAATAATAATTAAAAAACCTTGCTTTATTTTATTTTAGATGTTGCAGTTACCAAGATTATTGCTATCTGTCAAGGCTGTGATGAATCGGGTCTGACTGAGGACATTTGTTCCTAGCGAATGCATTTAGAAAAAAATAACATTCTTCAGCCAACATCTCCACTGCTCCCTAAATAACACGATCCTTTCTGTCTTTCAACTTTTCATGAATAGAAACTTTAAAAAGTCCTTGGCGAAGGAACATTTCAAGCATTCTCATAAAGAAGCAAACTGAAATTCATCTGGTAGAATTTTATCGGTACAAAGGTTTTCCTGTTTGAATCTATCCTACGTTATACTTGTTGCACTAAATGTACAGGTCTGAACATCTGTGTCAGAACAGAAACCAACCACTGCATCTTTAACTTGATGCTGGCGCTTAATCACATAACAAGGTTCAATCCAGTATCTCAGATCTTGTTGGATTTCTTTATTATCCTTTTTAATATTGCTCTCTGCTTTTATTATTATGAGGCAAATATGGGTTTGACATAACACAGAAATACAGATCTGTACGACAGTTGTCATAATAAGACCTCAACACTGCTTATTTGATTGAATTAAGAGCATAAAAAGGCTCTGTGCCACTTTACACAGGTACTTGAATGAGAGCATGCAAGCAGACCTTAAGCTATAAAATTTTTATACCACATGTCGCAGTGTTCTGGAGTGTATCACCTTAAAAATGATACTGCACTGCAAGTTTGAGCTACAACCTGAGCTCACCATATTAGCTGTCTCCTCTGTTTGGGGTCACCTCTGCCCAATATACCATATTGGCCCGAATATAGGAAGATATTTTATTTATTTTAGAAGTCATATTCTCAAAAATGGGGGTTGTCTTATAATCGAGGTCTAAACTTTCTATGGTCGTTACACATCTGTGCCACTAGATGGAGCTGCACCGAAGTAACCAGTAAGAATGGAGCATCAAAGTGAACGCATGGAGCAGATCTGATGTTAAATGGAGGAACCATGCGACCATGCTGAACAAAGGGGCTCGGAAGTTTTGATGCAGTTCAGAATTGGTTTTTATCAGGGGTGTCAACGGGAAATTGGGGGGGGGGGGCTCTCTCGAGGTGCTGAGCACTCTCGAGGTGCTGCTTTAGGAGGCATATAGAGGTTAGATATCAAAAATAAAACTAGTTGTTATGAAACCATTAAGTTGCCTATTAAAGGCTAAAATTCAGAATGACTAGTGATTCAGTCACTCATGAACTTCAACAGTAAAACATCACTGACAAGATACGTGGATCTAAAACTTTAGTAAGCAGTTATAGAAAATAGCATGTTAAATTCAACATGTCTTTTTGATGCCTGTAACTCTGAACATTAGCTTTTCTCAATTTTTTTTTTTTAAATCACAAAAAGCTCTAAACACTGAATAACTAATACTTCAGGCATGAAAATCCCTCACCTTTCGGCAAAATTCGCCGTTTTGAAGTCAAAAAGGGAGACCTACGTGAATCATGTAGATCCGAGGAGTTTTCTATTTTGAGAGGGGCGGGGTCGGAGTCAGGAGATTTTTTAAAAATTTAATTATCATATAATTGCCCTAATATGTAAACTGAGCACTTCAGAAATCGGCAATTTAAATGTCCTTGGAGGTTACATTGCTAAGCGGGACGAGAGGCAGGACCTAGTGCTGTCCACGCCGGGCACGATCTTAGTTTCCTATCTACATTTACCAGTGGTGAGAAGCGCTGTATATTTCATCCGCGTTGTCTAATAATAAGTACAATAAGGAATAAACATCTCTCCTGTGAAATTAAAGCTAATAATCATCCATCTAAACAAGAAAGGGAGAAGTAATATCAGAAAATATGTGCTTCGGGCTTACTTTGACTTGGCTGTTGATTTGGCTATGATAGCGGCTGGATTGTCAACGGGCTCAGTGCGCATGCCCTGCTCTCAATCACTCAATCAACACCCCCCCCCGAAAATATTAAACCGGATTTGCATGTGTCTCAAAAATGACTCCCAGGATGGAAAAAAACTCTGAAATCAGCGAATCCACGGAGATTTGACACCCCTGTTTTACAGACTGGATTGTTACTGTTGTTCTTGAAATTGAATATAACTGGACTTTGATGGCTATGCAGTTATTGACATCGTTAATGCAGTTACTAAACTACATGGTTGTTGCTTATTCACTGAGTCATATTTTTTCATCATATTTTTATTTTCCCAAAATGATATTTGAAAAATAGGAGTCATTTTATAATCCGAGTCGTCATATATTCGGGCCAATACGATACATTATACTGTAGAGAGGAAGAATCTCTGTAGGACAAAGATCAAAAGGCTGATCCAGGATCTGTTTAGCCTTGTGACACTTGGTTCTCAATCCCACATGAAAATTTCATTAGGACTGTTGGATTCAAAGATTGAATGAAGAAAACTGCACGCTGCTTTGATTGCTGACAATGGTATTTACATCAGCTATGACTGGAGGAACAACAAAATAACTCCCAACAATCTTGACCAGTGGTCATAATGTACACAACTGGTTTAATTTATTTAATTTGTTAAAAATAATAATAATATACTGCAGGTAGCATTATAATCTGATTAGAATGACTTTTACCTTCTGATTAAATGGCCACTTGAGGAGTGCGTCGCTGTGTCCTCTCATCACAACAAAGAACAGAGACAAGTGGGTGCCGCGGCCTGTCCCATCACCATTCAGGTAGATCCGTAGGCACATCTTGTAGCCGTATTTACTAGTATAAAATGCTGCGAGACATCACAATACATGTTATCCAGAGCAAACAGTGGAAAACCTGAATTGGTCAATCATGGTTTGAAATGCTTACCAGGAGAGAACATAGCAGGAGCACGACCAGCCACAGCATCCTGCCTCTTCTTGGTGAAATCTGAGATTTTCCAGATAAAGATGCCGTCATAGGTTGCTGCAGACATCTCCCTCATTTTTCCCTCCATCTCCACTATGGACAGATCCCTCAGGCTCACCGTCCTTTCCAGCTGACGCACCTACAGCAAAGCAACACAGACAATGAAGCCAAAGCAGAATTTTCAGGTGTTTTGTAAAATGTTACGGATGAGACATATGGACGGCAAGCTGTGTTAGTGCACAGTATAAACAAAAACTTCAGTTGGATTTTCGATTACACTGAACAAAAATGACAGTTTGCACCATTAACTACACCACAGTAACTGCTTCAATTCACTTTATTAAGTTTCTTATTAAAAGATGCATATGGTTTGCTCCCAAAAATTCACAATATATAGCTGAACCCTGGTTGAGACCAGGCCAGCTGGTTCCAACTGCCTGGTTAAACAGGGTCTACAGTCTTTCTACACCTGTACCATTTCTATTTTTGGGACTGTTGTGTTGAAAAAAAGGCTGCTGTTTTTCCAGTTTATGTTCACAACTGGAGGAGTGGTAAAACACTGACTTTGAAAAAAATAATCTACACTGTGCAGGTAATGCTATTTTTTACTGTTTTAATAATTCAGAAATTCAATTCAGGGTTTTAAGTACTACATTTCTTTAGCCCAAAGATCATTTCACATGTTTAGCCAATGTTTTACCACAGGTAAACTCTGCTTCATATTGTAGCACTTGAACTTTTTTTTTTTAAAACCTACAGTGTACAGGTACCTTTAAAAACTTAATATTTTGGACAACCCTATTCCAGGTACTTTAAGTAGAAATGCAGAGCAGTTAGCTACAAAAGGTACCATCAGAAATGTGATGAAAAGCCTTGACTTTCATTTGTGATTTATGAATAAGTACTAATGAATGCAGCATGTCATTTATAAATGCCATCTGGACGCACTTAGCTACCCTCACTGAAATGCATTCAACTGAATGGCTCCATCCGGATGCCATCCTTACAGTAATTTGTCACCTTGTTGTTGAGGATCTCAATCTTGTCCTGGTCCAGTCGATGTTGCCGGTTGTAGGCCTCCATGGTGGTGCACGAGCGCTCCATCTCTCGGTTGAGAACGCAAACAATGTTTTCAAAAGTGCTCACTTTGAGCTCCAGTTCCTGGCAGCGCCGGCTCAGGTCGGCCACCTTTGTCTTTTCACTCTGGAGCTGGAGCTCCAGGGCAGCACCCACGGCGCTGGGTAGTGGGGTGAAAGAGGTGGCCAGAGTTGGGGCGCATGCCCCCTGCACAGGTGCGGTGCCACCCCCACCCAGCTGGCTCATCTTCAGCTCCAGCTCCCTGAGGGACTGGTGGAGATCCTGCAACTTCTGGCTGGCCACTTCCAGGCTCTGGGGCTGTAGGCTCTCCAGACTCACCTTGATGCCCATGATGAAGTGCAGGAGCAGGTTGAGGTGCTCGTATGAGCACTGCCGCTCATGGTCATGGATCTTCTCTTTCTCCACCTTGGAGCATTAAAAAAAAAGATACAGATACACATTGAGAAAACAAATATTATTTTTCATCAAGTGTGTGAAAAATTTCCATCACGGTAAAATGAATAGATAAAAATGCAGAAGAACACTATAGGAAGTTTTGAAAAGTATTTGATTGTTTAGATATGCTAAGATTGAAAAATGTAAAATAAGCCTTAATTCAAACCTTTAAACTTTAAACATCTTGATGCATGTCAAATTGAATGTTATTCTTACATGTATAATGCATGCTTATAATCTGAGATTAACCAACAAGTGCATCTGGATGGTCCTCAATCATAAAATGAGTACTGTCGTACTGATTTAGTGTCTCATGGTTTGGCTCTCTGACACTAAGAGAAACAGCATTAAAATAAATAAATAAATAGCTGCATGACACCTAGTTTCAAAACAGAAACCTTTGGTTTTTAACCTCATATTTGTATGAAAATGTATGAGATGAGTCCAAACATTATGGCCATTCGCAGATGACGATAACAATAATAACCTCCTTGCAACTTTAACGGGGACCACGTTGTTTGTAAAAAATAAAATACAATTTTTAAAAAGTACCAAAAATTAGATGCACTGAAAAAATGTAGTTTTTGTTTGGTTGTTTTTTGACCACATATTTGCACTTCACCAAAAAGGCAGAGGCACAATGACTTTTTCCTTCTCTGCTGCAGGAAGAATACAGAAGCACCAACATCACTAACATACATGCAGCGTTACAAACAAACCACACTGCCTCCCAGTGGCAGCATCATGCTATAACATGTAGATGCTTCAAACCACCACAGACCAGATGCAGTACCGCAGTGAGATGTACTCTATGCTCTTATGTTGTTCCTATCATGCTGATTTTCTACAGAACAGTCTGTCAAGTAACCAACTGGAATAACCCAGTATTTCCCTAAAATATTGATTAAGAAAAGGTTTGGACAGGGAGAACCCCCTCAATTTCTGAAAACATTACTATAAAACTGTTTATTGTGATTTTCTACCCTGTGTTCTTGCTGTGTCATGTACAACTCTCAATTAAATATAAATCATATTAATCCATATTTGTACTCTTAATCAGTTCATATGATTTAGTGCTAATCAAAACTCTGTTCAAAGCAGGATGTTGTCTATTTTTCACAATATTCATTAGTTGTGATTCATTTTGACATAGTTTACATTTGACATTATGTTACCAGATAATTCATAGCAGAACAAAGGAGATTGTTCACGTTAAAGTATTCAATTCCATGGGCTGCTCTGGTGGTGCGATGGTTACACGTACAGAGGCTACTGTCCTCGTGCAGCAGATCACAGGTTCGACTCCCAGCCTGTTTGACAGGTGTGCTGCGTGTCTTCCCCGTTCTCTCTCTCCCCCCTTTCTTGTCCTTCTCTACCGGAAATAAAGGCCACTAGTACCAAAAAATGTAATTTCATTTGAAGGATTATTTGTTTACTTTAACTAAGTGTTGTCTAGCTGCAGTGATCATCCATGCCTGTTACCAGCAAAAACTAGACAAATTAAGTTCCTGCCCTGTCCTGGTTGGACAAGGGTCCATCACTTCCAGTACCGTGTCACACATCACCAACAATGAAACTAGATCACAGGTGCATCACAGCGGAGGCCACTAAGATGCTCAAGAAAGTAATGACGGAAGAGAAATTGAGAGAGTGATCAGGGAAGACTTCAAGCAAAAGCACATTTTAGACAGCGTTGTAAAAGCGACTTCAATGTCCTCCGTCTATAGTAGGACCCAAAGCATTAAAAATTGCAAGTCTTTAGCGCTGCATTAAAACCTAGTTTTTGTTGAGGAACTGATTTCTTAGGCATTTTTGAAAAAGGATCAATAGCTGTGATATATCTATCCATCCATCATCTAAACCTGGTTCAAGGGTCACGCAGGTCTGCTGGAGCCTGTCCCAGCAGTCAGCAGACAAAAGGCCGGTGTACACCCTGGGCAGGCCCCCAGTCCATTACAGGACCACAAAGAGACAAACAATTACACACATTTCTAGAGTCAATTTAGCATCACCAATCAGCCTAAGGAATGTGTTTTGAAGGAAGCCAGAGTAGGGTACCCACAGAAAACCCACGTAATCACGGGGAGAACATGAAAATTCCACACAGAAGAAAGATTCATGTCGTTATGGGGCAACAGTGCTCACCACCAAGCCGCCACATGTAGGTGATATAATTCAGTCTATGACAGGATTAGCAAAGTCTCCCAACCGTAAAGAATGGAAGGGACGGCATTTTGTAGTGGAGCTGCGTTTTTGTCCCATACCTTTGACTTGGAACTGAATTTGATGAGGTAAGTTTATCTTTTACAACAGTGCAGAGTAGAGGGACATAGGTACGAGTGGGCGGTATAAACGGTATACTGTAGAAATGATGTTAATGTAGCTAACGGTAAAGATTTTTACAATATCGGCCTACCGCGGTTTGACTTTGGTCGGAAGTGAATGTGAACACATGGCAGAGGTTGTAAACGTGGAGCGAGGTGAGGAGTGCTAGTAAAAGCAGACCGGTGCATCATCGGTCACTTTGTACGACAAAAAGAATCAGAGGTGGATCACTGTATACTCGTGTAAGGTCATGGCGTCATTTCATACAGTGGAAAAAACAACTTTAGGAACATGATAAAGACACGTGATGGACGCTACGAGTTACCTAGCCACAAGTACTTTAGCCGAGCGATTCCCAAAGTGTGGGCCGCTGCCCCCTGGTGGGCCGTCGAGGTACTGCAGGTGGGCCATGAGAGGTCATTAAAAAAAATGTTTTTAAATCCTCGACTTTTTAAATTATACTTTTAAATTACTGTAAAATATTTTACATGATTTTAAAAAATTATTAGAAATAATAAAACGAACCAAGTCAGTGGTATTCTACTGTAATATTAACTGTAATATTAACATGACAAGTGTCACCTTATTTGTTGACCCCTTACATTAACATTGGAATGTAGCTTTTAGTCTTGTATGTTGATCAAAGTGGTGTTTAAAGGTTTGCATGGGCCGCAAAGATTTTTCATCTGAGGATATTTCCCTGAGGATCATACGAATGAACTTGTGCATGTGTGTATGCATGTATGCATATTATATATATTCCAGAAGAAAAGATTATATGTATCACAATATATATTGTTACAGCACATGCTTTAGATCAGTGGTTCTCAAACTTCTAATCCTGCGTACCACCTGAGAAACTGTTCAGCTCTCTGAGCACCACCATGATTACCAATTTTAAAATATAGCCATATATGTCTTCTCAATTAGCTTTAAACACACAGAGATGTTTATTCCTTATTGTGGTTATTTATTACCTGAATTGTTACCTTACTGAATCATTTACAACTCTATCCAACAATTCTCACATACTCATACTCTCATACAGAGCAAAATAAACACACTTAAACATTGTTATATCTGCACTGCAACTGAATATACAACAATTTTTTTTTTTAAAGACACAATTTGAATTGATCTCAAGCCACACATTTCGTTTGAAACGTTGTATTTATAATGTATTGTATGTTTCCGATTTTTTTTATGTGAAAATGTGGAAAAAATGTGGAAAGTCATGACGTTCCCCCAGCGTACCACCAGAGCGCTAGCGTACCACCATCGGTACGAGTACCACAGTTTGCGCACCACTGCTTTAGATTATACCGCAATAAAGATTTGAAGGCATATCGCCCAGCCCTAGACATAGGCACTGTGGCACTTCCTTTATCTTCAGAAATAACACTATACCTGAAGCATCAACAAAGAAGAAAAGGAAGGACAATCCAAATAGAAAGGAAGGTTTCTCCTCCTAAATACAACATGAGGGGAAAATACAGCATTACACCTGGAATACTGTACTATAGTCTTGAATCCTTCTACTGATCAGCACCAAACAGCCAAACTGATACAGATGCAGTTGCCAAAAAACTATGTAGGCAAATTATCTTATGAAACACTTAATACAGGATCTCTGAATTTATAAACATGTTTGCTTAATACATAACATAGCCATGTAGCCGCCAAACACTCTAGTAACTGTTTAACAATGTAATATCTTATCAGGGTTTGTGTAAATATGTCAAAAAGTATCTAAATTTTCTAAAAATGTAGTAGATTAAAATGCCATCATGATGGACTTATCTTGCTGTTTCAAATAAAAGTGTTGAACTTTCTTTTTCTCCTGTTGGTTAAATGAGAGATTCTGTTTACTGTTGCCAAGTTATAAGAGTTAAAACAGTAGCCAGTGATACAAGTGACAAAAATATCTACTTACACACGTATCGCAGCCAACAACATGAAATCTGCATGGTGCTTTAAATTTACTGCAGAACTTAATATGGTCCACATACTGCAAAACAAAACAAAACAAAACAAACAAAAAAATGTAGGAAGCCAATGATGTATAGGACACGTAAAATTTGATCCCTACCTAAATGGTGAATGAGATCAATTCTACAGAATTTTGAAAATGACTTAAATATCTGAGATACCTTTTCTCTGGGGATCTTTTTCTTTGCACAGCCCTCGCATATCATTGGGTACTTCGGACAGATTTCATCATGAGCCTGAAACAATAAAAAGAAAAGTTAGTTTACAATGAATCACCAACAGGTATTAAAACAGCCTCAACAATTATTTTAACTGTTTTGAGGTGTATATTTCACCTCTAATACTTCAAGATTAATTTGCTTGCCTTTTTAGTATCGTCTGTGACTCAGACTTACTCAGCAGGTGACCTAAAACCCAATATTTCCTTTTTCCAGTCATTCTGTTGTAGTGTTGTTTGCTGATGTGCCTGAGATCACTCTCACGCTGCATGACCCAATTCCAACAACGTCGTGCTTTCAGGCGAGCTTCAAATATCAGACAGATGGTCTCACATGTGACTCAAATACTCAAAAACTGATGGTAAACTCAACAGCAAGTTGCCAGCAGCCAACAGCAAGGCGCTGCCACACCCACTGGGGGTAAGTTAGGGTTCAGTGTCTTGCCTAAGGATACTTTTGCATGTGGATAGTTGGAGCTGGGATCGAACCACCAACCTTTCAGTGACTGGACAACCAAGTGAGCTACAGCCACCCCTAACAAGGCGTTTGTGTTGATATGCTGGCTTTGGATTCAACCGGGCATGAGGCTGCAGGTTATAGCCAACCATCTCCACTTTGGTCTTGTTTGTCCAAATGACATTGTTCCAGAAGTCTTGTGGTTCAGCAGTTTGTAGAGATCAGAGGATTTCTCCTGGCAAACTTTCCAGCCAAACCAGGCTTTTTTCCTCTTGTTCTAATTGAACTTTCATTAACGATTAACATGTTATCTGAAGCTTGTCGAGTTTGACAGTACTGTACCGTACAGTTGAGTTCTGTCCTTAAGGAGAAGTTACTGGGATGTCCACTCACGCAAACACTGGAAACTGTCCTGAATGTGTTCAACTTGTTAATCATCTTTCTCATTAAAGAAACATGGATCCAAAATTGTTTGGATATGGCAGTATAAACATTTCCAGCCAAAGTCAGCAATGAAGTCCTTTTTCCTTGATATTGTAATAAATATTGGACTTTTCCCCAGTCTCTCCACAATGTGTTTTAAGCAGGAGGTGTCAGAAAAGTTACCACAGGGATAACTGGCTTGTGGCAGCCAAGCGTTCATGGCGACATCGCTTTTTGATCCTTCGATGTCGGCTCTTCCTATTATTGTGAAGCAGAATTCAACAAGTGTTAGATTGTTCACCCACTAATAGGGAACGTGAGCTGGGGTTAGACAGCTGTGAACCAGGTTAGTTTTACCCTGCTGTTGATGTGTTGTTGACTGATTTATCAAAGCTGCACCACAGAGACACAGAAAAATCATTCCTGCCTGTCGCCATCAACCATTTCACTATACATTTAATTATGAGATATAGGTATTGTATTTGGATCTTTTCTTTAATCTATTCAGACTTTGTAACGGTAGGAAGTAATTGTGATTACACCTGTATGTATACCAGTAAACGGACAAAACTTCAGCTTTTACAGAGGCCTTCAGCATTCAGCATGACCTCTAAGCCGAACTGTCTTTGTACAAATGAGCAGAATCATACATCCTGATGATCAATTTATCAAGAACATTTCCTTATAAGCACCTGCCTAGTAGCAATAATGGTGTCCTTTTGGACTTTATTTTACCTTGCCACTTTTCATTAAATAAGTGTAATATGTTCAGTGTTTTACTAATATGACATTGTATTAACAACGCAAATACCAGAAAAGTTAGGACATTTTTAAATTTGAATAAAATCAAAACTAAAAGACTTTCAAATCACATGAGCCAATATTTTATTCTTAACAGAAGATAGATAACATAACAGATGTTTAAACTAGAACATTTTATACTTTTATCAGCTAAATAAGCACAATTCAAATTTGATGCTAGAGACCCTCATGGGTCCCCGAGGTCTTCGACCCTGAGACGACGATGCATTACTCATTGTCATGATTGTGTCAATGACATTACTAAATGGGACCAGAAATGCTTCCAGAAACCACTGTTGGTAACTGTGTCATCTGCAGATACCAACTAAAGCTCTATCAAGCAAAAAGGAACCCATATTTGAACATGGTCCAGAAGTACCATCGTTTCCTGTGGGCCCAAGACTCATTTAAAATGGACAGTTTCAAAGTGGGAAAGTCTTTTATGGTCACACGAGTCCAAATTTGACATTCTGGTTGGTAATCACTGACACCGGTGTCCTCCGGGCTGAAGAGGAGGCAGACCTTCCAGCGTGTTATCAGTTCAAAAGCCAGCGTCTCTGATGGTATGGGGGTGTAGCTTGCATGATTTGAAAGGAACTATGAATGCTGAAAGGTATCTAAAGGTTTTAGAGCAACGTCTATTTCAGGGAAGGCCTTGTGTATTTCAGCAGGATGATGCTAAACCACATACGGTCATCTATTACAACAGCATGGCTTCATCAGAGAAGAGTCCATGTGCTGAACTGGCCTGCCTGCAGCACCATTAAACAAAAGATATGTCAAAGACAACCACAAACTCTTCAGCAGCTGGAAACCTGTATCAGGCAAGAACAGGACCAGATTCCAACATCAAAACCAGGGGTGTCAAACTCCAGTCCTCCAGTCCTCCGCCGTCCTGCATGTCTTAGATGTTTCCCTGCCACAACACAGCTGTTTCAAATAAATGGGTCCTTCACAGACTTGCACAGACCTTCATGACAAGCTCATGGCGATCCATTCATTTGAATCAGGTGTGTTGCAGCAGAGAAACATCTAAGACATGCAGGACAGCGCCCGTCGGGGGACTGGATTTGGACACCCCTGATCAAAACTCAAGAAACTCCAGAAACACATAACCTTGATGCCCAGACATCTTCAAACTGTTTTGGAAAGAAAGAGGAGATGTTCCACTGTGGTAAACATGCCCCCGTCCCAATGATTTAGAGACCTGTAGCAGCCATCGAATTTGAAATGAGCTCATTTTGTGTATAAAACTGTAAACATTTCAGTTTACACATTAGTTATCTATGTTTTGTTGTGAATGAAATATTGTCTCATGTGGTTTGAAAGTCTTTTAGTTTTTATTTTATTCATATTTAAAGGACGTCCCAATTTTTCTGGGATTTGGGTTGTAACATAATTTTAAAATCTGGCAAGGGGCAAAATCATTATTATTATCATTTTTTAAATATTCATCCCAATATCTTAAAAACCTTTTGAAATTGAAATAGTGTACTTAATTTCTTTTCTTTTTTTGGACTGACCTTTTACTCAGGAGGACGAGTATTCATTTTGGCTAAAATGTAAAAGCACAACAGTGACTGGTCTTCACTCCCATGAACATTTTAGAAATATTTGTTTACTGGAGTTCTGTTCTTGGGTCATGGACAAACAGCCCAACTGAGGTTTTTTGTGTTTGGCCATAACTGGTAACATATTGTAGTTGGTGAACTTATACATAAGCACAACAATTTTATGAATCAACCTTGATGTTCTTTAGCAGGAAGGGCTCTTTGCAGTATTTGCAGTTGAGCGTCCTCTCTGGACATTCCCTCTCGTTGTGTCGTTCCTGTTCATTGGCTCTCATCAGTTCTTTACAGGAAGGACACATGATGATCATGAAGTCACAGGTGCCCTCATGGTTGGCCTGCAGTTTAAAAACAAAAACATTATAATGTAGAACTGGAGGTTCTCAAAGTTTGGAATATTAGGTTATTACTGATTTGTCTCAATCATTTGATTAGGGATGAAGGCCAGACATGGAAATAGGTTTACCTCAAACTCTTTGATGGTGCCGGTCCATGTGCATCCTTCATTAGGACAGACTGCAGCCATGGCTTCCACTTCTCTTCGAGCTGCATTGTCTGGGAAAGCCTGGATGGTCAAATAAGGTTTTTGGTCAGTGTTAGTCTGTCTTTGGTTGAAGTCTTGAGTGTAGTGTAGCAAGCCCTGTCCATCAGTTTGCTCAGCTGGTCCGATCTGGCAAAAGCCTCAGACCTAAAGCAATACACCTAGTGATGGTAATCTGTGTTCCTTGAAAAGAAAAATCCCCAGGGTGTTTAAATTGTGTGTGCATTTGGCTGATATAAGTTACAACAGGAATTATGTAAGGAAGCAATGAGGAAAACAATGTACTTACACCACCTTGCTTGAGAATGGAAGTGGGTTCCTCAAACAAGTCTTCTTTGATGCATGCACTGCATTTCTGTGGCCCAGCACTTAGAGGGAGGAAAAACCCATGAATACAGATACTGCCCCAATATTACCGCACCATCTTACCTGAGACTAACTACGTTCAGTACATACATATGTGACACCATCCTCACTATGATCTGAATGTTGTTTAAGTTCCTGCTTGACACTTGAAAGCAGTGAGTTTGAAAACATAATCTGATTTTGCCTAAAGCCTTCAACCACATCTCAAATCACCTTAAAGTCCACATCAGCTGATAACTGCTTACAGCTCCTGGTAAGAGTTATCATCAATGACGAGCTCAAGGTGGGAAACCATTTTGAAAGATCTGGTTTTCTGTATGAAAAAGAGAGTTTTGCTCCTAAAATATGATGTGATACCAATCTAAGTCACAAACAAAGATGATCAGAGTGCTAAAGCAATCACTTCAAATTGTTTTTACTTGTTCTGGTTAAAACCTTTAAAACTCAAACCATATTTCCTAAGCTGGCTCAACCACACCATTACAGGGGTGAGATGTATTCCTTCTTCGTGTTAGTGACGCTGCTTCTACCATTGCTTCAGCTCATTGGTATGTGTTTGTATTTGGAGAAGGTAGCCTCAGCTCTCTAATACTGAAACTCTGACAAGCTTACCACAAAATAAACCTCTCTTCTGGAGCCCATTTGTGTTCGCCCTCTTTTCCTTCAAGGTTAGGATGTAAACTTTACTTTTCTATTAAGTGCCATCCCTGTAGTCATGCTGCCACAGAAAGACTTCAATTGGACTTCCCACAATGCACTGGGCACTTTCCTCACTCTACTCTCTTTACTCCCTGTTCATGCATTTGGCTATTATTACTGTCATTAACTTTCTGTTTCCTCTTTCAGTTACATAACAAACATCTCTGGGTGAATCCCTTTTGTGTAGCTTGTGTCTCTTTCCTGTACTCTTGTATCTCTCAAATGGTTGAGGCAGAAGGCTGCCTTTTCTAAAGAACTGAAGAATAAACGCAATCTGTGGGGCCTCTTAACCGGATTTTTTTTTTTTTTTTTTATATTTATATAAATTTGCATTATAAAAATTGGATTCAACTGAAATAAATTCCATTTATAAATGGATTAAGATTAATTGGATCTAACTGGAATATAAATGAACTGCATTGAACTTGTCCTTCTCTATAAAGTTTCCTGAGATGACTTTTGTTGTAAAGTGGTGCTGCGCAACCAAACTGAGCTGAAAGTATATTAACCAGGTAAAGCAAAGGTAACCTGTTACACTCAATACTAGTGCTGGGCGATATGGAAAAAATCATATATCACGATATGGACTAATTTATATCACGATAACGATATATATCACGATATACCATAATAAAGTATGTTTTCAGTTATTCTCTGAAAAGTTTGACAAAAATTTCATTGCTTACTTTTCAACTTTATTTTGAAGGGACATTTAGCTGAACTGTCACAAACATACATTTTAGTGCAGCAAAAACAGGTAGGTACAGAGGTACAGTAGCTTTCACATTTTTTTTAAAGTGCACAACAGTTTCTGAGAGGAAAAACACATTTTCGCACTGAAGTTCAGCTATAAAAAATAAACACAAATTATTTTTCAACTTTCTGAAATCTGTAACCTTGTAGTGCAAAGTTTGCAAACTAATATAAAGTGTCTAAAGTAAACATCAGGGTTGAAGAGAACTCTGTTTAAGGCATTAACCATGAAGTAAAAGTGCAAACATAAAAGGCTACTTTGTAGAAGTAGATATGATTCTATCAAATTTATCGTTCGCAGGTTATTTAATTACATATTTGCTGTAATAATTGATAAAATTAGGTTAGAAACGATAGAAAATGATAGAAGAGAAATGGCACGATACACACTTTTCTATCGTCCCCACGATATGTATCGTCATATTGCCCAGCACTAGTCAATACTAATACAGGCTGTCATCAATAACGTTCTTCTAACCAGATGTGGCCAAACAGAATGATTTTAAAGCTGTATTTCAATAGTTGATGCGAGGAGATATAGTTGCTTGACAAGTTGTAAATTCTGTCTGATATCAGGCAAGAACTTCCAGAAACACTTTTTCAAGGATACTTTTGTCAAGAGGTTTTTCCATCAGTTATAAAATCTATAAGGTTTGGTAACGTATCCCATCAGCTCTGGTGAAGTTTGTGGTGTAGGACATTGCACTTATCAGTTCAACTTTCTGTGTGATCTGCCTTGCTTTATCCCTTACGACTCCCTTCTACTGTCTTAGCACTTCGTACCTACTAAAATGTCTCCTTTCATACTGCAGCTTTAATGGATTCCTCAATTTTTACATGACCACGAGCATCTCCTGCATTAGGCACAAAAGGCACAAAAAAAATTCTGACTGTATAATGGTATTTGTTCTGAAGTGAGAAGATCACCTTTCACTATGTGGTGAGCTAATGTTGAAATCTACAGTCAAATCCAAACGAAAACCAAGCACGGGCCTTTTTCTACACACAAACTAGTATGTATGGAGGAATCATCACATTATTTACATGATGTCAGGAGGGTCCCCCTGCCATAAGGCAGGTCCTCCTCAAGGTCTCTTTCCACTTAAAGGACAGTTTTTCCTTGTCACTGCTTCTTACCAACATTTTTTGCTTTTTGGGGGGGGGGGTCATGCTCTGAGTCTATGAAAGTGCCTAAATATAATTGGAATAGACACTAAACAAATACAGTTGAACTGAATTGAAACAGATGAATTATTTATGTTCACTTACTGAATAATTTAAAACAATTTAAATAAATGACATGGGAAAAATTACATCAGATATAGGTTTTGAATCTCGGTTTCTATTGAGTTTCAATTAATTGCCCCGCCCTAATGCTCAGTTCTTCCTTTGAGTGTACACAGTTTTAAATCTTACACGGCGCAGAGTTATACACCTGTCCTCCCACATCATTCAAGAATGATTCAGGATCCTAAAATGGAGCAATATATTTTGTTATATAATGTTAAACTAGATATCTTTAGGTTTTGGACTGTTGCCAAAAGGTAAGTTGTGAAAATTCATTCATTCATGCATTTTCTGAATCTTCTTCAGTCCTTTACAGTGCGATGGGTTAGGTGGTTGGAGCCTATCTCAGCTATCAGTGTGCAGGTCACCAGGGCCACATAGAGACAAACAACTGTACACACTCACTCACATGGTCAGTTTAGAGTCACTAATCAACCCATCGTGCATGTTTTGGACTTAATAAAAAAGCCAGATTGCATGAGGAGAACTGAAAGACCCAAGTCTGGATATGAACTGGGAAACTTCTTAAGTAGTGATTAGTTTTGTTTTTGTTTTTTCAAACTAATGTTGTGAATGAACTGATGAGCAACCCAACCCTCATGACAGCAACAACAAAAACAACAGTAATCATCACAATCACTGTTGTCGTTAGTTGCCAGCATTATACAGTGATCTCCATGAAAAAATTGCTAAGCACTACATACACTACTCACAAGAATGTTCATGCTACATATTATGAAAGAAAGTAGGGCACTTAAGCAGAAGCATGTAGTGGTAATTTCTTCATTTTCATCATCTTCAAATTGTCATTGAACGAGAACATTTAGTGGTCA
Organism: Hirundichthys speculiger; assembly: GCA_018398805.1. NCBI lineage: Eukaryota > Metazoa > Chordata > Actinopteri > Beloniformes > Exocoetidae > Hirundichthys > Hirundichthys speculiger. The sequence continues at coordinate 847,163 of JAGFBZ010000828.1, read as the reverse complement.
ATTCAACAACAGCGTGCTTATATAGAGCCTTTCTAGTCCAGGGACACTGGAAATTCATGTATCAGACGCTTGTTGTGATTTATTAGGTTAAAGAACAGCATTTTAGAGAGCAGCGTGTTATGAAATAAGTGTTGAAACACTGAACAGCTGGAAATGTTGTGAATTCAAAAGTTTAGAAAAGGTCAAATTAAGTTTACCTTGTAAAGGTTATGGTGCGTTTTAGGTGCATTCTGAAATTTCATCCAAAAGCCAAACATCCCTAATTTGTTGTGAGTGGTGTTTCTGACACACAAGAAGCCACATTACAGTAGGCAAAGTACTAAAAAAAAAAAATTGGAAGAACAAGGTCATATCTGCTGTAAGACTCCTGATTCACATTCACATAAAGATTTCACTTTCACTTACATATTCTGTTAAAAAAAAATACTTGGGTGTTTAGACAGTGTGTGAATACCGGAATTTTATATATCAATATTTATTTTCTGATTGGTAGGAATACTCATGAACCATGTAGTAGGTCTACAACACATACTGAAAAAAAAAAAAAATTTAAAAGAAAAAAACTGTGGCTTCATCACACACATGCGCACTTACATTCCTGGTGATCTCACCAGGAATGATCCTTTCCCTGCTCATTCACTCGAATTAAGAAAAGTATGAATTGGAATTATTTTGCATTAATGTACTATTACAATTAATGTATTTTTTAAATGAGTGAATAATTACACGCCATTTATCGTTCTTTTATTTTGACATGGTAAAACAAATCATCTGAATTGAGACTTGTCACTGGTCTTTACTAACGATAGAAAAGGTCATCCTAAACTCCGACCACACAAAAACGCAACACTTAAGTGTCTCATTGTCACCGAGAGAATATTGGGAACTATTCTGACACTTAAAAGTTCCCGGACCTTTCGGCAAATGGACACGCAAATACCTTAACATATGTCAGTGATATGTTCCGACTACGGACAATTTTCACCGCTCTGCTCTTGAGACCGGCCAGCCTCGGGAGAGGTTAGCGGGACTCGGATATGAGGACACCCGGCCAGCCCATCACTTCATTCGGGGGGTTTATTTCTCTGGACAGGGTTGCTTGGGAATTAACCGTACGTCCAAATTGTCGTACTTATAATTATGGTCATTCTTTTTTAATCGTATACAGCGTTATATACGTTAATAAACCGGGCGGTGTTAAATTGTAAAACATGTGAATGAGCTCCGGTGACAAGCACTGGGGACTACACACACAATCAAGCTAGCTCACGAGCATCCTCGATGCCACTCACCTCACGATTTTGTTGAAACAGAACGAACAAAAGCGGTGACCGCATTGGGCTTGCAAGGGCCTTCGCAGGATTTTCTGACACGAGTTGCACAAATGCTTGTCTTCGAGGCTGTTGGCCAAAATTTTCTTTGGGAAGCCCGGCTTGTTGCCTTCCAAGGAAGATGGTGGAGACGGCTCCTGTGCAGCCATTATTCCCCTTGAACAATATCGGGGAGCTCAGCGGGGTGTGTTCAAGATAACAAACACCACTGGGCGTAATTTTCGAAATAACCGCCAGCAATGACTCATTGCTCTTTCACAGATTTATTGCTACATGTATACCTGCTTATGTCACGAACCCATAACGATATCTGTTCCTCATATGCACACACCAGATGTTTTCATGTGATAGCACTGGCAACTGAGGATGCTCTGCTAAGCGCCGCGAGCCTGGTAGAGGAGCATCAGGGAAGAGGCTGCAGAGAACTGGCGAACATGGATTGGACCACAACAGCTGCGGTAATCTCGGAAGTAGTGGCATTGTTCCTTCAAAATAATGTTTGTTTAGTTGTGTTTTGGTTTGTTTTCTTTTGTTTGTTTGTTTGTTTGTTTTTTGGGGGGGGTGTAATTATTAATTACTATAATTATTTTTATTCATTTCATTCATTTCATTATCAGTACTGGGTTTGCATAGTAACAATTAGAAAGTGTAGATGGTGAGCTTTTACACAGTGTAACAAAGACTCCACAAAAGGTCTGCTTCAAACAGTCCTGGTTTATGCAGCATGTTTTTCTGCTACAATCATTACCTGACTTGCATCAGTATCTAAAATGTATGTCATACTGGGATCTGGGCAACACTTAAGTTGTAATTAAAATATCTTGTGTATGTCAAAAATGGTGCAAGTTGGGGGAAATGTCTGCAAGTCCTTTTACACAACGTACATAATAGTATGAAACAGAACTTCCCGCTGGTTCGTTTAGATCAGTGGTTCTCGGATGGGGGTACACATACCCCTTGTTGTACTTGCAGACCCTCCGGAGGGGTATACTACGAAGCAAGTTCGACACAGCCAGGCTTTCTTTGGGTGAGCTGGCTTAACAAACCTGAAACTCGCGATCAGAGATAACTGGTACCACGACGGTGGTTATCAACTATCTTTGTTAACCGCGGCTTTCTGCTTTCTGCTCTGTGCGCGTTCACACGAAAGGGGGCGTTTGACGCGTCATTTGACGCCTCTTCCGGATAAAATGGATAGATGGCGGTCTGTATATTTCAGTCAGGAGGAACAGGTTTTAATAATGCAGGGCTATGAGGATTTCAAAGAAATCTTTACGGCCAAAAGCAACACTGTAGGTGTGAATAAAGCCAGAGAGGAGTGCTGGGAAAAAATTGCAGATCGTGTAAATTCGTAATGTGACAGTGTGAGGTCCTGTCACTGACCTCCGATTGATGACGTGTCCTGCGCCACAAACCCCGCCCGGGCCCTCTGCAGTGTCTCTTGCCACAGTAAATTATATTTATTTCACCACTTAATACACCTTAATTAATCTCCCTCCCTCTTTTAGAGCGCTTAAACTTTAAACTTAATGCAGCAGATTTAAACATTATGTAGGTCTGACTGTCCCATTATGGATGATAAATGAAAATCACTTTAGTTTTTTGCTAAATCTATGTGAAATTAATTTAAGATTTAATATTATCTGTGATACCAATATACGTTCACCGGCCACTTTAATAGGTACCCTATCACCCTGGGGAATCTATGAATTATATTACAACATTTCACATGAAATTCCACGTCACACTGATTATCAATATAATGGACTATTAATTTATGTTACCTGCGATTTAGTAAAACGCTTCTTTTATTTGAAGCGTGGGCAGATGGCCAGGGAATACTACAAACATATTCAGCAGTTTAGTAAGAGCAAGTACAACCTTTATTCCAGTATTCTGGCTCAGATTTTCTGCATCACCAACTAAATGCATGTAGGTTCCCGCGGCAAAGAAACGCACACCGTTTGCGCTACTGTGAGCGCACGGCTGCGTTTGGTGGCGCTGCCAATATCTGGCTCTAGCAGATTACAAATGTAACGTATTCCCTCAGCTGGAAATCTCTAGCGTTCATAGAGAATATGGTCATGGGAAGCCGGCGGATCAGTCCGGTCTCTGAATACTCTCCCTCCATTCCACAATCCTGGCGCTAAAGTCAACAGGATTGGGTGAAAGTGAAAGGGCGGCGCTTTTTAGAGCCGATTTGAGCCTAAACTCTGCACATAACCTGCTCCGGACCAGGCTAAATTTGCAGAGTAAGTTACCATGGTGATCTAGCCAGGTTAAAAGAGAGCCACCTTCGTGGTACCGGAAATCCTGGTTTTAGACTCAACATACCTCGCTAACCCTCTAATCTCGCTTCGTAGTATACCCCTCAGGTGATATGTGAGAGTTTACAAAAATTATTTTAAAAAAGATAGCTATTTTAGCAGCATCTCAAGAAAAAACATACAGGCCGTGTTATAAGCCACCTGAGGTTTTTTGTTTGTTTTGTTTTATTTTAATGGGAAACTTTCTAAATTCAGGTGTTCTTAAACCACAATGCGGAAAGTCTCCACAACATAAGTCCATGACTTCAGTTTGATAACAGAAATTTATTATGATTCCAAAAGGGGGCATTTTAAGTTGAAAAATCTTTTTATCTGCACAAATCTTTATTTATAATTATGTTTTTATTTTAATTATGTTTATGTTCAGCCAAAAATGCTTTGTGCTGAAAAACAAAATTTCCAGCAGGACCAAGTACTGTCAACTGTACTTGTGTCAGAAATATCAATGTCACTATCATCTGTCATTTGTAGAGTGAAATGGATAACTCTACCATTTTTATATATACACGTGTGGCTGGTTGTGTTCCTATTGTTCAGTTCAGAAGTGGCTTAATATTAGTCTTATTTTGAAAATTCTTAACGGATGTTTTACATTTCTGCGTTACACTTGACGTAAGGTCGGCGTAGCCGCCGTCTTTGCGAAGGAATGTGGCTGCTATATCTCTGTGGGGGATGGATGTCATACAGATGTTTTGAGAAAAATATGTCGGGACTGTACATTCTCAGCTTATTAAATGACTGTGAGTAGTTCCAGCTGATTTCACTGGATCTAATTTAAATGTGCTACCTTGTGTTGTTTTTGATATCCGAGTGAGGAACGCTAAGCTAATATCAACCTGGACAGCTAGCTTAAACTGAGCCAGGGGATAACGTTACCTCTCAGCTAAGGTAACAGTAGTCTGCCTCATCACTCTTTAAAGCCTCTGGTGATCTTCGTATACCACGTAGAACGGCTTTTATAATCAAATCATTTTATACTGAAAATCTTGTGCAGCACTTTCTTATTAGAGAGAAGTATACGGGTAGCTAATGCTAACTGGATGACGATAAAGAGGAACCACAGCCTAAAAGACAATAATAAATAAAAATTGTTACTAACCGAATATTGCTCAACACAGCTTTGAATTGTGCAGATATTTCCTCTAGATAAACGGGCATGCACAGTGTATTGTCAGTTGAAGGCCAATCCCAAAATGACGCGTGTTAGTGAATGAAATATCTCCTGGGAAATGTGCTCCCCGTGATTTTTTATTATTATTTATTATTGTTATTATTTGTAAGGGAGTGGAGGCGTGTTTTGCACAGACACACAGCAGATAAACCTCCTGTATCATAAATTAGTCTCAGATATTAATAAATCAACTATAAGCTCATTGTCAGTGAAACCACTGTGAAAGGAGTCAGCTGACCACATCATCATTTTGCCCTTGTTTGAGCCATTCATGTGTTCTCTTTACTCTGGAGCTCAGAATTAAAATATCTGGCTTTTCCTCATGCACAGAAAACCAGCAATTTAGACAGTTACAAAAAATCCATAACTGTGTTTATCCACATGTTCTGCCACCTGGGAAAAGGCGATGAATAAATGAATGAATAAGGCTCCTTCACAGAAATGTTTCCCAAGTTTTAACTATTATATTTCCTTTAGGTATATTGTTGATTTTATTTAGGTCTCATTTTTGTTATCATTTATGGTGACACTTATTCTCTCAATGGTCTTTCAAATGTCAGAAAACGATATTGGTCAACCTTCCAATACACCAGTCTCCAATTGTTCAGCTCAGTTTTTTGTTTTCTTGGTTTCTTTGCAAGAGGAGTGACAACCCAGACCTGAGAGAGATAAAGTGTAGATGTATTCCATAGTATTTTCATTAAATCAAGGAAGTAAAGGATGAATTTAAAACACTATTTTCAGTAGCAGTAGCTTGTGCAGAGAGGTGTTGATTTTTGAACTTTAGTAACAAAGTTTCTATCATGGTGAAGTTCTTTATGTCCACAGAAATGACCAGAATATTTAATGTGCAGCATTTTCTTTTAAAGTGACCAAAAGCGTTGTAATCTGTAGACAGAGACTTTATAATATATTAGATTATGTGACAAAACTGCTTCTTGTGTTTTTCACATCTACATAGTACCGACTAGTGCTGGGCGATATGGAAAAAATCATATATCACGATATGGACTATTTTATATCACGATAACGATATATATCACGATATACCATAATAAAGTATGTTTTCAGTTATTCTCTGAAAAGTTTGACAAAAATGTCATTGCTTACTTTTCAACTTTATTTTGAAAGGACATTTAGCTGAACTGTCACAAACATACATTTTAGTGCAGCAAAAACAGGTAGGTACAGAGGTACAGTAGCTTTCACATTTTTTTTAAAGTGCACAACAGTTTCTGAGAGGAAAAACACATTTTTGCACTGAAGTTCAGCTATAAAAAATAAACACAAATTATTTTTCAACTTTCTGAAATCTGTAACCTTGTAGTGCAAAGTTTGCAAACCAATATAAAGTGTCTAAAGTAAACATCAGGGTTGAAGAGAACTCTGTTTAAGGCATTAACCATGAATAAAAGTGCAAACATAAAAGGCTACTTTGTAGAAGTAGATATGATTCTATCAAATGTATCATTGCAGGTTATTTAATTACATATTTGCTGTAATAATTGATAAAATTAGGTTAGAAACGATAGAAACGATAGAAGAGAAATGGCACGATATACACTTTTATATTGTCCCCACGATATATATTGTCATATTGCCCAGCCCTAGTACCGACTGTTTGTTTATTTATTTGTTTGTGTGATTGCTTCACAGATGATGCTCTCCACAACATGGTAGTTACCTCTACCACCGACTGGCAAGACAGCGTATCTGTTCAAATTTAAGATAAGATAAATTCAGTGTCAACATATACCCATCGGACCTAATATTTGCTCATAAGAATGGACCATTAACAAAGTCGACCACCAGGATACACCGTTACACTTTTTCTTCCGATATCACGTGAGGGGTCACCAGGTGTCGACCCATTTTTTTTGCCGCAACAAGCTTCTGAAGCCTCAAAAATGTTTTCAGCACTGAAGAAGCTTGTAGGGTCTGAGCCAGGCCAGCTCAGGGACAAAAATATTCCTGCTGGACTGCAGTCAATGAACCAAAGTTTGCAGAGGCGCTTTGCCAAAGGGGTCCAGTATAACAGTAAGAATATATGTCAAATATGCCTCTCCCAAATAAACATGACTTCTTACATGAATTTGTTTCCTGACATCTGTAATGTGTTTCTCACTCAAGTGAAAATAGTCATTCGGGGCGACAGAAATACTGGAAAGAGTACATTATGGCATCGACTGCAGGGAAAAAAGTTTGTGGAGGAGTACATACCCACTCAGGAGATCCAAGTGACAAGTATTCATTGGAATTACAAAAGTAAGTCCTGTCAGCATGGACCATAACAGCTATTTTTGATATTCTATATTCTGCCCTGGTTATTTATCTGTGATGGTGATTATTTGACATCTACTATTTTTGCCTGGTGATTTTGTTTCAGTGGCTCCATATCAAGGTAAAAATAAAAAATAATATAGGGATGTAGTTTCAGCTAAACGTTTTCCGGAGTAGGTGTCTTGTATTTATGTTAGTAACACCTCACCAAAGATATCTTTTTTCCATCTCTACCTCCTACTGTTTTAGATACTAGATCCATATTAGAGTCAGTTAACAGTCTGCACATTTGAATTCCTTTTCCTGAGCTCAATGAGCATGAGTAATGAAGCCAGTCTTCATTTGTTTCAGCTACTGATGATGTGGTGAAGGTGGAGGTGTGGGATGTGGTGGATAAAGGTGAGTGTTGACATTCAAGCCTGTCAGACGCTTTGTACTGAGGCTGATCTCACATGTCTTTCTTGTCTCCCTGCTGCAATATTTCAAGTCATCAGATAGGCGCTTGTTCGGTTTGTTTGTTTTTCTGTCCTCAGTGTTGATGTTGTCTTTCTTGCACCTCTCTTACACTCATCTCAGGCCAAAAATACCCTCTTCCTGAAGGTGTAGGTGAGCGCTACCTGTAGTGTATAGAAACTCGCTTGTGTGCCGTGGGTTTTCCCCCGCCTTCTTCCATTCTTATCTGAAAGTCAATACTCTCAAGGTTTGGCTATTTTCAGGTCTGCTGTGTGGCTCCATCCAAGAGTTTGGCAGATTTCTTTTTTCTTTTACTGTGTTTAGATAGAGCCTGAGCCTTTGCACCATGTGAACCGTTGCTTAGTGCCAGCAGTGGTGTTAAGGGCTGTGTGTGTTTAAAAGTAGGTAGCAATATGCTTTTCCCAAAGAAAAGTGGTTGTACTGCTCTGCTTGCTTTACTCGTCATAAACTAATTTCAAGCAAACAACATTGTGATATTTTTCTTCTTGACTTGTGTAATGGTAACTCTTTTGTAATGGTTATGCTGTTGCTCTTTCAGGCAAAGGTAAACGGCGTGGGGATAATTTAAAACTGGAGAATGAGCCACAAGAGGTGATTATCATATGACTGCCATGTTTACAGGCTTTCTAGTATGTTGGGGAGTCATTTGATATGCCCTGTAGGTCATATTCTGCAGGCATGAATAAAAATGTCAATTCTGCAGAGTTTTGTTTTAGTTTATTTTTATTTGATTGCTATAACAATATGTGTGTTTCAGTCAGATGAGGTGGCCCTGGATGCAGAGTTCCTAGATGTGTACAAGAACTGCAATGGAGTCATCATGATGTTTGACATAACCAAGCAGTGGTAAAAAGCCTCTGTCTGTCATGTTCTTGCAACACTGTCTCATCACTAACCTCTAATGCTACAATATGCATGGACAGATGAGACTTCAGTAGTTCAGCATGTGGCCGTGAAGCTGAGGGCTGTCATCAATTCAAGGCAGAATTTTGACGCGACATTTTACTGTTAATATTTGTATTTACTTATTTATTTAGTATTGTTATTTATTTTAGATGTCAGCATAGCATGATGAATTAAGTCCTGTAATTTTCCCTGAAGTAAAATTACCAATCATCTTCTCTTATTTCTCTATTTGCACAAGTGCTGTTCCAGAGTTTTGTTCTTGTTGTGGTCCCTTCCATCAGAGGTACAAGCAGAGGAACTGAGGCAGCACTGACGTACATGTCCTCACTTCAGAGCCGATTCCACTTCAACATGACATTGGACAGAAATGCATCACCTATCTATTGTTAATTGCAGATGACAGCTGCATTATGTTATAGTATTTCTATCAGATGAGCATTGAATGTTTTTATAAAACAATCTGTTTTATCTGTTTCTAGTTTAATTCCCAACTCAGAGCAAATGAGTCAGGAAGAGGATTTAAGCATGTGGGAATTGGGAAACAAAAGGAGAGGATTGGTACTTTTACTTTAAGTAAAATGACAGGAGTACCTGTTTGTTCTTCATGCTGATGTCTAAAAATGTGAATTCCCCAAGGATACTCCAAATAGCAGTACCACATTGTCTTATGATTCTGCCTTGAAATAGTGATGGCCATCAGCTTTACAGCCACATGCAGAATTGCTAACCTGTTTGCCTGAAAAAGTTGAGCTTGTCCTTTATTATGAAAACTGTCTCTCGCTACAACATAGTGTTAAACTCTTCTTTTTTCCCCCCCCATCGTGTGTTCAAAAAGCTTTCTTCACTCCCCCTCACTTCACTTTTTGCATTGTCATGTGATCAATTACAGGACGTTTAACTACATCCTGAGGGAACTCCCCAAAGTACCGACCCATGTTCCTATGTGCGTACTGGGAAACCACAGGGACATGGGTGAGCATCGCGTCATTCTGCCTGATGACATAAGAGACCTTATTGCTGGACTCAACAGGTAAATCTCAGTCCTCCTTGAAGTACCTTGAACATTTGATTCATTTACTTAGATTAATATATTTATTAATCCTTTTTTTAATTCTTTGTGCAACATAATTAAAGTAATAATTTTAAATCAAATCCTTTATTGTCATTGCATTAGTTGGACAACCACATTCAGATGTGACTCCTTGTTAAAAGGAATTAAGACACTAATAGAGTAAGAGCAATAGAATAAAACAACAAACAATGTAATGGAAATAAAATTTAAATTAAGTATTCCACAGTGCCATGTGTAATGTGTATTGCACAAAAAGTAGCTGCAACTGCAAATATCTGCTTTTAGTAATAACAATGGATTAAATTACTGTGAATAAATATTAAGGGGCTACTTTAAGTGACGCATCCTCAGGACAGTCATCTGCATTCTGGCCTTGTGTTTTAGTTCAACTACCCACAAACTAAAGCTGGATCACAAACTAGAGCATCAAATATTTCACTATTGGAGTATTCATGGGCAAAAGCAGAGTTTTTCTCTCCCATAAGAGGCACATATCTGTTTTACTATGTATTCACTTCAGTTTAACTCTGATTGTATAGCGTGTTGTACAGTACAAATTGTCTCCAGGTACTTTTCAGAGACCCAGAGCTTGAACCCTGACAAAAAATTAATGATAAGCAGAGGCAAGTAAAAACTCCCCTACTGGGAGAAAACCTTGAAGCCAAATGGAGGCAGGGAAAACTCCCTTTTAAGAGGGAAGAACCATTAAACAGGACCTGGCTCATAAGGGTGGACCCTCGTGGAAAAGGCCAGCTGCGTAAACTGTGTTGAATTTTCATACAACATTGAACTGCAGTGTGTGTGCGCTGTTTACACATGAGCAGTGTTGCACTTGTGGCCACTCTGAGAGCTGGAGAGTGTGTGAGAGGGGAAGACATTGTAAGTTTTTGATTTTTAGCTGTAAATACAACTAAGATATCCTTGGCCGAAAACATATATTAACACAAAAGCGTATAGAAAATGTCAGCTGTAAGGATGTTCTGATACCCCCATTGTCCAAATATTGTTTTGTGCAGCGCCAGCTTTAATATCTTTCTCACTTGTAATCAAAAGACTCTTAGTAATTTATATGCAAAATAAAATGCAGACGCATATGTTAATAAAAATGTTTATGCCTGTATGAGCTTGAAGCTGTAGTTAATTAGTAATACTTGTGTTTTGCAGACCAATGGGATCATCTTACATCCACTACGCTGAGTCCTCCATGAAGAATGGGTTTGGCTTGAAGTATCTCCACAGGTTTTTCAACATCCCCTTTCTTCAGCTACAGGTAATTCCTTCTATATCATCATTTATATTGCGATTAATTCTTAGTACCATCAGGTGTTCCTGAGTACAGTGCTTTATAATCATGTTTCTAAAATTATAACTTCATATTTATTTAAATGGGTATGTGGCTGTAGTTCTTCAACTGTGCATGTGTCTTTCAACACAGAGGGAAACCCTTTTGAGGCAGCTGGAGACCAACCAGCTGGATATGGATGCCACCCTGGAGGAGCTCTGCGTCCAGCAGGAGACAGAGGATCAGAACTATGAGATGTACTGTCGTTTCTCCTTTGTTTATGCATTGCAGTGCAGAGCCATTTGAGTAAAGCTTCTTTCTGTTCCAAGTTTCTTTCTTAACACAAAGTATGTGCACATTCTTCCTGGCGTGATCCGTTCACTGCACTTATGCCCTTTCTGAGGGCCTCCACTGCTCACACTGGAACACGCTGTAGCTGTGTTTCCATCATGCAGCTGTTGAATTTTGCAGATTCGTAAAGAAATGTGACATTTGGGTAGTGTTTTTGCTAAGTTTTTCTGAAGAGCTGTTTAGTAATGAAACACAAACAAAAAAAAACATTTTTTGATTTCTTTTACTTTTGGACATCATAAAAAATATAAAAGTGGTGCGAAATTGCACTTTTATAAAAAGGGAAAATCTAATCGGAAAAGACACAGATATGTGTTTCTGGTTTGAATAAAGATAAAAGCTTTAAAAAAAAAAAAGACAAATAGGTCTCTTGACAAATAGGTTGTTATTTTCAGCAATAGTAGCACATCTTGGATGTGGTTTAATCTAATTTAGTTTCAGTAACAGCAGCATTTACAGTTTACACTTGGCTTATCAACTGTCCTGTTGTGATTTGTGCAGTTTCCTGGAGAACTTGGAATCTCGATGTAAGGGCTTCGGTTCTCCAGGTCCAGCCAACGGTCAGAGTCCTTCTTCCGGCTCACAGTCCCCCATCGTCCCTCCGAGCGGGCCCTCCACAGGCAACTCCAGTCCGAGCACCCCACAGCCTCCTTTACCCCCCCAGGTGCTTCCTCAGTCACCATCCATGTCTTCCTCCTCACCTCCACCTCCCCCGGCAGGAGGTGGTGGGGCAGCTTCGCCCACTACTGAGATAAGGACGTTGGCCCAGTCTCCTGAACACCAACAGTCCTCAGCTCCTTCTGGAGGGTCAGCTCCTCAGAAACGCGGTTTCATGTCCCGCTGGTTCGGCTCCTCTCCTGCCACTGAAGCTCCTGCCTCTGCAGCAGGTAAGTTCCTTCTGCATATCACTTGTTCATGAGTGGGATCCATGTAGCCTGCCACTGAGTGTACAGAAATTATTCTATTGCATAATCACTCTTTACTGGTGCAATCAGTTATTACCAGCCAGCTATTGTTTAAATTTCTGTGAACAGACAGGAGCAAAATACAGCTTTGACCAGATCCTGAAATCTGTTACTTTCTGCATTGAAGTCTTTACAACTGCATGCACCTGTAATCAGAAAATGGTGATACACCATATACCTCAGTGTTTTTCTAAAGGACAGTTTCAAACATTATACTGTAAGAATGTTGATAAAAGCATTATAAAATGTGAAGTGCCTAGCAAGCATCTTTTTGCCTCTCTACTCTCTGTGCACTTTAATACAACTCATGTTTTACCTCTTTCTGATATCAGATAAAATGATAAGTTGAAAATAGTGACCCAAACATCACCCACTGAAACGATGTTGTCCAGCAGTCAATGGGCCTCATTCATGAAACATGAGCTGAACAGATTTGTGTGTAAACTATGAGAAGAGCAAAAGTTACATGTTTTTGGCATTCATGAAAATATTAGTAGTACTGAAGTTTTCGCAGGTATGAACAAAATCTACTCCTGCCTGCCCATGTGTAGCGCTTGTGTAAATAAAGAGCACACATAAATAGTCAATCTCAGACTTTGCGAGTCTTACATTATCTGTTATTCTCACAATACCCATATTCTGTGGGCATTTCACATATATTTCAGCACCACTTTGTGTTTCTTGAAGTGTCAGTGGGTTGATTAAATGGACTTTATGTTCTGGTGGGCACCCACACAGCGACTCGGGTTGTTATAGAGACACCAACAGTGGATTCCTGATAGAGGCTTCTCTGGTAATAGAAATGTTGCAGTTGTCTCCAGTAGAGAGTTTTGCTCATATAGAGAAATGTGTTCATTTTTTCCATCAAGAATCATATCAAAGCACTTTCACTTCACCTCTTGAATACTTAACTAGCCATAAGACACTGCATTAATTATCAGCATTAAGTCTTAGTCCGGCAGGGAACGGAAGAGCCTTGGTCAGATTCGTTTCTTTTTTTTCTGATCTCAGGTCTCCAGCTGGGTTTCAAAAGTGGATTCGTTATATTATGAGGCTTAGCCGATGGTTTTGAGATTGCATGAATCACCCGGTGGTCTGCACTTTTACACCTCATAAGTGATCCCTGGGCAGGGTTTTTGCTAATTAATGAGCTTCATTAGCACACTTCCCACCTCCAGTCATCTGGAATCCACTAACTTACACACATTCTCACAAAAAAATCACAGTGCTCATGAATTCAGGGCAGATTTTTAGTAAGGAGGTGATTTATGTCCAAATCTACTCACAGATTTAAAGAGATTTCATGAATGAGACCCAATGTTTTTTTTTTGTTTGTTTTCAATAAAATTATCATACATTTTGTCAGTTGTGTTTACTTGTAAAGTGATCGCTGACAGCAGTGAAGTCAGCTGAATTTGCAGCTGGTACTTAGCAGAGTAAAATTAAATGACTTCTGATGCTTGAGAGACTGACTTGTTTCTTCTATCACTAGAAAAACATTTTTTTTATTATGCCTACAGAGTCACTAAGTTTTCAATACTGAAGATTTTTTTTGTAAGGAAGTCTTTGATTGGGATTTAAAAAATATAATTTTAGTTCATGATATTTGCTCAGTGGTTATGATAGCTCCAGATAATTGTTATTCTCTATGTGGCTGCCATCAGAAATTGCTTGGTCAGTGGCAACCCGTCAACGAGCATCTTTCACTCATTCACACTTAATGCCTACTGACTGGCAACCGCTTGCTGATTTGCCCCCCAACTAGTCTATAAGTTTGGCAACTGGCGAATTGGGCACAACGTTGTGTAGTGTGAAAGTTCCCTAAAGGAGCAGATGCTGTTAAAACTCTACTACGACATAATAGAATACATACCTGCGTAATGCAGCAAAGATTGGTATATTCCATAAAGCCTAAGTTGACTATTGCATACTCTGAATATCACTTTATTCAGGTTCAACTTATCAATAGCAGTGTTGTATTCACAGTAGAGTCTTAATCAGGTTTAATAATGGAATATTGTTGTGCTTAAGCATGCACACTGATGCAGCTTAAACACACGAACACTAAAAAAGAGTCAGAAAATTACTTAAAATTACCCATGTCGTACTAAAAACATATATTTATCTCAGAGAAATCCCCAATATCACAGGTGGAATGTTGAGACCTTAGTAAGTAATTATCATTCTTAGTAAGTAATATCCTAAAATGAATAAACCCAAAGCACATAAGGGGCTAATTCCCCCAACTTTGAAAAAATACATTTCAGGGCCCTTATGACTAAGAAACAATTCTTTATATTCACTATGTCTGTATGTATTTTGTGAAGTTTTGTGATGAAATCTGGGTCGTCATTCAGTATCTCACTCCTTATCTCTGCTTGTATTGCATGGTACATTTACTTTTGGAGATATTGCAAGCTACAGTATTAGTTAGTTGATACTTAAAAGGTAAAAAAAAAAATCAAAATCGTATGATTTTCCATGCATAGCCAGCAGGAAACATCAAAGAGAAAGTCTTGATCATAAATTTTTTTTTTTTTTTTTAAAGCGCTGTGTGCCATATGTTTTATGTCCTTTTTTTATTATAAGAAACATCTCTTTTCTTGCCACAATAGTAAAGTCTTTGAGTTTCTGCTATCATTGGATTATTTAACCATAACCATACCCAAAAGACCATAATAAGAAGTCACAAGATTTGAGACTTAGAAGTTGAAGTGCTTTTCAAAGGGTCACAGGACTAGCTGGTGCTGGAATGTCATGTGATTTAACTGTTTCACTGGAGTATTTATGTAATTAACAAGGCAAGCGCGTGGCAGTGCACCAGTGGGAGCTTTCCATTTTAGCATAGATTGGAATTGACTTTCTCGAGTGGCACTAATAAATTTGTCTCAATGCTGTCCTCAGAGGAACCTCCTGCACCAGTGTGTCCCGCTAAAGTGCATAGTGTGGATGATTTTGTTCCTGATGAAAGATTGGACAAGAGTTTCCTCGAAGATAGCCTTCCATCAAAGAGCAAGGTGCCCCAACCCCCACCAGCTCCAGCTGCAGACAGCGACAGGTGAGATGTTTCTGATTACCTCTGAGTCACCCAGTTAGAATTATTTTGTGGCAGTGTTTACCTGTTGATGTCCTGCACTGTAACAATGTAAAACATTTTTAAACACAGCACATTACATGTATGAGGATGTTTTGTATCTCTCTAATAATAATCTCATAAAACGTTTTGATCTGACCTGATTTACAAGTTTACAAGTAATGAGTTTCTGTGTATTTAGAAAGTTGTTTGTTTAGATTAGATATCACTGATGTTCCAGTCAGGTGTGTACCAGTGTAGTGTGAGCCAACAGATAAAACGTGACAGGTAAATTGTCCTTTTTCCCTGTCTCAGTGATGGTGAAGTCAAAGGAAACCCAATGGTGTCTGGTTTCCAAGATGAACTTGATCTCGATGACACCGAGACCAGCCTTCCCCAGGCTAAGACCCTGCCTCCCAGTAAAGATATCACACTAACCAGTGACGAGGAGGAGGGAGAAAAAGCTGCCCCCACGATCACACTGGACCAAGATCTAGATAGTGAGCCTGACTTGAAAACGTAAGTCTGTTTAATGTGCTTACTTTTTTAAAAACACAGCTTTTTTTAAACACATCCACAAGACAGTGCAGAGACAGAACTTGCCAACCACACACAATGTTTTTCACCACTTACTTATGCTATTCATAGTGAGAAGAATTGTAAAACCATAATCATTTATCACTGCATCGGCACCATTCAGAGTGAAAATTATGTCTTGTAAAACATATCAAATTTATCAGTGTATTTTCCACAAGATATCATGTACAAGGAGCGCTTTGTGAAAAATACAGCCTGCAAATTTGTCTTTCCAATGTGTTTAATAACTGTATGATTTATACACAAAAGCATGGGATGATGTTGATTTGAAATGCTAAAAAAAGATGTTGAGATAAGGAAAGTTGTTTTTTTTTTTTTGCTTCCAGTGTTCCAGTCGTGTGGTCGCAACACAAACTTATTTTTTCCACAGCCGAAAGAGCACAGTTCAAAAAAACACTGAAGCAACCTTTTTCAGATTTTTTTTTCAATCTTTTCTCCATAACTAATAAATAAATTATTTTGTAATAATTTACAGAAATTAACAAAGTTTTTTGTTTGTTTGTTTGTTTTTTTTTTAAGTAGGGAACGTAGAGTAAACTAGTGCTTTTAAGAGGGAAAAAATGAAACCACAGTTTGGTATTTCTGTAGGCTGAATTGTGTGCACACTACCAAAGCATATTGGTAATACAATTTAAGTGGATAATTCTGATTGTTACTTGTAATTTAATAATGAAAGAAATCCAGCAAACCCATGACTGCATGTAGGCTCTTCTTTTACGATGTAGTTGTACAGAATTTTATTGGCATTTTTATTTCTTCTGTACACTGATTATTTAACAGCTGCCTTTAAAATTATGCTTGCAGGTGCGCTTCAGTTTGTAGAACAAGATGTTTTAGGGTATTTTTGTGGTAGTCTATGGACCAACCCCAAAGGTGGAGTTTTATTATTAGGAATTCTGTTGCAAGGCTTCAATTTCTCTTCTTTCAATTGTGAATAATGACCAGAAATATGAATCATTTATATCAGCCATGTGAAATGCTATCTTATCCATACGTCCAACCATGCAACATATGCATTGATGTATTTAAATAACTGAATTTCCAAATCATCTTGTTTCAGACCTGTAATTCACCTCCCAAAAGCAAAGGTGACATCTAAAGCAGCAGAGACCAAAGGCCAGACCACAGCCCCCATCTCCCTCACTTTAACTCCAGCGGCAGAGCAGTCAGCCCGACACCAAGGCAAAAAGAAAGGAAGTTCACCTAAAGCTGAGGATTCAGACACAGACCCCGAGGCCCCTGTGGCCCAACAGATGCTCTCTTTCGTCATGGACGATCCCGATTTTGAGTCTGAAGCGTCTGACACACCAAAAATTACAAAGGTAGAGTAGAATGGATTCACAAACCACTGTTAAAAACTTGAGCTCTGCACATGTGTGGTGGGAAAGAGTTGGCCTGTGTACAGTGGGCAGCTGTGGCCCAGAGGGTCAGTGGTTTGAACCCTGGCTTCTTCATACCAAATTTTGAAATGTCCTGGGTAGGGCTGTAGCGATACACTAATCTCATGATACGATACGATACACGATACTCGGCTCATGATACGATATATATCGATATTCATCTTAAGATACATTTACATCATTTTCTGAAAGATTTTAATGGGACAAAGTGATTTTGGTGATACCTTGTGAGTGTTCCAATTACTTTGTTTGAATGAATTGAACTGAAACGTAGGTGACTGCAGACAGTGCTGCAGAGAGGAGAGAAAGGAGGCCTCTGATTGGTCAATTCTACATCCGCGTCATCGAAGAAGAAATGAGGAAGTACCCACATCTGTACGATTCTTGTTCTCCACACTACAAAGACAGCACATATTCTAGTAATTCATGGAGGGAGATTGCGATGAATGTGGGTCTGGATACGACCGAGATGGTGAGGAAGTGGAAAAACGCAAGAGATAAGTTTAGTAAGTTTAGCTAGTTCGTGATTGTCCTTCTTGCGTTGCGGCGTGGAGTAACTGCAGCATACTGGCGACAAGCTAACTGCGACACATTGCCGCAAAAGTATACACAGCCCTTAAAGCCGGCGTTTTCCACCACTGAATACGGTCTCAAATCCTGACAAATAAAGTAGGCAATGGACTCCGTAATTTTCCACGACCTAGGTGAAGTAGATGGAAACTTGTGGCAACAACCGCCGTCACTGTCCAGCGTGGTTTGTGTCAGATCGTGCCGCAACTTCTTTGGCTAGCTCTCAGTTAGCATTAGCTTGTCCGGGTGGTGACGTTTCAGGTGGGCTCGCAGGTTGGTGTTTTTTTTCAGAGTACTTCACATTTGTGTGACAGAGCTTGCAGACCAGCCACACTTTTGTATAAATCTTCGCTTTCCTTTTTCTTTTTCAACCCAAACTGCTCCCACACATCTGCTTTTAAGCACGCAGGCGCTGGGTTTATACTCGCCGCCATCCTCCTGACTGGCTCAGAGAAAGAAGCTGCTTCTGGATAACTTGTTAGGGTAGGGTCGCTCTACAGCGACACTAGCGGCTGGCAGACTTAATAGCTCTTCCTGCTCTTTGCAGGAAGAGCACCCGTGCGGAACATGGGGGTTTAGAATATCGATACCCGCGGCTGAAATATTGATACTCCCTGGGGAAATAAAATATCGATATATATCGCAGAATTGATAAAATCGCTCAGCCCTAGTCCTGGGACAAGATACTAAACCACAGTTGTGCCCAGTGTGCTCATCAGTTGGTGTTTCATAGAGAAATGTGGTCAGTATAAAATATATATTGATACATGATCCACTAAGACACAATTGCAGTTTATGGTTTGCAATATTGTACAAATAAAACATAGTACTTAATAGTACTAGTTGTTGAAGATACTACTTAGAGTAATTTTTTCCTCTGTCTTCATTTTATTTTTTTACTTAGCACTAATATTTAACTTTGTGTTTGACTATAGGATCCATTTCCAGTCAGAGATGAACTTCTGTCTGACCTCTCTGATGATGACGTGCATTTAGCGAAGGTGGCAGAACCACTGAAGCCCACTGTGATCTCCTTCAAACCCAAGGACGATACCGACCTGTTCGGCCTCGGAATCCAAGAGGAACCCCCTTCAACTAAGGACAGTAGTGAGGATCAGGAAGGTAACTCATGAAATACCTGCTTTTCTTTTAGGAATTTACTTGAAATGTTATTAGAATCAACAACTGGTGTCCAGCTCTGGCTGTTGTTCTGAGGAATAAATGAAATGAAGTGTGGGGAACTGCTTACGTTTTCTGGATATATGAAAACTTTACAGACGCAATGGAAAAGACTGATTTTAACCGTTTTCCCATCCGGTTTTGTCATTGTTAAGTATCTGACAAGTAGCTGCTTGTGAATAAATCATTCTGTTGTTGAAGAGAACTGGTAGTTTCTCACACAGCTCCTCCCTGAAGTGTCTTAAAAATCAAAAGTGAATGGACATTCTGGCCAAAGTTCACCCACTCAAGGATTTCAAGTGTGGAAGAAAATAATTTACTTTTTGGTAAAGCATATTTATTCCTATTATGTTGCCTTAAATGTACTAACAAAAGTTGCAATCACAACCGCTTTGTTGGTCGCAGCCCCGAAAGGAACTTAAAAGAGAAACTGGAGCTTTTTTTGTGAATTTGGACGTATCGTCTTTAGGCATGCCGTGATTTTTGAAAAAAATCTATTTAAATCGTATTTTTAAATATGATTTGAATCAATTTAATTAAGCAATGAATCAGGATGTGGCCTCCAGGCCAGCAGAGGGCCCACTAGAGTTAAACTACATTCTTGTTCAACGACACTATATGCAGCACTGGGGCTGACATGCTCCCGCTAAGGAAGGCGGGATGCGCAGCATCCGATGCAGATTAAAAACAAACAGTGCAGCTGCCAGCGAGACAAAAGAAAGATGTGAGTTGTGGCAGGGGTCGAACTCCAGTTTTTGTTCAGACAAAAATAATATGCCTTAGTTTGTGCCTGGTTTATCTACCTCAGGAATAAAAAAAAAACAAATTGATTGATTGATTTGGAAAGAGTGTAAGAAAAGACCGGTTTTGTTGTTTGTATGATGCCTTAATTTATGGCTGGCTTAAAGTAGAGTTGACTTGTTATGTACTAAAGGAAAAAAAACTTGATACTGTACTCATTTATTAAAAAGAGTGCAGTAGGCGTATTGTTAAAAAAAAAAAAAAAAAAAAAACAGGATTTGACCGTTTTGAGAGTTGATAAAGTAGTTTCCACTTTCCAGTCCATGTTATACTGTGGAGGTATGACCACCTATCAACTCCACCTTAGAATTGAACACTTCATCCTCTGCTTCAACCACAGTCAGATTTTTTTTTTTTTTTTTTTTTTTTTTTTTTTTTTTTTTGTGGCTTACCTGAGGTCAAAGTTAGCTTCATCTGTCAGCTTTTGACTGATGCCATATACATGATAAGGCTGGTGCATGTATCTTGTCCTCTTTCAGAGAAAGAAAGCAGGCACTCCTCCAAAGAGAAGAAGAAGAAGAAGAAGAAAAGCAAAGAGGTAAAGATGTTGGAGTTGAGTTAAGTTTGGATGTAAGAATCTGTGTAGCCTGGCATGGTTTCAGAACAGCGGAAAAATACTATTTCCACATTTATCCTTTTGCAGAATGTAGCTTGATAATTCTTTCTTGTTTGGTTCTTATTCAAGACAGTTTTAACGGGCCTACAGGAGCTATAACGATTGTTATGATTTCCAGAAAAACGTTATCTTTCACTTTGGAAGGCTTTCCTCTCTTCATTACTGCTTCTCGGCTTTCTGTTTTGTGTGTCAAACAGAGGAGAGATTATTGACTATTAATATAATAGTCTGGCTTCTTTGTGTCTCCTACAGTAGAGATCTGTGCAGGAGATCATTACTGCCCACAGCTAAAACTTTACAACGATAGCACTTTCACTAGTTATTAACTTTTGTTTTACAGGAGGATGAAAAGAGCAAGAAGAAACATAAACACAAGAAAAAGGAAAAAGACGAAGCTGCAGCGGGAGATGATAAGGAGAAAAAGAAAAAGAAATCCCGGTCCAAGAAATCAGAAGTGGATGAACTGGAAGACTTTTTGGGTGGAGGAACAGGATCGATCAAAAGAGAGGATGGGGATTATGAAGAACTATGAAAGCTCAATTAGGACATGGAGGGCAGAGCAGCAGCGAGGTGTGGTGTTTAAAAAAAAAAAAAAAATCCTGGTTCCTTGATCTGTGTGTGCTTAAAGCAGTGTTTCCAAGCCATACACTATATGCAAGGCTACCAGTAGCACACAGGAAAACTAACTAAGAATACTGCTACCTGTGTGTTCCCTGATTCTTTTTTCCCACCTGTACTGTACAGAAAATAAAAAAAGAAGCAGGAGGACCACCATGTACTGTTATAAATACTAAGATTTAATTATGGTGGACACAGATCAGCTCTTTGTACTACAACAAGAATGAATCATTTAATTTTAGATTTCCTTTGGTTTGATACGCTCTGCAAGTGGTCCACTCCGAATCAGCTGTAAATAGTTACAGTTTAGTCTGAATGTTTGTGTGGTTATTGTAGTAACTGCGAGCATGCTTAGAGTGACGACTGACTCCTTAAACACGCTAGTGTTCTCTCATTGCTTCTTTGCTATTTTTTTTGTTTTTGGCTTAAATGGTTAATGGCAAATTTAGTCTCGTGTCTGATAAGCGTTGAATAATAATTTAAGATCAACTGATTTAAAAATGACTTTAGTTTTTTCACTCCAGGAGTATTCCATCTCCACCTAGTCAGCCACGTCTGAAAATGCTCCTTTCTTACTTTTATTTAATTTTTATGTCTGCTGCTGTTTTTCACCTGTGCTTGTATTTACAACCATTCTTACCCCACAACTGACTCTTAAGAGCCTTCAAAAAGGCAAGATCTTTAAGCCATTTTTGCAAAGTTAAGAAGAGATCTTTGTTTTGCTTTCACGTATGCCACCGTTGCAGTTTTCAGTAGGCCAGATCTGTGGTCCAGTAACATTTAAGCAGCTTTGTACGCAGCAGCACCTGTTCGCTAGCTTTCTTGCGTAAACTGCTGTCTTGCGCTCAGAAAACAAAAATGTGCCATGAACAACAGCTAAGTGGCCTATGAGTCTGGCAGCAGTAAAAAGCCCATTTATACCCAAGCATGGTCAGTTTGTGGACATGCTCTGGATCTCACGCAGGCAAAGGTGGCATCTGGATTCAAATCTGTCTTCATGCTGTCGGCTTCATCAGAGAGCGATCCACAGGATGACGGTTGGCTCTGTTCATGTTCTCTGCATAATGCCTTAATGAAGGTTCCTACAAGGGAGTGATGTGCAGTTGTCCCCATAACCAATTTTAAGTGTTCTTACTGTAAACTGTTGGATAGCTCATTTGGGTTGAGAATAGTCTTTTATCGGTTGATCTGTAGCATCTTTAAAGCCTGTTAGAAGAGTGCAGTGAATCAGTACATGTGTTTGTCTTTAGATTTGTTTGATTCTCACTGAACAGCAGTTCTTCTAAAGGATTATGTCCTGATTCCTCTATAAGTGCAACATTTCCACAACTATCTCATTGTTTTATCCTTGCTATTTATTGTACCTGTTATTATTTTTGTTGCAAAATGTCGGGTTTTTCCTATTGTGAGTTTTTTTTTTGTTTGTTTTGTGTGCGTGTGCGTGCTCAGACTGTCCTTTAGTCAAACTCATGCAGATTTTTATGGGTCACAAACTAATTTTCTGAACTTTATGCTCTGCTATTCAATGCAGCTGTTTGCTTCCACAGTTTTTTAAGGAAATGGACATGTTATTGTGAACTGTTAAACACGTTACATCTGCTGTGCAGGCGCCTCAAACCTGCTCATGACGACTGAGATGATCCGCTGCATCCTCCGAAACACGCATCAAAACGTTGCAGAGAAATCAAGGAGATGTGACGTTTATTTTTACATCCATTTTCACAGCTGACAAGTTTCATACAATATCTCCACCTGCCC
This sequence comes from Hirundichthys speculiger, assembly GCA_018398805.1. NCBI lineage: Eukaryota > Metazoa > Chordata > Actinopteri > Beloniformes > Exocoetidae > Hirundichthys > Hirundichthys speculiger. The sequence continues at coordinate 824,392 of JAGFBZ010000828.1, read as the reverse complement.
CGTTCACGGGTACAGCCTGTTGGTTTACACAGAAATAATGTTTGGTTGTCCAAAGTGGAAACTATGCAGCATTAATCCAGAATACTGTGGCTTTTTTTTTTTGTTTCAATTTGTTTGTTTTTTTTTTCTCCTTTTTAGAGGATAAATGCTGGTGGCAGTTTCAAGCAAAGCATGAGACTTACATGTACAGCAAGAAAAGAATGTAAAAAGTATATAAATGAATATATATATATTTGAAGAGCTTACTTCCAAAATGGCACACCATGTGGAAACTAATGCCACTGAAAGCTTCAAAACTGAATGAACAAAAGCATCAGTTGCAGAAGTTCACATCAACTTCTGATTAAGAACATTCCTTAGAAAGATACGCACCTTAGAAGTATTAGTTTTCAGGGTTTTGTCATATTTTTATGTCCTTCAAATGGATTTAAAGCATCTTGGAATGAAGCCCTTCATTTATTTTTCACCCCATGTTTCATCTTTACACTATGTGTGAGTATGACTATGTTTGGTTTGTTCAATAAATGCAAACTTATTTCTTCATAAATAGAGGGAAATATTTCTTTTTTTTTTTTCGTTTTTAAACTCTAAAAGCAGACATCCAGATCCAGCAGCAGGATTATAACCCCTGCCAGAGTCGTTACTCAGGGAAGTCATTCAGTTTTTGAATTTTGTCAGGGAAAAAAGTGAATCAATAACATGCTAAAAACAATTTTTATTTAATATTCCAACCTTCTGGTTTAAAAAAGAAAGAAAATTGTTCACAACTGTTTTTTGTTTGTTTATTTGTTTTTAATGTTACTTGAAGCCAAAAGGTTGGAATGTCAAAAACAGTTCTGTGGCTTGTCTAATTTTTTGTTTGTTTGTTTGCTTTGTTTTTGTTTTTCAACTAAATTCAAGAATTGAATGAAATGAACATCTTCCAAGAGACGTGATCAGTTAGTTTGTGCCAGGGGTTGTACTTGAACTTATTGAAGATGCTTCATCATTGATCAGTTGGATCCCTACTCACAGCAGCATAACGGTGAGGCTGCTCTGATTTCTGGGGGGGGGAAAAAAGGATCTAAAGGCATTTCCTCTGCAAAGAATTCATGTTAAAATAGTTGGGAATTTTAATAATTTTTTAATTTTTCATTTAGTAAAAAAAGGTTACAACATTCTTTACTGGGAAAATAGAGTTCAGATTTGAAAAATCCAACAAAAACTTAAACCTGTGATTTGCTCATGTGGTTCCAGAACTGCCTGATTTCAGATTTGTAATACTGTAAAAATAGAAAAAAATAGTCCATGCATGTGTTCAGGGGTTAAATTGGGATTAGTTATGTGGGGGGGCTCTGCCTCGTACCCCCCTGCCCCAATATACTTTTTGGAGATAACCCTCTAATTTGATAACCATATCATATTGCACAGAGATATACACCTTATCTGTGTGTTTTAGGTCTATGTGTGTCTTGTAGTGCCCCCCCACCACCACCACCACCACACACACACACACACACACACATTATGGCAGTTTGAATGTAGATTGGTTGGCCAATGTAACAGATTGTACAGGTTGTTGTACATTGGTTTGAAGGCAATGATTAGTGGGGGGTCTGGGGGTCCTCCCCCAGAAGTTTTTTATTATCATACATGTTATTTGCTGAATTCTGGTGCATTTTAATAAGTTGTTAGCTGACTTTACAGATGTAGGTTGAGCAATATCATATTAAATCTTGTCACATGCCTACAGGTGAAAAATGTGAAAGAGAAATGTTCAGTGAGAAAATGTGAAGGCTTGCACAATCTTAAACAAAAACAGTTGATTTATTATACAATAAATTTCAAATTACAATATTATACAAGAAATCAATATATTTGAATGCAGCAAAACACATACTGTCTAAAAATAAAAACACAACATATTGTCAAAGGCCTATCTATTTGAAAAACGCTGCGACGAGATGCTCCCTCTGACTTTCTCTGCTGCGGGTTGCCAGATCTGCTGTGTGCCTGGTGCATCATTGATGGATTATCGTACGCAGGTTAAAGCGGAGACGGTGTTCGGGGAAAATTATAAACAAGTCACAACGCTGCAATACAAGCCCCAAAACCCGCTAACCACGACTTCTGATTTTTTTTTTTTTTTAAGCAAGCTCACAAAAAAAAAAAAAAAAAAAAAAAAAGGAAGAAACCCCAAAGTCCCTTATAAAAAGCGGAACTGGCAACCCACGCGGTGTTCCGGAAATCAGAATCTCTGATCGCAAGTTCTGTTCTAATAGCTTTGACAGGTCGTCTTGTTATCAGGAAAACCATGATCTATCTCATAAAAGTCATGGGTTTATTGATTAATAAAGCAATATTGAATTATTCAGAACTGAAAATCGTGAAAAGGGTTTGTTGGTTTTGATGTGTACGTGATCATATGCCATCCGCTCCGAGCTTATGTGCCGGGGATCAGCCCCGGCCCAATTTAACCCCTAAACACAATCATGAGATTTATAGAGCTTTTTTTTTTTGTTTTTTGCGTTAATCACGTGACCCGCTGCGACGCTTCGGCTCACATCAGAAACTTTTTTTTTTTTCTAAGCGGCGTGATGAGCGGAACAAGCAGCGCTACTCTGACGTCACCTGACGTCACATATGCTTGAGCTGTGTGACGTTCTCTGTGGTTATATAAAGTTAAAAACGCATTCTGCCAGTCACCCGCCCGAAAACTGTTCACTCAGACACATCTTTTTAGTAAGTTTCCACCAGTTTGCAGAGAAAATCTTCAACTCCCAGAAATGGATACGTTTTTTAACATCCAGCTCAATGAGGTTCTTACTGGTAACTCTTCTGACTACTCCATCGAGGCCTTCCTGGGTGAGGGGTCGTTCGGAAAAGTGGCCAGAGCTAAAAACCTGAAAACAAAAGAACTTGTGGCTGTAAAAGTTGTGAAAACCGATTACATGAAATCATGCAGAAGAGAAGCTGAAGCGCTGGAGAAAGTCACAAAGCTCAATCCAGATAAAAACAATCTCCTCAAGTTCAAAGAAAACTTCATCTATAGAGACTATTTTTGTGTCGTCACAGAAATGTTGGACGTGAGCTTGTTAGATTTCATGCGAAGCAGACGTTTCGCTCCTCTTCACATTTGTGAAATTCGAGCGATTACCCAGCAGATGTTGGTGGCTCTGAAAGCCCTGAAGAGCACCAATCTGGTTCACGCTGATATCAAACCAGACAACATCATGCTTGTCAATCATCAATCAGAGCCCTTTAAGGTGAAACTCATTGATTTTGGTTTCGCAACAGAAGCACCAAACTTGTGGAAGAAAGGCATCATCCAGAATCTGGCTTACAGAGCACCAGAGGTTCTGCTCCATTATCCCTCTCTGGATGAAGGTGTGGATATGTGGTCTCTGGGCTGTGTTCTGGCGTTCCTGTTCATGGGAAACCACTTGTTTCCATGTGAGAGTGAATTTGAGACCATGAGGATCATCACAACTGACTGGTATACCTGACAGTGATTTCCTGGATGTTGCCTACGATACAGATTGCTATTTCAATCTGGTCAAGGAGGTTCCTCGACGTTTATGGCAGCTGAAATCCACAGAACAGTACGAGATGGAAACGGAAGAGGACGTCGAGTGGCATCGTGGCGTTTCTTCTCAGTTTTTCTCTCTGGATGAGCTGATGTCAATGCAGCTGGAAATGTTGAACCCCACTGTCTGTGATGACACGAGAGAATTCATCAGCCTCCTGAAGAAGATGTTGGAAGTGGATCCACGGAAGAGAATCACCCCGAGTGAAGCGCTCAGTCATGATTTCATCACCATGGATCACCTTCCTCTTGATAATAATGGACCTTATGAGATCTCAGCAAAGAGTATAATGACAGTGTGTCGCTCTGAGGAGCCAGACTGCATTTCTACTGAAGGTGAAGAGCAAAATGTTAGAACTCCAGAAAGCTATGGTAGCAAAGATCTAGAACCACCAACACATCCATCAAGAACTGGAAGTGAAGGGGCGTGCTGGATAGCTTTGAAAAACAGACTGTCACTAATACCACACATGATGTCATTTCCTGCAAAGAGGAAACAACATCAACAGTGGAAACTGAGACACAAGAGCAACCAGGAGAACCAGCGTTGGACGCCACCGGGAAACTGATCACCCAGAGTGAAGGTCTGGTTCATGATTCCACAACCATGAAACACATTCCTCTTGATGATAACAGACCTGATGTGATCTCAGCAGAGTCTGTGATGAGAGTGTGTCGCTGTGATGAGCCAAACGGCATTTCTGCTGGCCGTAGAAGACAGAAGAAAAGAAGAAAAAAGAAAGAAGAAAATGTGAGAACTTCTGAAAGCTACGGCGGCAGGGATCCTGAACCAACAACAGCAGCCTCCAGTAAAGAAGCAACATCTGGATCAGGAACTGGAAGTAAAGGAGAGCTGGATAGCTTTGAAAAACTTGTGGTCACTAATACCACACATGATGTCATTTCCTGTGAAGAGAAAACAACATCAACGCTGGAAACTGAGACTCAAGAGCTACAAGGAGAACCAGCGTTGGACATCACTCTGAATCAGTCTGGAGGTGAAGTTAAACCTTCCAAAAAGCGTTTCAGAAGGAGACGCAGATTCTCCTCACGGACGTCCAAGAACCGTCCAGCAGGAGAACCACAGATGAATGAGGACACTCACCTCCATCAGCACCACACACTGGGAACTAAGACTGAGGAGCTACAAGGAGAACCAGCGTTGGACACCACTCTGAATCAGTCTGGAGGTGAAGTTAAACCTTCCAAAAAGCGTTTCAGAAGGAGACGCAGATTCTCCTCACGGACATCCAAGAACCGTCCAACAGGAGAACCACAGATGAATGAGGACACTCACCTCCATCAGCACCACACTCCAAGAAGATGACCTGCTGTTCCACCGCACCACTACAACACATACACACTCCACTGAACTGAGGGGGAAAAGTCAGGGCAGCACGTTGCTGTGGTCGTCTACGTGGCCACTTCACAGCAGGAAGATTCCCAGTCTGGGGTCTCCAGACGTCTGCGTGGGTTCTCTCCGGACTCCGGCTTCCTCCCACACCCCAAAATGTTCCAGATTTATTTCACATTAATGAATTTCAGTGAGTTGTATTCAAGTTCATGTTGAAATCTGTATTATATATAAATAAAGACCTACAGGAGTTCAGTAAACTCTGAAAATCTACTTACTTGTCTATGTATTGTTTGTGTTAATTCAAATTTGTCAATAACAGATTCCAGAAATTCAACCCAGACACAGATTTCTATGACAGAGTCCTGGTGTTACTGGTAACTGTGGTTTTACAGTGATAATGTGCTCCATAGGATGAACCTGCTGTCAGTGTGAACTGTTCTCATAAAAACACAGTATAACATCAACATTTAGTGTCAAAAACACAAGACAGATTAAAACAGTTAGGGAATAGAAAAGTAAGAAGCAGTTCCAGGTGAAACGGAAATAAACTGAAGTAGTTCTTCTCTTCAATGAACCTAAAATATTTTGAACCTACTGTACAAAGTACATACTAAATCTGCTATTTTGGAGCAACTTTAAATATACTAACTATTATTCACTACTTTTAGAAGTAGTGAAGTACAATTTCAACAACTTCTGGTATCCTTGACATCTTTTTGATTATACTTCTCAAAGTATCATTTCAAATGTATTTGTAGTGACAGTATTTTAAGTAAACTAAACAAGGGCTCAGATGGCACTGGGGACGGGGGGGGGGACGGGGGGGGGGCATGCATCTAACATTTACAAAGGTAAATCTGTTTGGCTGCAGGGGGATTTTTTTTTTCTGACCAATTTTGTTTATTGGAAAAAATACTTGTTATTTTTATTTGTATGAATCTGTTGTTCAAGTGTTTACACTTCTGTTTTCATACATTTTCTAATGTTTCTAATCATTTATATAACGGCACAAGAGTGAATCATTTCAATTTTAATTTGTAATACATTTTTGAACATTCCCTTTTTGTTAGAAGTTACAGTTAAAGTTTCTGTAATGAGATTCTTTATCCTGCTGAGATCAGCAAATGTTTAAATAAAACATGCAGACTAAATTAAGTTTTGGAGCGTCTTTAACATACCAGACAAATAACAAGTTGATCATGTAAGGCGAGTGTTAACTAGATAGGCCTTTGTCTACAAATTTTAATTCAGTTAGAAAACTCACAGTTCTAATGACAGCTCAGTGTGTCTCCCCTGTGTCTGAATAATGATAATAACTAATTTATGCTCTTACTATTATCATTATTATTACTTGCTGATATTTATGTTGTATAATTATGTTCCATGATAAAAGTGAATTATCATACAACAAATTTCTTAAAAAATATAATCGTACAATATTATGACTTTTCCAGACATTGGACATCAAGATAACAGAATCAGGGGTTAAATTGGGATTGGTTATGTGGGGGGACTCTGCCTCGTACCCCCCCCCCCCCCGCCGCCCCGCCCTGCCCCAATATACTTTTTTGGAAAATAACCTTCTAATTTCATAACCATATCATATTGCACAGAGATATACACCTTATCTGTGTGTTGTATGTGTGTCTTTCGATAAGCACCGCCCCTTCCTAGTTACTGTTGCTAGGTCGGACATTCTCGCTGCTCCTCCATTAAGGACAATGTTATTTTGCCATTTTTCCGATGCCTATCAACCGTATTTACATTACACTAGAATAACGCCGTGGTAAAATATTGCTACTGGGGACCTGAAACAGTGACTCGAGGTGTCCAGAACGTTTGGAGGACATTTTTATTCCCTTTAACAAGATAAAACAAACGGTGGAAATCTTGCAGGCTTTGCCGCTAAATCATATTACTTTTACTAAACGGTGGTTAAATCAATCATCTAATAAACAAAGTAAATTTACCTTGGAGTAAATGTAGTTGTGTTTTGTAACTTTCCCCACGTTCAGTTGATTGTGTGGACGGACACAACTAAACCCACAGTCTGAATTCTCCAGCATTTGTTTTGATTTGGGAAAGGGAATAAAAATGCCCCCTCCAAACGTTCCGCTTCACATTTCAACTTTACTTTACTTCCAAAAGAGAGCAGCTACAACAACCAGAAAAAGCGCGAACAGGATGAATGGATAGGCTTAACTAACCGAACTCCTGTGAGAGAACAGAGAGTCCAGGAAGTCGATGATGACCTGAGGAGGTCACAGAACCAGTAGGGGCAACCTCCGGCCACTTCGAGTGGAGGTCTGCATTTTCTGCGGTGGGCTTGGGGCCTGGTGGGTGTGGGGTTGGGGGGTAGGCGGGCCTTGTCGCGGTTCTGGCCTTCTGGGTGCCCTGCTACAAGGAGAACCAGTGTACAGGAGAACCCTCCTGTCAGTGGACATATATCTTGGGGATGTTTGCACCCTGACCTCTCGGGTCGGGGGCAAGGGGCCCCCTCGGGCCAGTCTGGCCCTGGGGTGGTGGGAGTTAGCTGGCGTTTTCTCACCCGCGGGAGGACTTGAGAAGAACTAAGATAAGGAGAGTGGTGATGGTGATAGTGGTAAAAGTTTCCTTGGTACTTGGGTAACTTACATGTGAGTGTACGGACCTTTTGCACGTGACGTCACGCACTGCAGCTGCAGCAACTCGCCGCCATGTTGGAGTGAAAACAAAGCCCGTCAGCTAAGCAGTTTACCTGTCGCGTGTGTAATCTGTCGCATTCAAGTGGATAGCAAACAGTCCGAAAACATGGTTATGAGCTGTGTAGCTGTTGGCTGCACAAACTACAGAGGAAAGGGATCAGGGTTATCGTTCTGCAGATTTCTTGCCGACGTAGAACAGGGAGCGGGTCGCGTGTGTGGCGGGCGTTTTTTTGGGGGGGTGTGTTTTCACCTGTTTCGACTGATTGGCTGGCTGTTTGTAGCGTTTGGATGCTCTTTGGTTGGAGGACTTGTGTTGTTTTGTAGGTGGTTCTGCATGGTCGGCCGGGTTCTGGTTGGGCGGGTATATGTGGGACAACAACCAGCACATGCATGCCTATGGCAGAGTGCCCTGTTGTCGTTCGCTCGGTCCCCGGCTGATCATGCGGAGTTATCTGCGGGATGGCATGGGTCTTTTGATTGAGGATCGTCCTGGTGTTGTGGATGGTTGGTTGGTCGGTTTGGGTGGATGAGGGCGTGCGCCTCCGGCGGGGTGCTCATTGCATCTGCAGCTTGTTCTCGCCGGTCGCCGCTCTTTCCTCGTGTCGACCCCGCGGGCACGTCGGAGTGCGAAATATTTGTAGGATTCCAAGCTTTGATAGGCCTTGAGTTTCCTTGGTGTACGCTGATGACTTGTTTATCAAATAATTATATATGTCCGGGTGCTCGAGGTCGGGGAGTTTCTTTACCTGGGCAGGTGGGCAGAACAGGGCAGCTGGCAGTAGGTACGGGTCGTGTTCTAGGCCTGAAATCTGCAATTTCTCCCGGTATCGTTCCTTTTCCGACCCATTCAGACTTTGAACATGGTCTGACAGCACTATCAGACGACTGGTCATGATATTCTGCGTAACCTGCACAAAGACTATGAGATCGCTTAAACCAGGGGTGTCAAACTCCAGTCCTCGAGGGCCGCTGTCCTGCATATTTTAGATGTTTCCCTGCTTCAGCGCACCTGATCCAAATGAACGGGTCGTTAACGGACCTGAGCGGACCTGGATGACAAGCCTATGGTGATCCATTCATTAGAATCAGGTGTGCTGAAGCTGGAAAATATCTAAGATGTGTAGGACAGCGGCCCTCGAGGACTGGGATGTGACACCCCTGGCTTAAACCCTAGCTTGTTGTTTTCACTCCAATATGGCGACTGCTCTCTGTCGTTGGGGTGTGTGTCGCGTGGCTGCGGGAGGTCTATATGGGCACGGACACATTTATTCTTTACACCCCTCCCCCAACACCCCCCTCAACTGTCAATACAATCAATCAATAATGTTTACATCAATTCTCCATATCCAGGTCTATAGCTTGGTAGAAGGATGTTCATCCAGTTTTCTTGTTAGTAGTTTCTGCTTCTTACATATTATCCTCTGAGTGTGTTTGCTGTCACAACACAATCCACTACACAACACCCCCCACACTTCACAACCCAGCACACACCACACCCTCACTGTCCTGTCTCTCTAACTGTCCTGTCTTTAAATGTTTCACTGCTGGTGTTTTTTGGTCCTCTCTGACAAAATCAGGATTTAAGATATTAATAAAGACGTTAGAATTTACTGCCAGAGAGGACTGGTGAAGGACACATTCACCCTTCACACTCCCACAAAACAAAAAGTTTGCTATAAGATTAAATTGCATATACATACTAGATGGTTTTGCTAGACAATGGCACTAACCTGAATGTAAATGCAGACACACACACAAAAAAACCCCACTCATCCATGACTCTAATTTAGTTAGGTTGGTTATTTACTTTATTATCATCTTATAACAGCAAAATCTTGAGCTGGCAAAAGTGATTGCTTCCAAATCATTTAGTTTTTTGTTTTGAATGAATGAATTGTTAATACAATATTTGTTGTTTTTTTGTCTTCACAACCCCCATACTGTGAGGATGATTTTTGTTATGGAATGGAAACCACATGAATCTCTCCCATTTAGGTAAGATGATTATTTACTGTGACACAAAACTATCATACAGCTGCAAAGAGAAATAATAAATTAAGAAAACAATTACAGACGTTGCCGTCAAGATGAATATCAGAAGCAGATCGATATGTGAGAAACAGATGGTTGTGGATGGTCCTGTCATCTGATACGTGCTCTCAAATTAACCAACGTCCTCACTCTGAATAGGTAGGTACCTTAACTTGCCACTAGGTGGCACCAAGTTACCCACACTGGTAACTACAACAGCACAGTCCTCGCTGTTTCCGGGGTATATTTCCAAAACAAGAATAAAAAGAGACATCAGATATATTTCTTTTCTCTTTTTTTCCCTCCAGAGTATAAACCATAAGGACGGTCTTTTCTTATTTTTCTTTTTTTATATAAGATATGAGATAATGTGGTCCAAAACTTTGTTGACAATCTTTTTCTGGCTGCAAAACGACATCAACATCTCCTATTTAGGTTATTTACTGTATGATCGCGCATCCTATTTCCTTGAAGAAAAAATAAATAAATTTAATGACTCATATTTTTGTCATTTTCCATTTGTAGAATTCAGTTTTTGTTATTAAATTGTTTAGCTTAATATTTTTAATACATTTCAGTGAAATCATATGAGGTCATATCACTCTGACGTTTTCAGTTATTTTATCGTCACGTATTATGTGAACTCTGTAAATTTACTTGTGATTATTTACACAAATACTGGCTTTAAAATTATTATTAAAACTATTATTCAAGCAGGACTTATCTCATAAGTTAAACCCAATGTAGCATATTTCAACTATACAGCACAACTGAATCTTCTGTCTGGACAAAAAAATAAAATTAAAGATTTTTTACTCCTGATACAGTCCTGTAAAGTTTGTGAAGAGTCACTGGTCGAGCACTTAAGATTCAGCTTCTGCTTTAACTCAGAAAATAAGGAAAAGGAAACCTGGGAGGAGACTTACACTTAGTTAAACTGTAAAATATGATTGGTAAAACACTTACAATGTTCTTGAAAAAGATGTATGTGTTTATATATTTTTAAACAAATTAATAGTTTATCATTGTACAATAACTAAATAACTCAAAACAAATCAAGAAATGGCTTAGAAGGTTATAAGCTCTCTGGATTTCTACAATACTACCCTGATGACCACATTGCACTGTTGGGGGAGCAGCATTAGAGCCAGTGACTTAAAGAAACTGAATAAACTTATAAAGAAGGCTGACTCTGTTCTGGGACTGAACTGGAGCTGGTTGTGCAAAGGAGGATATTTCATAAAATGAAAAACATCATGGACAACCCTGAACATCCTCTACACAACACAATGATTCCACAACAGAGTGTCTTTATTCAGAGGCTTCTTCAGATCTGCAGCAACACAGACCTCTACAGGAGATCCTTCCTGAATCTGTTCTGTTTAGATGTGCATATGACAACTGAGACGATTTTATCTGCTCTCTTCATTTTTTTTTAAATTAGTTTTTCTTTTAAATTAATTTTTATTAATTTTATTAATGATTATTTTATGCTTGTATGGAATGATTCTATTTGCCTTCTTGTGCTTTTATGCATCTGTAAACCACTTTGAATTGCCTTGTGTACAAATTGTGCTCTACAAATAAACTTACCTTGCCTTGCCTAAACACAGCAACAACCATCTACAATAGATCTTTTAAGACTTAAATGATGACAACTATTGCAATGATTAATTTCCCTTCTGAGATTAATTATTAAGTATTTTTGAATTTGAATGTGAATATTCAGGGCAACATGGGGTTCAGAGTCTAGTTTGTGTTAGTATTATGTTACAGTTAACATCAAAACATTTTTATGGGTTAAAGCAAACACATACTCATATGTTACTTTAAATTATGTTTATTGAGTGGCAGGTTTGAACATTATTTATAATTTTGTTTTTTTGACACTACAATTTGTTTGTTTCACTTTGTTGTGACTCACCATGCAGGAGTGTGTTGTCACAATCTTGAGATTCTGTTGTTTTTTTTACATAGAAAAGAAAAGATGCAAATAATTTGCCTCGTCTGAGTCTGCCCGCTTTTTTTACCAATTTAGACCCTTGAGTTACATACATTACAAATTGAAGTTTTGTTATGAGAAAATAATGGCATTATGTGGAAGACAGTGTGAAAAATACATATAAGATAAAAGAAGTTAAACGAGTTATTATTATACTACAATCAACGGAAACTGGGGAATCACAAAACATTAATTTGAGTTAACTTTTTGCCTGTTTGTTTATGGTGAAGGCATATTCACCGGATTCCAGTAGATGGCGGTAATGCATCTGAAAGCCGTTAGCCAACCGCAGTAACACAACACGAGAAAGAAACTCAGTATCGAATGCGTTCATTGGCTCTCCTCTCAGCCAATGACAGAAGCGTTTGTTACCACGGGTCTGCAGCCGCATGTGAGTAGAAGTTAGCCACTGAAATCATGGTGAGTTAGAAGAAATATAAACAATTGCAAGGTCTTTTTTTGACTGATATGAAAATGTATTCTGGAGGATGACGTTTAGCTGTCATCCTGACGAGAGAGGACTCTGGTTTCTGTTTTCCCTCGTCTTAGCCATCGTGTTAGTAGAAGTTAGATCGGAACAAATGTTTACAAGCCCAGATATATACTGATGTTTTAGACTCATTTCCCAAACCCACAAAGATACCGCTGATGTTTGACTTGGTCTATATTGCGTTGCCAACACGATACGATTTAAACGAGTTGGCTTAGTGTTTTTAAAGGGGTCTGGCTCTTTAAACATCGTTTATCTATTTAGGATCAGAGCTGAGTGATAATATTTGAGCCCCTTAATCTGCCGGAACCCATTTAAACCATTTTTAGTAAGCCTCTGATCGCGTTTTTTTTTTTTTTTTTTTTTTTTTTTTTTAAATGTTGTATTATGTGTTTGGCGTAGACATTTGGCAGTAACTGCAGTTAACTTGAAGGCTGGTTATTTAGTGAATGCCATCCTTGTTTGAAGTCCTTTTTTTTTTTTTTTTTTTTAAATCTGTGAAGCACAAATGTACATCACACTTCCTGCATGCATCCTTTCACTGCCTGCAGTAGTTAGGGTATTAACTAAACCTAACTGCAACCGGCTCTCCCCAAAACCCATCCTAATATCCACCAAACCCATTCCTCTTATCCTACAACCTAGTCCAGCTTTACCTTGTATGATGGTCAAAATAATGTGACATTTACTTTCAGGATTACAGGATTACATCATTAAGGGCCTGCTTCTTTGTGCTTGAAACAATTTTCGTGTGTTGTTGCTGCAGCTACGTCGAGAGGTAAGACTGAGGCGGGAGTACCTGTACAGGAAAGCACAAGAGGACAGGCTCCGAACAATAGAAGAGAAGAAACAGAGTCTGAAGGGCGCACTTGATGGTAAAGTGGCAAAGCAATTAGATTCCATTTTTCTTATTACATTTTTCATTGTAAGTGCTTTACACAAAAAATGGACCTACCACAGATTCTGCTTTAACACACACTGGCTTTTCTTTTCTGCAGAGAATCGTCTCCTTCCGACTGAGGTACGCAAAGAAGCCCTGCAGCTACAGAAGCTGCTGGAGTATGACGATGAAGGGGCAGAAGGCAAGTCATGTGTAGCATGTTCAGCAGCATCTTGTCAATGTTAATCTCATTTTCTTTAATCACCAGTTATTTTGCATGTGCAGGTGTCAGCTCGCACATGGATGATGAGTATAAATGGGCCGGAGTGGAAGATCCCAAAGTTATGGTCACTACATCCAGAGACCCGAGCTCCAGACTCAAAATGTTTGCCAAGGTCTGTCCGGTTTCTCTGCAGTGAATTTCATAGTCAGGTTAGAAGTATTAAGACAAGTACGAAAAAGACTAAATTATATTCGTCACTGAATTATATTAGTTATCATAGTGACTACATCACTTACTGCAAAATATAATTGAACCTGAACTGAGATGGGCAGCACGGTGGCTTAGTGCTTAGCACTGTTGCCTCACAGCAAGGAGGTCCTTTCTGTGTGGTGTTTGCATGTTCTCCCCGTGCTTGCGTGGGTTTTCCTCCGGGTACTCCGGCTTCCTCCCACAGTCCAAAGACATGCATGTCGGGTTAACTGGTGGTTCTAAATTACCCATAGGAGTGATTGTGAGTGTGCGTGGTTGTTTGTCTACATGTGGCCCTGAGATGGACTGGTGACCTGTCCAGGGTGTACCCCTGCCTCTCGCCTGAAGAGAGCTGTGATAGACTCCAGCAGATTCCTGTGACCCTGCATAGGATTAAGCGGGTCTAGATGATCGATGGATGAACTCCGATCTCTTGCTGCCTCTTATTTAGTAAAGTAAAACTTAAACCATGGCAGCTCTTCATTCAAATCACCGTGATAAAATGACCTAACAGGAGTTGAGGTCAACAGCTTTAGTCAACAATGAAGGTTATTTATTGACAATAACATTTTTTTAATTGGCATGTGCATTTATTTATTTGCAATTTTCATAGATGTTTCTCAGTCAAAATAATTTACTTTGGCATAAGTTATAAAAATTAAATTAGACAGTTGAGTTCAATGTTTTCAAATACAGTGTGACACTTACTGGACCGTATGAAGATCCTGATTTGAAAATGGTCTTAAGCAGCATTAATATTCTGTCTTCCAGGAGGTAAAGCTGATGTTTCCTGGAGCCCAGCGCATGAACAGGGGAAACCATGAGATTGCAGCACTGGTGCGAGCCTGCAAAGCCAACAACGTTACAGACCTTGTTATTGTACATGAAACAAGAGGACAGCCTGGTACGTTTGTTTGTGTCAGTAATTTTTCCTCAAATATTGCTGGGCAGTGTACCGGTTCATACAGAATGCCAGTGTTTATTTTTTTTTTATGATATGAATTTTTCATATACCGTAATACCGGAGAGTATGTACTGTAGCATACACAACGTTGGGAACGCAGCGCAGCAGAACGTAAGTGCCGCAGAACATTGTTTGACAGGGGACTGTTTTGCAGTTGCACTGGAGGCACAACACGCTACTAGTTCGGGACAGCGAAAGTCCCAAAGTGGAAGCTCCAGAACGGCAACATGAGACTGAGGAACTTCTTCCTAAACGAGGAGCCGTGTCTGTCGTGTGGAAGTTCTTTGGATTTAAAAAAGACGACGTCCAACAAACTACAATAAACTACAAATGTTGCCGAGCTGAAGTTGTAGCCGCGGGAGGCAACACCAGGCTGGTGCTGCCTCCCGCGGCTACAACTTTAGAACGTTGTTTACATTGTGTAGTTAATGTTGATTTTTTTACAAAATATGTGTTTTGAAGTTGTTTGCAAAATTTGAAAAATAAAAGGGTTCTGTATTTTAACTGCAACTATCATGCATTCTGATTCCTTCACTTAATTAGAATCACGAGTGCCACCTCTTGTAAATAGTATCATTTTGTGAGACCATGCCAACCTGTATTAATACTAGTGTAGATATGAATGTTTTTCTACAATATTCACTCCTCGTGACAGTAAAGTAGGTCATTCTAAGCCAATTTACTGCAGCAATTCCTCTCTAAATGATGAGAAAATGCGGTTAACACCCAGTTGTGCCTTCAAAAAGAAATACAGCGATAAACCGTGAAACCGATATAATTTTGAAAAATACCGTGATATAAATTTTTGGTCATACTGCAGTATATTATAGTACAGTACAGTGTTTATTTGTTCTTGATGTTGCTCCTGTGTGTTTGCAGATGGTCTGGTGGTGAGCCACTTGCCATTTGGGCCCACAGCTTATTTCACACTTTACAACGTAGTCATGAGGCACGATGTTCCCGACATTGGCACCATGTCTGAGGCCTACCCCCACCTTATCTTTCACAACTTCTCGTCACGGCTCGGCAAGAGGGTAAGCTCTGAAGTACCAGAGCACACACTGCACATGAGCTTGTGATATATATATATTTTTTTGCTTCTGTATACAGCTTATTAATTATTCTTGCACAGGTTTCAAATATCCTCAAGTATCTTTTTCCAGTCCCAAAGGAAGACAGTAAACGTGTGATCACATTTGCCAATCAAGAAGACTTCATCTCTTTCAGGTGAGTGTGAAAGTACCTGCTCATTTTAAGTGCTGTAAAGAGTGATATTTGTTGTGGCAAAGTAGCATTCAGAGTAATACTTCCTTTTTTTTTTATTATTATTATTATTTAACAGACACCACACCTACAAGAAAACAGACCACAAGAACATCGAGCTGACAGAAGTAGGACCCAGGTTTGAAATGAAGTGTAAGCAAGGATGCATTGTCTTCTTTTTCCTCTTTCCCTCTTCAGTCACACAACTAGGAAAAGTCTAAAGCAGCTTGAGCAGACAATAGAAAGACTTAATTTTAGGGGCAGCACTGTGGTTTTTGTGTGTAAAGATAGCTATAGCTAAAGATAGCTGAATCCAAAGCCTGTATTTCCAGTGACTTAAAGGTGGCTCTTTGAACCTGGCTAGGGCACCATGGTAACAGGCTGAAATCATTATCTGATTCAGGCCATGTTACGTGAGGAATTGGAGATCAAATTTGTCTGTAACATCTGTTACTGTTATTTCCATGACCAAATCCCAGATCAAACCGTGTCAAATAAATGTCATCAGGCAAAAGTGTTAAATGTTGATGTGTGACCCTGTAGCCTAACTGATGGTTCTCAGTGGATGTTGAATAAATACAAAGGTAAACAGAAGATAAGTTAGTATACAGAGGGACATTTTATTATTTATTATTCAACAAAATTGAAGTAAAATGTTGTATGGGATAGTGTGAGGGCAACATATGCTTTCTGAGGATCAAGTCAAAGGTTTAGGAGCTCCTGTACAGTCTGCCACATAAACAGCTGCATTGTTTTCACATGGGGAAAAAAAGAAAAAATCAATCATGGGCCACCCTGGTAGTGCAGCGGTTCGGGCAGGAGGTCCATGTACAGAGGCTACAGTCCTCCTGCAGCTGGTCGCAGGCTCGATTCCCACCCTTTGACCATCTGCTGCATGTCTTCCCCTTTCTCTCTCCGCCCTGGTTTCCTGTCTCTCCCACTGTTAATAAAGGCCACTAGTGCCACAAAAACCTAAAAAATAAAATCATATCATATAAATGTATTACTAACCATTTCTGCCACAGTTTCTGTATTGCAGAAGCATTATTATTATGATTTTCATAGTCGTTACACTTTACTCTCACCAAACCTGCTCTCCTTATGAAGTATCAGGAGATTGTGGAAGAAGCATCAGGTGGCAAGGTTTTATGCAAGTGTGCACAGAGCCTGGAGCAGTAGGCCAAGTTATCTCTCAGTGCAGCTTAAAAGTTTCTTTAGCTGGTTATCTCAAAGTAAATCTAGTTTTGTTGAACTGGGTTTCTACCATAGGTCTCTGAAGCTCAGAGTATATTATGGAAAATTGCCAAGTAACATATTTGGGCTTGGACTTGCAAAGTAATGGTAGGCATGTTACTTTTACACTGCATTGAGGGGGGAGGGGGGGTGGATCATTTTAAATGGCAATTTTGTTTAATGCAATGCATGGAATGGATGTGGGATGACTCCCTGGTTTCCACAGAAGTGGCAAATATGCAACTCAGCCATCCACACCCACAGAAGCAACTTTTGAATAGCAGTCCACTGTAGTGACCACTATACATGAAAGGGTTAATGAGGGGAAAGGATAGAAAAAATATTACCAGTATTTTTTCTTCTCTGGTAGTTGTAGTCCAGTGGCCTTCTTTTGTTGTTTTTTTCCCTTTGGTTTTATTTGGGAATGTGTGTCACTGTTTAATTTGCTTTTCTTCTTTCCAGTGTACATGATCAAACTTGGCACCCTGGAGAATGAGAGCACTGCAGATGTTGAGTGGCGTCACCATGCTTATACACATACGGCAAAGAAAAGGAGGTTCCTCAGTGTGCAATAGTGGAGAAAAAAAGAAGCATAACTGTCACAAACTGTACATTTTCTACTACCCAATGTCTTAAATGTGGAGTTTATTAAATACTATAGTCTGAAAATGAGATGTGCATTATGAATTACGGAGATATTTACAGTAAATTGGAAGTGCATCATATTCTTCATACATAACAGTACCATTTAAGTAATATAACCTTAACTTTTGATATTCCAGTTGGCAAGACCCACCCTGTATTATATCTTCTCTGCTGTTTTGTAATAAAAAGTCGTTTCTACCAATTAAGATTAACCTCTTTTATTCCCTTTTTGACACGTTTATTATTGTTAAAATAAAACAAATAAAACATGCAAATATTTTAAACGCATTTTTATGCGTTACTTGGTTGTAGTGATTTGTTTTCATAAGCGTAAATATAAGTGCTCCGCTGACCGTGACGTGCGTGTGGTCGCTGTAAAAAAAAAAAAAAAAAAAAAAAAAAAAAAAAAATTACAAGTTTGAACGCGGCACCCACCTCTCGCATACCCCAGCTGGTTTCTGGCCAATGACACACCGCGGCTGCGAGAACCAGCCAATGACGACGCAGCATTACGGAGGCTTTTCCGCCTTCCTCAAAGTTCTTTTGACAGATCCAACTGTAGAGAGAATTCAAGATGGCTGCTACAGGTGAGAATTTAACTTTTACATCCAAACTGCTCTAAAACGTCGGAAACCAGTGAGGTATTGGCGTTATTCCAACAACAACACAGCGATTAATGGTTCGCGTGCATGTGAACTGAACAAATTGGTGTTATGATGAGAAGACGGCTGAAGTCGCCAACAGATTGGCCGTCTTTAAACCCCACAGGTTGGCTAACGTCAGCTAGCATCAAAGCATTTCTCAGTAAACTGCTCGGAGGTTTGAGGCTCGACTCCTCTCCAGCTCATTGCCAGCACTGCACTCTCAGCTGGCTTGCAAGCCGCACTAGGGTGGATTTTTTTTTTTTTTCCAACGCTTTGCTAACTTTTCATCGCAAAAGATCGTGCTGCCATTGTGTCCCTTCTTATCTTCGGAAAAAAATCGTTTAAAAGTTATTGGCTAGTTAGCCGAGGTCGGTTAACGGGCGCTCCGGGATAAACAGGCCCTCCTGGATCTCTGAATGTCAGGCTGCGCTAATTAGACGAGCTAATGCCAGTTAGCATCAGCGTCTTCTGAACAGAAAGTTTGCTTTGGTTGCAACTTTTCTTTCAGCCTAAAGATGACTTTAACGCTCGACCTAGAAAAAAGTGTAATTAAATCACTGAGAAGTGATCATAGCTGTGCGTGTGATACGCAAAAAATGCAAGTTAGCGTCAATAACCGGTATGTACAAACGTGTTTTTTGTTTGTTTTAATCGCTTGTCATAATTTAAGCAGTTAAATAGTTAAGCAACAGATACGTTTGCAGTTGGGATATGACCTGCGACTCTCGTACCATTCAGGGGAGAATGACAGGTTTTACCTGGCAAGAGTGTATTCACCAAACAAACAGTTATAACATGAATGTTATGAAGTCAGTTTGTTTCCATGTCGGTCGCTGCCTCGTTAAAGATTATTGCTGTCTGACATGCATAGCTTTTACGCTCATCTCTTTGACATTTTAGTTCTGTTTGTTATTGAACTCCCTAATTGTGGACGAGACGTCGTTGAAAGCGTAAAGGTGTTTAACTGTCACACTTTTCTCTCGTTATTCATTTAGTGCCTTTATTTTCCATATCATTGACATTTTATCTTAAATATGTTTGGACTGAGGACAGTGACCAAAACATAATTGCTTGTGTGTTTGTGCTGTTGCTGTGTGGGTCCTTCTGCAAATTACTGTGACATGATGGTTTCCAATGGAAAGTCCTCATATATCCGATTTTCATGCATTTTATGGAAGATGTAAGTGCAAGTGAGAGTATCATTTGTGTTAAAAGATAAGTTTTTGTGTGGGTAGGCCTGCAAAATCTGGCAATGTAGCATGAAACCACAGCTCTGTAGAAAGACCGTATGCCACTCAAAGCTCTGTATTTGCTTTTAATTTCCATCAAGTAATGTGATGTTGCTTGATGAAAGCTTGTGCATTAGTTTGAAATTGCATTTCTTATTATTGACAATGAAACTGAACTGCTTCTTGCAGTGTTTAGGTAGTACACTGTGCCTAAACTGAGATGTGTCTGTTTTGTTGCAGGACTTTAGTAAAAAGGGCTTCTCCAGACACCACAGTACATGACGCTCTCCTGAGGTTGCAGTGCTGAAGTGCCGTGACCCTCCCCCCTCCCCTGCCCCCGACTCCTCCTGCACATCATGTCCTCCACTTCCTCTTCATACTCCTCCTCAGGGGAGACTAGTCCGGAGGATGTACCCCGAGGTGGGGGTACCATCCGAGTCTACCTCCCCAACAAACAGAGGACAGTGGTGAGCTGACTGACTCGAGAGCCATTTCGGGTTGATTGTAGCTTTCTCTTGTCAAACATTTTTTCATATTCAAGAATTAAAAAGTATGAACTCATTGTGTATAGATTTAATGGGCAACCATTTCTGTAAAGAGAAAAAGAGAGAGCGAGAGATGTGTGAGCACAGTTTGTAGTAAGTGTAATTAATCACACGATCTTTGGCATCTTTCACAACATGTTGGTGAATAAGTCAGAGAACAGTTGGCATCAGAGCTCCCAGATGGTGCCTGCCACCATCCTCCATTTATTTTACTTGAATTACATACCCGTCATCAGTGTCATGTTTCCATAATGGAATATGGTGCTTAGGTTGTCCTTTCACTTTGTCATTGTGCTAAACTGTCACTTTTGTGATTATGAATAACACTGGAGAGCTTTGTATACAGCAACACAGACGCCATATCTGTGACTCCTCAGAACAACTACCTTCATTTTTAACTCTTCAGCATCTTTTGAAATTTAATGGTTATTGTCCTCTAACTGAGAGGTTGATTCGTTTCAAAGGAATCAGGGTTAACACAATACCCTGCTCTACGTCTTTGTCTTTTTAAAAAGCTTTTGCAATCAGAAGTGATTTTAAAATGTTTGTCGTCCACGCCAGATTTTTTAAACACTATTTAAAAGAAACTTTTCTTAGAAATGATACAGCGTAAAGGACAAACAACAGTTGCCAAAGGACTCAAAAGATCAGTAGGTGCAATTCAGAAGCACTCACTCTGTACCACCTCATTCGGCCAATATGACTCACCTTGTAGTGGGAGGCTCAGAAGAACTTTCTCTGCTAAAGATAAGTTTGTCTGTCTAGTGTGAAGAGCTCTTAATTGAACTTCAACTTCAAAACACACTATTTGTTTCGGTAGGAGACTTGAAAGATGGTTAAGAAAAGAAAAAAGCCTCATTAAAAGCTCTAAAATAAGAAGGGATTGAAGTGGTTTAAGAACAAACAGTATGAGACTGAGGGCGACTGGACCACAGTATTATGGGCACAAATGAGTCAGAGCTCAAGGTCTTTGGTTTGGACCATTGTGTTTTAAAAAAATAAAAATAAAATTCTTAAGTGTTACACCATTGTAAAGGACAAGAAGCCTCAGTAATGGCATAGGGGTATTTTGCTTCTGGCAGAGCTTGTAATTTTATCTAACGTGAATATCTCTTCATCTTGCTGTGCCATGCTACACCTATAGGTTCCAGCATTATTATGCATCAAGGCCGTGGCGTGAAGCATAACTCTAGGCTGTCTAGAAACTATTTGCAACAGAAGGAAAATGTGGTGTGCTCTCTGTCACGTCACAACCACCTCAGTCACCCAACCTCAACCACGTAGAACATGTTGGGGTGAACTTGACTGAACGGTTTAAATCATGAAGTCAACAACAAATACACATCTACTTAAGGAATCTCTTGAGTTGCATTGAGAGCGACAGCAAAAACCAACTTTGAATAACTTACCGCCAGCATGGTTGGACTTCGGCAGAGCAAATAAAGATGGCTAGTTGGAGGAGTCAGACCTTTGTTTGATCTTTTTATTGACATGTTTACTTCACTGTTGGTAATTTGGCATTTCCTGACAATGTTGTATGTTAATCAAAATTCTTGAAGTTGAATCTGTGCTGAAAAAAGAGAAAATTCATACGAGTATTTTGAGGTTCTCATCAGTTCTTGTAGTCTCTTCACTAGAAACAGTAATACCATCTCATTATTCGTTCTAATTATTCGTTTAATTTGTTTTTATGTAAAATTAACTATTTATGTAACACTGCTGCACATAGGTAGTCTAGCTCATGGTAGAAAAGCGCCCACAATTGTAAAACATCTTGTGTAGTAATGTTACCATGAAACTAGCAGCTGAGGCCGACAGCCCACACTGTCATCTGTAAGAGCCTTGTTGTGGTCAGATGAGGAATGTAGCATTATTATTTGACTTCAAGAATGATCCGTATGCTGGATCTAAGTCTCATCTTCTGATTTGTTTACTCTCAACATGGATCATTTGTCAACATTATTTCAGTGTGTTAATAGCATTTTTTTTTTTTCTTTGTATGTTTGGGCGCTTAAGAGCCACATTCCAGCTACTTGCATTTTTGCCCCTTAATCAGTGCGATCTCTGGTCCCACTGGGAGTGTTTCAGAAGTTGAGCTCTGCCTGTATGATTGGATTCGTAAGATAAAGAGTTGACCCAAAAGTTTCAAGGTTGTGCGACAATCACAATATCAAACAGTTATCTGTATATTAAAAGAGAACAACCAATAAAAAGCAAATTACGTAATTATAAGGCAACACTCACTTTCTGCACCAGTGCTTGTCCTTTCTGCCATTTTCTTTACAAAAAGGATGGCATTGTGACAGAAGTGTACGTTTGAGGTTCTGAGATGAACCTTTCTTTGTCCTGGTTGAAATCTCATCAAAGACCCTCTGATTTGTTTATCTGTGGTCTTCCTTCATAAGTTATTGTATAATGCTGATGTAAAAGTCAGAGTTCGCTCATGGTCTTTTTATTTTTTAAATCTACCAGTTTTCTGTCTTTCAAGTGTAAATTGATGTGGCTCAGCTGCAGCTCAATATCAAAATCGATTCGTTGCATATCTTTAGCAGAGGGGAGGGTCTTTTCTGGGGTATTGTGAAACGAGTATCAGGTGGGACAGCTCTCAGTGACCAGATCTGCTGCACTTCACAGTGGCTGGTGAGGTGCAGCTGGAACATGGCGATTACACGCCTTCTGGGACCCTCAGTTACATTACCAAATGTCATTTAAACATTATACTTGCTGAACTATGGGTCTCTGTTGGCAGGTGAATGTCCGGCAAGGACAGACTGTGCACGAGAGTCTAGATAAAGCACTCAAAGTGAGAGGCCTAAGCCAAGGCTGCTGTGCTGTATTTCGCCTCCTAGAAGGGTAAGGATCTCTATGCGTTTGTTTTTAAGTTTCATAACAACCTTCTTGGGTCTTTATTTATAATGGTTAGTATTTGGCTTATTTATCAAAATACGTACAGTTTGTCCATTAAACGGTTTTCTCTTGGTTAACTTTACGTGTTATTGTACTATTACCAAGTGCAACAAGTAATGAAAAGAGATTAATTTAAGCTGGGGAAATTAATGGGAATAGAAGACTTGTTTGAATGTCCCTTGATGGTTAAAATATGAACATGGTTTTAATTAAGAAAATGACTGGCAGGGTAATCAATCTTGAAAATATTTTTCACTTTCATTCAGATACTCAGATCAGCAGTTGTCACATCTTAAAGTTTAATCAAAAGCAAAATAATAAAGTAACTACAAAAACAATGAACGTAGCAGTCTGTCATCTTTAATGTTTACAACAGACAGACTAATTTATTTCCCAAGAACTGTTTGCATCACCCAAGTTTCAGTTTTATCTACAAAGAAAATGCTTTAGAATATCTGACTAAATTGTTAATTTGAGTCCCTGCATACCATTCACCACATCCTAAATACATTTTAAACAAGTCTATGATCTCAGTTTTCATTCTAGATGAGTTTATCATACAGTAATTGTCAGGTACAGACTAATCAAGAAGCCCTTTGTACACAATGGGCAGTAATAGCATGCTGAACCACTTTATTAAGGGGAAACTCCCCCGTTAAGATTAGAGATGTCACCATTTTAAAATTCATCATGTGCGTAAAATAGAACGTCTTTACTGTTTCAGCCATAAGGTGCTGACGGACTGGAATACAAACATCACTCCTCTGGTTGGAGAGGAGCTTTTAGTCGAGATCCTGGATGATATTCCTCTGTCTATGCACAACTTTGTGAGTAACTTTCCAACCTGAATATTCTTTCACACTTTCGCTACAGAAGTGAATATCATCTTCTTTTATCATCTTTGTCTTCACAGGTACGGAAAACTTTTTTCAAGCTGGCTTACTGTGATTTTTGCCACAAATTTCTTTTTAACGGCTTCAGGTGTCAGACATGTGGCTACAAATTTCACCAGCACTGCAGTAGCAAGGTCCCTACTGTGTGTGTTGATATGGACCGGTGAGTTGGAGACGTTGTCTTCTCAGTGTTTTATTGGGAGCTTGAGCTGAATTTCTCATCAGCCAGTAAGAACAAGAGTTATTTACTACCTACTGTTCAGAAGTTTGAAGCATAAAAATCACAGGTTAGAACAATTTAAAATGAATTCTGCAAATACTTAATATCCATTACATAAACTGAAGTAAATTTTAATAGGAGCATCATTTATCTTTTAAGGTTTGGTTCAGGGCTCTTTTTCAGAGAACCCCAGAGCATTTAAGCTTGAAGTGAACTGTGATGTGGACTTACATCTCTGGTTGGCAGCAATTCTTGATTCCGCCTCAAACAATGGCCATTGAAATCAGAAGTTACTGAATGTAACGCATCACAATTTATGGGAAGACAGTAAAAACTGAACTAACACTCTTCTATTGAAACTGCAGATACACTGACTTATCGCATGACCGACTTATCGGATGGGCCATCGATTATTGGCTCTTTTTGTAAGAATCATCATTGGCTGATTGCTCAGAATAATTAGCCAATTAACAGACTGGCACAACTAGAGGCAGCTCTGTGCCATAACATTTGGGTCCTACCAGAAGTCCCCAGTGTGTTTACTTTTTTTTTTTTTTTTTTTTTTTTTAAAGGAGAGAAGAAAAGTCTTAGATTCTTGGGAGAAAATATCAAGGCTTAAATTCTTATGTGCAGTTTGTTAAGAAGTGTTACTTTTAGTGAGAAAATGCATGGGGCATGCACGTGCACATCTTTGAGCCTTCACAGCAGGCCTCAATCTGGTTGTAGCTTACATGTAGCGGTGGCAGTGGAACCTGGTAACTGTCCAGGGATAAATAAAGATATTGGCCTTGGTAATTGTCATGTTTTGGGATGTAGTGTTTCTCTGATGCTGTGTGGGTCCGAGCGGCTCTGACATGCTGTAGCTCTGTTCAGACACAACACAGCTTCTGCTCTCAACGTGATCCAAAGCTTTCACTTTCTCACAAATGCAAGCAAGCTTTTAGCGTCTGTGCTGAAACACAATCAGTATTCTCCATTTGTCAATTACTTTTTAAAGAAAATCCTTATTCTTATTCTTATTTTGTGCTAAAACAAAGAGTTGTTAGTCGTGTTTTGGTGTCATCCTGGGCTTCACAGTCTCTGCTGAAGTACCATAGTTTTGAGATGACAGCTACACTTTTTAATTGAAGTGTCATATTGTCTTCAACTAATGCAGAGGTGTCAGGACACATACTTCACCTTTCTGGTCAACCACTGCTACATATTACAGCACAGTTTGGATAAAATGAACTGATACAAAAGTTTTCTGTTTGAAGCAGAACTGTTGGTTTCACTCAGCTACATTAAGGGAAACCAGTAAAGTTGAAGCAGCGTCCTCTCTCTCCCTCTGTCCTCTCAGACTTAGAGCTCACAGAGAGGAGATGACAGTCACTGATCTGCAGTCAGAACAAAAAAACATATTTCTTTCCAACTGTACTATTGACTTTATATGGTAACTCTGCTGCCATAAATGTGCCGCTGCAGCTTGAGAAACTAAATGTAGTTTTGTGTGTGTAATAAACAGATCTTTACAGACAAAAGAACAGAGAAAAGGGAGAAAAAATCCACAGAGCATCCATAAAATACTATTGTCAAACCAAAAGTTTTTGTTCACATACATGATTTTTAAGAGTGCCTTATATATTTGTGTATCTTGTAAATTTTAATGGTGATTTACCTTTTATTGCTTGATAAATGCTGCTAAATTGTTCATGCTTTTTTTATGCAATTTTTTTTATATCTAAAAATGTACAATGTAAAATACTACTTTTTTTTAAGTTCAGCAAATTAATGTGTAGTTTATTTTTAAACTGTGGAATAAGTTTATATTTAAACTTAAAAAAAAATACCTGGAAATAAAGAGTAAATGGGAGAAAGGCCGACGGCACCTGCAACTTGCTTGTGTTGTATGTGAATGAAGAGAGGGAGGGGAAAAAAACCTGTTACAGGTCAGTTTCTGTTTTGGATCTTTTGGTGGTTTTCCTCTTTGAGTGAGAGATTATGAGTGAGAAAAGGAAGACTTGGACAGGTTTTGATCAAGTATCATACCCTCTTCTTTGTTTTGCCCAGGTTTGACTCCAGTTCCTGCACAGATGAATGCCCACAGATAATACTGTCAGAAAATTCACCATCACAGAGCAACCTAGCCTTAACCCCAGAACCTGCTGGGTGAGCTGATTAAAACTAATTTCATTCATACCGTCCACAGCCTGCTTGATATGTGAAACTGATATCCATATTCATCTTATATCTTTTTAAACATCTTTATCAATCAGAATGGACCACCTGTCCCCACCCTCGACCTTTCACTTCCCCATATCAGGCGGAGATGGTCAGTCTCTGCAGAGGCATCGCTCCACATCTACTCCCAATGTTCATATGGTCAGCACAGTGGACGCTGCTGGTATCAGCATCATTGAGGTCAGTGTTGAATGTTGTTTTTTTTTTTTTTTTTTTTTTTTTTTTTTTTTTTTTTTTTTGGTCACTTCCTCTGCAGATATGTTTTGTATGATTGTTAAAACAATAATTTTGTGTTGATCCTTTGTTTAGGAGACACTGAAATACAACACAATAGGTACAGCATCTTCTTTTTTTAGTGATTTGTCAGCTTTTTGTTTTTTTTTTTGTTTTGTTTTTAAATCTTTCTTGTTTTAACTCATATCTGAATTGTCTCTGGTGTTGCGGTCTCACGTTTCCATAGGTCCTGAGCCCTCACCAAAACCCTCCACCAGTCCACCTTCTTATCTTAGCTCTCCTGGAAAGAGACCACTTAAGTCCCCCTCAGAGCACAAGGACCGCAAACCTTCCTCATCTGACGACAAAAAAAAAGTAAGTTACCTTAAACCTTTTCAAATTTAATAGGATTTTTCTTTAAATAGGAGCATCTAGAGTTAACATTGGGTGGACTTGAAGGCCCATTTATAAACTACCTGAGTAAAATTCATCAATGTGTTGTTGCAGACCCGAGGCATCAGGGACTCATGTTACTACTGGGAGGTTCACAAAGAAGAAGTAACCTTCCAGAAGAGAATAGGTACTGGCTCCTTTGGAACAGTCTTCAAGGGAAAGTGGCATGGAGACGTGGCTATAAAGATCCTCAAAGTGACAGACCCAACGCCTGAGCAGTTACAGGCCTTCAAAAATGAAATGCAGGTCTTGCGGTGAGTTTCCAGAATAGATTTTCCAGATTGTGCTCGAATCGCCCCTCTCTTGGTGGCAGTTGGTTGCAGTACCCCCGATTGTTTTGCTAGCTTTTTTTCATCTTTTTTGAATACTTTCATCTACAGCTTGAATACTGCGCTTCTTGAGGGATTTCCTGTTTTGTTTTGTTTTGTTTTTTTAAACCACCTGTTATGATGACTAACCATAAGAACAAGAGAGTTTTCTAAATAAATACCCAGTTTGACAGAACAGATCCCTGATGAATTAAAGAGGAGATATCACAGATATGGAGCAAGAGCAAAGCAGAAAGAGAGAAAAAGGAAGTTTAAATAATCTCTTCCGTGGCCATCGTGTGGTAACCTGAGATCCTTTGCAATAAGATGGACGAGCTGGGAGCTCTGACAAGGATACATCTGGAGTTCTGGGAATGCAGTAATATGTGTTTCATCAAGATGTGACTGCAGGAGCTTATTCCCAATTCCATCTCTCTAGCAGGCTTTCAGTCAAAAAAGAGATTTTTTTTTTGACCAGAACTCACTAATAATTGATAAACTATACCTTAATAGTGAAAATTTAACCAACAGAAGACAAGCAAGCAAAAGTAAGGCAGCTGAATTGCAGTGCTTGTTCTTTCATAAATCTGAATACTCCAACACTGATTTCATCTTTTTGATCTAACTATTAAGGATCCACCAACAATAATTTCACCCATTTCTTATTGCAGATGAAATGACAGAATTTGTGAAGTTTTCATTTTTTCTGTTTCTCTGCAGCAAAACCCGTCATGTCAACATCCTGCTGTTCATGGGCTTCATGACTCATCCCAACTTTGCCATCATCACACAGTGGTGTGAAGGGAGCAGCCTGTACCGCCATCTGCACGTCACAGAAACCAAGTTTGACACTATGCGTCGCATTGATGTGGCCAGACAGACAGCACAGGGGATGGAGTAAGACCTGCTGAAGGATTTCATTCTGTCATTAACATATACTCGATAGTTTTGTTAAATTAGTTTCTTTCCTGTTGTCTTTAAAAAATGAATGAGAATTGACTTCTTTAAGTTGGAACTTATTCCAGATGCATCACAGATTTGTTTCTTAGAAGTTGCTTACATCTGGTTTTAAAATTGTTTTTCTTTTTCTTTTGAACCATAATTTGATGATGTGAAAGGCTCTCTTAGTGTAATGGTAAAAGTTGACTCTAATGCCTTAAAAATCACAGTATGGAGTATGTTCCACCACCCAGCTGGTTAAATTGCGAGCACTCGGAAGTGGAAATTTAAAGCAGTGCTTTTCAAAGTTTCGCTGCCTCTGATAAAAGCAGTCAGATTTTAGTATTTTATTTATTCTGTCCCTCTCTTGCAGTTATCTCCATGCAAAGAATATAATTCATCGAGATCTAAAATCAAACAGTATCCTTTTCCTTGAGTAAAAGTTTTCTGGTCTGTATATGCATATAGATCAAGCTGTTTCTTCATTTTGGTTCAGTCCTTTGTTGTCTTGTTCACAGTTTCCATTGTTCCTTTGCCACTCTCTTTTCTCCTAAGTTCCTGTTTTGTTTGTGTGGTGTCTGATATAAATATGTCCGTCAGATGTCTGTAAAATTTTCTAAGCTCTTTTGCCAGATATTTTTATTCATGAGGGCTGGACTGTTAAGATTGGTGACTTTGGTTTGGCTACTGTGAAGTCTCGTTGGAGTGGCTCCCAGCAGGTAGAACAGCCCAGTGGATCCATTCTCTGGATGGTGAGCAAAAATCTGTTACTTTGATTTATTACGGTATAAAAATGTACAACTATGTTCTCTACAGCAAGTGCGGTAAGAATGTGAATAAGAATCCAACACCTACTAAATAAACCTAGTTGTGAAGAAAATAAGGTTGCTCTGATATATCAGGTACATTTGTTATTGGCAGATATCTGTCCTTATTTGATTTGGCTGTCCCTAAAAAGACCAGGAGGCAGAAACCATCTTTTTTTTTTAAGGATGGAGAGGAAAGCAACACCATCTAATTTAGAGCAACAAGTTAGAGGACAATTTACTAACAATGGAGTTAAGTCATGTAGCTATTCTTTAAGCATCTATGGAGACTTCATATTCTGTTTTCATAAGCTACAAATAAATACCAGTGGAGGATTCAGGATAATTTCTCACTAAGGAGAAGGTCCAGTGACTGTACACATGTACGTTTGTGGGTTGTGTGTGAAGATAGCTTGACTGTTATGTTACTCGTGTTGATGGCCTGTTGTGATAACAATCTTGATATGGGTATCCATTTAAATATTCAACAGTCAGAACGCATACCCGACCTGTTGGTTGGAAGATCACTACATAAACAATTAATGGTGAATGCTTTTCAAGAGTTGTTTATTGAGGATCTGAGAGATTTCAGTTTGAGGAAAACCAGCATGTCACACAGCAGGTGTCAGTGAGAGAGAGAGAAGGCAACAACAAGTAAAGAGGATAAATTCATATTATTGGATTAGTATGGTCTGATGTGTGTGTACAATTTTACTGCAGCTGTACTAATTTCATTTATTTAGTTAAAAACCAGCCTTAATCTCCTAAAACAATCTCTTATAATAAGCACATCAGATGCATTCACATTCATATAGCATGACTGTCTTGCATAACTCGGAGTTGCTTCAATTCAGCTACGATCCATGGTTATCTTAATTTTATTTATCCAGCATTATTTGAATTTTAATCAGTTAAATGTTTGACATTTCTACCTTTTTTATAGAAACCTTACCTATAAGGGCTATAAACCTTATCTACACTTTTTCTGCTTTCAGCTTGGCTTTAACACACAGTAGACTTGAATTGATACTAAAATTAGCTCTCTTTCTAATGAATCAAATCTATCTTGAATACAGTCATGACCCCAAGACTTGATTAGTGTTTAGTTAGAGTGATACAGGTCAGTCCTATTGATTCCCATGCCTGTGTTTGCATGTGACTTGACTGGCTAAGCTGAACAAATACAATATCAGGAACTTACCTTTGGTTTGCACTATTATAATTTCCTGATGTTCCTATTAATTGACAATGTACCATTCATAATGCGAACTCATGACTATCAGTGACTGGTTCTCTTTAACTCAAAACCCTATGATGAAGTATCTTTACTTTATTCAAGCAAAAAATAATGTTCATGACATTTAAAGGTCAGCTGAAATATACATGTGTGCAAGGCTTTATGAGACCTGGATTACAGGATTTTCTTTTATATTTAATTTAATTATATTCTATTCAGATGATTCCAAGCAGTAGGATCTTGGGATTATACCAAAATTCAGTGTGGGCATAGGGGAAGAAATGCAACTTTCCATACTTTTTTGACAGATTGTAGTACCATTGATAATATTTGGAGCAGAACAAGGATATAAAGGAACGTCAGTGTTTGAGACTAGAGGAGAGCAACACAGGCCATCCAACCCAAGCATACAATGTGCAATCATTTGTAAGGGTTACAAGATTTGTAATAAACCTCAGTTCTCCATTATGGACACTATCCAGCGTATACAGTTAATGCAAGAATGCAGACATGCAAATCATGAAAGTGATGACAACCAGTCAAATGTAAAGTATTTCTCCTGTATGTTGGTGGCCTCATTTTCCTCTGCGTGTTATTGAATACAAACTTGTAGTATTTCATGCCCATCTGAACTGTTGCTCTGTGGCTCCAGGCTCCTGAAGTGATCCGAATGCAGGACAGCAACCCATACACGTTCCAGTCTGATGTGTATGGTTATGGAGTGGTGCTGTTTGAGCTGATGTCAGGAACCCTGCCTTACTCCAATATCAATAACAGAGACCAGGTTTGACGCCACTTTCCTTTTTGTGTTAACATTGACCTTTGCTTTAGCTGTACAATAAATCTAATGTCATAAATGAAAGGATCGCAGTAAGCAAACACAATAGCAATACTGTTGAGCATAACTCATTACTTTAGTTGATGTGTTCCCTTGATGGTAAACAAATGTACCTTTCATTTACAGAAGAGTAAGAAGGGCAGGTTGAAACAGCTTGCAGAATATTCTACAAAGCAGTTATAACTTTTATTGCTCATTACTTCATTGTTTTCTAATCTCTAGCACTCATTAATCAGAATCACTTTATTGATCCCTGAGCGGAAATTGCTTTTTGTTGCAGCTGCTCCTACACAAGAGCTTAAAATATATTCACCATGATTACCAACATAAAGGATTAATAGAAGTTGGCAGAATTTAGAAATAAGTGAACTGATTCTTCTGAATCGATGTAAAGTTTTATGTACTGGAGGTCCATGTTTTAGGTTGTCTCACTGGTACTCTTCCACAGCTTTTCTGTCTTTGCTCTCTGTAACTGTCTCCTCTTTGTTTTCTTGGCCAGATAATCTTCATGGTTGGACGTGGTTACTTGTCCCCAGATCTCGGTAAACTGTACAGTACCTCACCCAAGTCGATGAAAAGGCTCATTATTGACTGCCTGAAGTTTAAACGTGAAGAGAGGCCCCTCTTTCCACAGGTAAGTTATCACTGTACCAAGCACATGTAATACCGTCATCATGCAAAATAAACTGAACAAATGTGTCAACCAGAAAAACATTACTGTCTTCTAATTTTCTATATAAGTTGTTGCATCACTCAAATCATATATTTTCAATCCTCTGTTATCTTAAAAATGAAAAAAGGGAAATTTAGGGCAGCTAATAAATGTATATCAGCAGTCTTCTCAAGTTTCAACACTCACAGTTTTCTCACATTTGGTTGTCCTTTATCAGATCTTGGTATCAATTGAGCAAGTACAAGACCTGCTGCCAAAAATCGAGCGAAGTCGCTCAGAGCCATCGCTCCATCGGGCCGTCCATGCTGAGGACCTGAACCCTCTCCTGTTCCACACCACCAAGCTGATGCCTCTTTAAGTTTCCCACAGCATTTGGTCATCATGTTGAAAGTGGCAACACACCTGTGACTGAGTGACCACCGCTGACGGTCGTGACAGACCACGACCTCCACTCTCGCTCCACCCCTGTTGACTCATGGAGGTGCAGCACTCAGTGGCAGACCTCAGTAACAAACTGTAGGAGTAACGGTAACACTTTGTCTGATAGTGAACTTTCTTTTCCTTATACAAATGACAAATACCAGCCCAATAGGGTGAAGAATGGGCAAATGTATAGAAGTATGCTTAAAATATCTGAACAGGTTAGTTAAGATGAAAAGTAGAACAGGCTGACTTGCTTTTGACACTTGGGTCTACTAGGATATGATCAGTTTTTGCAGGAAGATTTGAAAACCACATATTTTGCACATTTTAATGCAGCATAAATGGAGGAGGCATGGCACACAGGAGTACCTATACTACTTTTGAAAATACTTCCACACCTCAATAACAGACCTATATGAGGAGGAATGGGAAGTGAAGCTCCAATTTTCATATG
Source organism: Hirundichthys speculiger (assembly GCA_018398805.1). Taxonomy (NCBI): domain Eukaryota; kingdom Metazoa; phylum Chordata; class Actinopteri; order Beloniformes; family Exocoetidae; genus Hirundichthys; species Hirundichthys speculiger. Next base: position 791,804 of record JAGFBZ010000828.1, on the reverse strand, counting down.
CAGAGTCAGACAGAAACAGGCACCCCTGGAAAGAAGTGGAAGGTTAGAATATACAAGCGCATTAGCTGTTCTTCAAAGCACAAAAAAAAAATAGAATTGTCACACAAGCTGTGGGAGGGGAACTCTAATATGTTGGGCTAGCACTCATTTGTCTTTGAAGTCTCTATATTCATCTGGGGACCAAGTTTCTAAAGCTCTTTTCAAGCATTTTTGTCATGTTTGACTTGTGAACGTGGAGCAGCACAGCCATCACAACATAGCAGAATTAGATGCAGATCCAAATATAAACATTTGTATGTTGCCACTCCGTGGAGTTCTTTGAATCTTGGACGGAAGTAATGGGACCATTCTTATTGTTGCGCCAGGGTCTGTTTAAAACAAAAAAAAAAAATAAAAAGCACACTGGCACTAAACACCCAGCAGAACAGTAGTGGCTGATGAGAAGGTTTCAGTAGTTTTGAGGTCTTGGTAGAAGGCTTAGTTGTTAGCGACTGAGTCTATATGAGTAATCATGTGCAAAACTGTCTACTGGTTTGTTTGTTGGTTAGTCCTAAATAACAGTTGTATATTTCAGTGCTGCCATGTGCATCTTACAGCCTCGGCATTCAAACAGCACCCAATAAATTAGGCTTTTAACCCATTTTCCTTTGCACTCCAGGCTATGAGATTGCAAAAGAGTCTTTTACCCTGTGTTGTTTTCATGAAAGACTGTAATTCCTCAACAAGGAGCTGAGAGAACTTAGCAAGATGATGTCTTAATATAGATTGTTGACTGAGTTGCTGTTTAGCATAGCATAAGTGCGTCAGTGTGCATAACTTCAATAGCATTAGCCCCCCACTCAACCATATACATACACATGAATACCAGTGTTGGGGATGCATCACCACCACGAGTGATTTGATTAACTGGTGGCTTCGCTTTAAATTTTTAAGTGTAGCAAGTGTATTTTGTATTCTGCAAATGCTTAGAGATTACTGTGCTTCAGATGAAGCAGCATGATCGATGTGTCTGGCCTCTCTGCCTGCCTCATGCAGATTGAGGTGGTGGTGAGCATCACTCCTCAACGGCATTGCTGCTCTCCATTATAAACATAAGAACTGAGGTAGAGGGGAGAGGGGAGGGGGAAGAGGTTCAAATCCTACATTCATCTAACCAACCACTGTGTGAGTGGCTTGTGTGTGTGTGTGCATTCTGTTGTAGAAGCTGGGGCAGTTTTTCTTCAACAAGATTTGGAGAACATGGTGGTTCATGTGTAGATGTGAACTTGTTATGTCACTTATGCAGTGGAAAGACCATTTCCCTGCTCGTGTATGGTGGGCTGTAAAAGTGAGCAGACACTGCGTATGCCAATATTTCTTGTCTGAGCCCATGTGTCCATACACCGTAGGACTTGTTCAGGTTGCACGGTGGGATTGACCTTTTATACCTTTTAACCAGTTACTGAGTTTTTTTTTTTCTCTTTTTGACTGACATTGCAAGCCATGATAGTTTCAGTGAAACGCAATCTTCACAATGTTAATTTCCAGAGATGTATCTAATTCAGGATTGCAATTGCACAGACATTGTTTAGTTCTCAGGAGTACGCTGCTTCATAATACAGTCTGCTTCCAGTTAAAGTGGATGTATAGTGACTTCAGCTGAAATGTATTGGATGAGCTGCCTTATGTAATTGTGTGTTCCAGTTAAATGAAACCTTAACCCTTGATGATCATGGATCTTAGAGGTTCCTTTCACATCTGCAGTTTAAGCATGGGTGGTTTTCAGTATTTGAGTTATTTGAAGTTGCTGGATGACAACCTGTGCCTCATTGATACAGGTAGTCATTTCATAAGGTTCCACCCCTATAAAGAACAGAATGTGTTATGGGATATATGTCATCACATGGGTAGTTTGGAGTCTCTTGGGAAAGGCTGAACCCATCCTCTTGCAATCAGTAACATGACACGAGTGCTGTGTGCAGTATTCTTTAAAGGCTTGTCTTGGCATTTGCCCTCAATGCTGCCATTGTTAGATTTCAGTTGGACTCGTATTGGAATCTCAGCTTTCTGTTGTTCATATTAACCCCCCCAATAAACTGACATACCCAAGTCATTGTCGGACTATTTGAACATAAATATGAGCCATAACTGTTTCATTGTGTGGTTTTAAAGAATTTAACTATGGAATCATTAGCCTCTCTTTGAAACAACCAGTTGACACTGCTGTCAGTATGAACAGCACTGGAGTGCTATCAGGTTGCTTTTAAGCTCATGCCAAGGTCCATCTAGTAGCTTCATCAGACGAACAGCACTGTCATGAAAAGGCAGCGAGTTAGATGTTATTCAAGTGCAATCTCTAGCCTTTTACATAGTCATCATGGTCGTGTAACTGGATGGCATGTACAGTATCTTTCTTTCTTGATTCTGTCAGTGAGGCGAGCAGTGGGCAATCAGGCAAGCTTGTACAGTTGATGTCCACTTAATTCTGGTGCCTTGGTTGCCTCATTTGGTTGGGAAGTTAGCTGCTGTTAAGTGTCCTCCCTTCACTTTAGTTGGTTAGTTTGTCTCCACATACACTGATCAGCCAGAACATTATGATCACTGGCAAGTGGCACGAGTGAACACTTCATTTGTTTATAATGCGATATAATGGCAGTATAGGTGTAGACCTCTCACCCCCCCCCAACACTGCAACATGATCCCCATACAGTAGTTGACTCCGTCAGGAGGTCAGCGGTATAGCAGTAAGAACTCTGGGTTGTTCATTTGGTCTCCAAACTCCCCAGATACCAATCTGGTGAATCTTGATGACATCCTGCAATACACAGGACCCACAGCATCTTTTGCTAATATTTCAGTACCAAACACTGCTGGACACCCTCAGATGTTCTTTGTCCAGACCCTGACTGGTCAGAGCTCTTTTGTGAGCTTCTCAACATTAAGTAGTTGGTCATAATGTTAGAGCCGATCGATGTAAGGGATAGGCAGGTCAGCCTGCAAATCATTTGACCTGTCAAACTCTGTGTGTTGCGCTTGAACACGTCTTTAGGGTTCACTTTTTCTATGAAATTTGACCAACTGACTGCCATAGCTACAGAATGAACCTTGTCGTGAGATAGTTTCCTCATCATATTAAGCTACTCCCAACAGTTGACTCGTGTTTCAAGAACGTTCCAGTTTAGGGTTCTGGACATGGCATCCACTTGAACCTCCACTAGTTTCACGCAGATATGTTACTGTGATGCACAGCTACAATGGCTTTTATCTCTCTAATAAAGCTAGCAAGTGAAGGAAGAGCAAGAAGTCCCTTTATGTTGTCCTGCAGGTCTTTTAGGAGCTTCATCCACACTTTTTCACCTTCACATTTACACAATGGACTTGTTGCTTTTCTTGATTTCAAAGTAATTCATGAAATACCTGTTGAGTTTGTGTGTGTGTTGTTTTTTTTTTGCGCCCCCCCCCCCTCTTCTGCAGAAGGTTGTTGCTTGTTTCTGATAAAGGGTTTGGAGGTATTAGCTTCATGACGGTAACAAGTCTTATAGTGTTCAGTAAGACACTTGAGTGTAAAACGTTGGGGTTGTTGTTTCAGGAATTGCTTGCTGCTCCGGCTGCTTAGCTGTATGCTTTCTGTGTGACTGAATATCCAGCAGCATAGATGGTTACGCCTGTGTCAGTCGCCAACAAACTGAAGCCTGATATTTTAATGTTGTAACTCTAGGGGCTGGGTACCCTAACTCTTACTCATTCCAGTTGTGTTGGTGGATCGTGGTTGGGCCGGGGCATTGCTTTGACCAGCAGGGTTTATTGTGGGGATTTGTGAACCAGGGTCAGGAAAGACTTTGTATCTGTCTTTCTCTTATTTATTGATGTTTTTGCAGAGGATCTGGTTTGCCACCGCAGCTCTTGGAGGTGGATTAAATGTTTACCGAGAATGTTTCGGTCTTTGAAGCTTTCCAGTCATTGCCGGGCGCTCTCTCTCCAACAAGAATGTTCTTAAAGGCATGGTACTGTCTGCTCCTCCAAAAGACTTTAATTCTGATACTGTCTATGGCTGGGGCATTTGTAATGGCGTTTCTTTAAACATTCTGAGCACAAACTAGTTATTGTACTTTTTTAGCAACATTTTGTTCATAGGGTTTCACTACAAGGCACTTGTTAATAGCAATACTTCAAAAAACTGTAAAGAATAATTTATGTGGTGGGTTTAAACTTGAGCCTGTTTGGTGATGTTTAAGTATCTCTTAAGGATTTGAGCCAGAGGGTGATGAATGAAATCAGAAAATCTGATTCTTAAGAGCTGCTTTTTAACTTTACAGCAATAGCAACACAAGTCTTTTTTTTTTTTTTTTTTTTAATATTTCACCATAAAACATTTCAAGTAGGTCAGGAGTGTTTTACAATGTCAGAACAGGGTTCTTGTGAATTAGTAAAATATGTGCTTTGCCAGTCGGAGGGACTCGCTTTGGAAGTGTACTTTTTATTCCCAACCCAGAAGTTGAATTGAGTAAGTTTGGTTCAGTTTTGCAAAAGCCCGGAGTCTCCGTAGGACAGCTGTGCTCATCGAGCATCTAGAGGAGGGAACAAGTGCCACAGCTCCAATAAGTCCCTGTTAAAATGAACCTGAATGGCTTCACAACATCATACTGTGCTTCATCTGTAGATTTTTCAGGGGAAAACCAAACTTTTCACAGCTGTGTACTTCATGGAAGAAAAGGAAGAGAGAGTTGTTTCAGATTAGTTTCTTTATTTTGTCTTTTCATATCTGTAGGTGAATTGCAATACTTTTGTCTATAGTGTCTGCGGTGTCAGGGGTGTTCAGTTTGCAATAAATGGTATATTCTGATGTGTACAGTTACATTTTTTTTTTTTTTTAAATTACAAAAATTGTACTTGGTTTTTGTACATTTTTGTGTGATGGTTTCAAAAAGAACAAAATCTTAAAGTTTAAAGGAAATCTTAGTATTTTTAGCTTTTTTGTCTTAAGATATTGATGCAGGATTTATTCTTGAAATAAATAAATTTATCTGTGTTACCCTTCCTTGTAAACGTTTTGTACTTTCTGTTTTCATCACTACTTCAGTGTTGGACATTTGCTTTGACGAACTTGGTATAAGAACAAAGGTGACAAAGTATATATCTGCAGAACTGACTGGCTAAAAAGAAAAAGGTTCAAAAGCGGAAGTGGTTGTTTTCAAGGCTCCACCTCAGATCAGCGAACTGCAGCTACAGACAGGAAACGTGGAGTCTGATCAGAAAGCCGAGTAAAATGACTGCTATAGCACGGTTATTACTGTAAATATACTTTATTCATATCATTTCAGTTTTGTTGTCAGTGAATAGTTTGGAAATTAATATTTTACAGACATAATTACTTTTTTTTTGTCTTTTTTAAAATGTTCTTTGACAAGTATACCATGTAGAGAGACGTGGAGAAAAACAGGCTCGTAATGTACAAAACTGTCACACAGCTCAGACTGTAATGGCTCAAGTTGGCAGATGGTGCCATGAATTATTATAATTATTATTTTAATTATTTCTACCTAACAAATGTTGATCAACAACAAAATATTCATAACAGCATACATCATTTTTGTGCTTGGAAAATGATAAACGTGTTCCATATGGGCTTTCTGTACAAATGAAACAGATCTGCACAACAACCTCAATTCAGAATTTAACTATATACCTTTTAAAAAGAAAAAGAAAGAAAGAAAACTATAACTTGTAGCCCAGTCCAGATCTGCTAATGTGGCAGAAGAGCGTCATGGCGAAACACATTCCCAAGACCTGCAAACATAATGATATCATTAATTACAGTCAATAGTTCAGCCTGGATGTTCTTGATGTTGCAGATCTGATCCTATCAGTTAGATTCAGTATATGTTCACATTTCTGCCATTAAAAAAAAAAAAAAACATTTGATGCTAAAAAAATAAAAAAATAATCAAATGAAAGGGAAAGTTGGGGGTTAATAATCTAGATTTATGCAGTAGAAATGCTGTAGATCTTGAGAATTGATTTCTCAGGATTAAATGTGATTCGGAAGAAGTTTTTTTTTTTCTTTTTTAATTGTATAGGCAATAAAATAAAATCTGGGGTGGTGGAGGATCAGTGCATCAAACCAAAAAAGGAACCAATACATTTACTTACCTGAAATCAGAATATTTACTTTAAAGTGCTCCACATAATGAAAGCAAAACATCTTAGTTGGATGAAATGTAAATAGCATTATGCTGGCAGTCTTACGAGGTAATGTACCATTATGTAAAATCATCCTGAGGCCTTTAACAGCTTTTTAGCTCCTAAATGCTGAAGTACGTTTGCTAATTTATTCAGATTAATTTGATAGAGGAATTTAAAAAAAAAAAGGTTCATTAAATGATTGTTTCAGTAAAATAAGAAATCTAAGTAAGTTGAGGACAGCATTGAGCAACCCACCTCGATTATGCAGAGCACAATGACAGAAATCCCAGTGGTCAGGAAATTCTCTTCAAACCAGTTATTCAGCTTATCCAAACAGCCCTGCAAAGTCAGCGAAATATAAAATTAACTGGTCAATAAAATAGCAAGTGTATAATCTGAGCTCTACAGAAAAACGAGCTTGAATACGAGATGCTGAGAGGGATTTGTGTCTACCTTTGGCCAGTACGGGGGAGTACTTTCCACGTCACATCTCCCCTGGCAGCAAGATTTAGGCACTTGATCTCCCCAGTCAGTGTAGTTATGGACTCCACAGCACTCGAACTGAAACATTATTCAGAGAGAGAAACTGAGAAATAGATTTTGGACGTCAGTGTCACGGTGGACTGTGATGTCTCCTCTGACAGCTCTTACCACGCTCTGCACCACATCCCAGTCAGTCATGTCAGTTGAATTTCTTGCCTCCCCTTTCACTTTCTTTAAACCATTGTTGAGGTCTTTCTTTATCATTTCGCCAATCTAATCAGTAAAGGGATTAGCAGATGATATATTATGCCGTCTTCATCACCAAAGCGTACAGTGAGAGCACTGATGGGTGCCACCCTACCTCTCCCTCATGCATGAGCATCAGACACGCTGCAGTCAGCTCCACCAGCATCAGGAGGAAGAGCACCAGGAAAAACTGTCAACAGGGAACAGCTTATTGAAGTTTAGCACACACTTCAACACACGAGCCACATTTATTCGTTAATAGTTAGCAGCAACTCAACCAGCTCCAACAGCTGGAGGCGGCTGTGACCGTTTGTTACCGTCAGGAGGAGACAGCGGTTCTCTTTCAAAGCTCCCAGGAAACCCAGGAAGGCCACGCAGGTGATGATGATGCCGCAGATCAGCAGCATGTTGGGGAAGTTGAGCTGGGCCAGGGTGGGGGTGAGTGAAGACATCCTGAAGTTTGGCCATCATGTAAGCTCCAAATCCCAGAACTGCCACACCACACATCTAACAAGAGACAGGACAGACAGTCTCCTGAGAGGGATGACTAGGGTTATTTTACTGCAGGTAAGTTGAACTCTGAGGGAAAAGATGTCAGTCAAAAAAACAAAAAAAATCCAAAATGAGATTTTTGTGTCTTGTTTTTCCTCTATCTTTGTGTTGTATTCATCTGAAATGATTGTCCTAGAGCATGCTTTAGTCTGAACCGCACAGGCAGATGTTCCAGCGTCTCCCTTTTCAAAACATGCTTTTACAGTTTTACAGCAGTCAGAAACTCAAATCAGCTGCACCCTCGTCTCTGCAGGGCAGGTATCTTCACTGGAACATCGGATGTTGCATGATGTGAAGTTGGATGATTAACCCTGATCTGGGTTTGTGATGTCACATAACCCTGCTAATCTGAGTAGCTCGCTGAACTGTATATTTTCAGATTCAGGTGACCCGAAACTACCTGGCAGGTTGCGTTATGTCAGTTTGTCATTTGAAAGTCATGTCAGACATTTAAATATATGCTGTTCAAGCACAGGAAATGTAAATATATTCCAATATGTCACCTTCAAAATAGATGCCAGACTTTTTGGATCCATGGAAAAAACAGCATGAGTTTGAGAAATAAGTATTAACTAACTTATAATTTCAAGAAAAAATCTATTAAAAATGATGTCAACTCTTAACATTTTAACTTTAATAACACAAAGTTAACTAAAGCAAATCCAAACACTTTATCAATAATAATAATAAAACAATAAGAATTCACATTTCCACAGTCATTATCCCAGTTCCAGTTATTTAACAACTTTCAAACCAGACTTATAACCACAGAAATCGGTGTTTATGTCGAAATAATGTGTGAACTGATGTAAGATGGAGGTCACTGGGAGTGGTGCTGGATAACTCGAGTTATACTTACAAAAATAAGGAAGTTGGCGATGCACATCGTGTACTTCAAACACTTGAGGCAGCCTTGAGCCATTGCATAACACTGTTGGTCAGACCTGCAGTCAAAAACATATATTTTTACTGGATATGAACAGAACTGAGAGATTTTATTATTTATTCACTACAGGTGTTATTTCTTGTGTTTGTTAGTTATTTCTTTTACAAGCTGTGCATCTGTTTTCAACTGAAATATCTCACTTCCTTGTTTTCAGTGTTGACCAGAACAATGAAAATATTGTCATTAAATGTAACTCAAAACATTATAGTTTAAAACCGTTTTTCAAAATTACAGAATTTAATCATCAGAATTTGCTGCTGGGTAAACATCCACCATAAAGGTAAAAAAAATAATTAAAAAAAATAACAAAATGTAAAGAAAAAAAACATGAAATGCTTAATCAGTTCACAACTGACCTCAGCTATGAGAATGAGAATAGATTTTTTTTTTAAATCATCTTTTGACATTTTGAGGCTCTGAGTTCTTTCAGTACATCGTCAACACATTTCCAGAAAACAAGGAGGAAATTAGCATCAGTGAAACATGATCTTCACAGCATCATAGAGATTTGAAAATCTCACACAAACGCTGGTGACCCACTGATAAAAGCCAAGAAGTAAATGTTGATTTCTTACCTGTTTGGGAGAGAATCAGTATCCACTTGTGTCTGTTTTTTTAGGCTTGTCTTGTGTGAAGTTTGCTGCTATTTGCACCTCCCTTTCTCATTGTGCTGTGGACGAAGCAAAATGGCTCATGGGGCTTTCAGCAACCCCTTTCACTTCCTCTTTCTTTACATTGGTAACTTGGAAAAAGAACCTATGACTGTCAAAGTCGTGTGTGTCACACAATGCTTATATTTAGACGAGGCGTTCACTCAGCTGTGGTGAGGAACTGTATATCATTTTGAGATATGCACTAAAATGTTTGCTATATGAACCAGTGATATTTTCCCACTTAGAAGCACAGAGGTGGACGTATGATGGTCTGCGTGTGCGCGTAGAACAGAACAGAAGCAGAAACCTCAGCTGATCATACCCATAAATGCAACAGTACCAATTTTTCTTCAGCTCTGTCTTTACCTTCAGATCATGGAGGAACTAGCTTTGGGTCACCTCAAACATTTTTTGAACACGAGTTCAAGTCTCACTGGAACACTTCATCATACTCTGCTGCTTCATAGATCTATGGGGGTCATTTTGAGAACATGAGACTTGTTGAAATGCAGAAGCAGCTGGCTGAACTTTGTATTCGAACAACAGATGTTGTAAGTCAGGAAGCGAGTGCAGAAGAGATGAGCGTATCTCACCTTCAGCTTCTGCTGAGTATGATGTCATCTTGTAACCCGCTGCAAAGTAATGCTGCAACACTCAGATCAGAGAACGTGCACGTCAACTTTAAACCACATTTTCTGTATCATTGTGTAAACGTACTTGATGATGTGCGTGCATTTACAACAGATGCGTGTGAATGCAACACTTCTTCAAAGACGAGCATATCATTCATTAACTCACTCATATGTTGCAGTTTGATTTAAAGCGAATTAGGGTGTGATTTGAAGTCCATCAATAAATAGCAAGAATAAAAATCTAACATATAGCAGGAACTTGTTTAGGAACTACTTTAAAAAAGTTACAGTGACAGCTGCAGAGAGCTGGAAACATCTGGTTGGTGCCAACATCAGCATTAGAGCACTATGAGACATTTTCTATAAATACCCTTGTATGTGAGCTGAGGGATATGACCAGCGGTGTTACTGGTTGCTATGGTAAAGGTCAACGAGACCTTTTATGGCCTGAATATGTGAGTGTCATCTGTTTCTGATACTATCTTTTTTATGTGGGACATCGTCATCTCTGCTACTGTTGTCTCCATAACTCTGGAGGTAGGACACGTCTCCAGTAGGGATGTAACGGTTACAAGTATTAGGATAAAGCGCGGTGAAATTTTACACGATAACGATTTTCATTTATGTTTGACTTAATGTAATTATCGTGGTCGATTACCGGGATATGAAATATCAGCCTCATTCAAGTCTCGCGAGCGACTCGCGACTGTAACATCGCCATCGTAGTGTAAGCATGACGGAAAGTGGTGATACCACGCAGGACGTTTAAAAAAAAACAACTAAAATGATGAAATCTGAGGTCTGGGCATATAAATATATACAGTCATGGAAAAAATGATTAGACCACCCTTGTTTTCTTCAGTTTCTTGTTCATTTTAATGCCTGGTACAACTAAAGGTACATTTGTTTGGACAAACATAACGATAACCACAAAGATTGCTCATAAGAGTTTTATTTAAGAGCTGATATCTCACCATTTTCCATGGTTTTCTTGATTATAACCTAAATCACTTAAGTTTTTACATCAATAGCTATGGCGTTGTACTGCCAAAAACACTGCTTTTATGCATTCAGTGTTTTCTTTTCTGTCTGTTTTAGTCACATGATGACGTTTAGTGGTACCAGGTATTAAAACGAACAAGAAACTGAAGAAAAAATGCTGGTCTAATAATTTTTTTCCATGACTGTATGTATATGTTTTTTTTTTAAATGCAGAGGAACAACTGGTGGAGGACAATTATCCTATCTGTAGAGCACTTGTCTACATTTTATTGTAATTTGTACTTATTTAAGGTTCAGCTTAAGGTCCAAAGTTTATTTCATTTGAAGTTGCACTACAATTTTTGTTCCTGATAATATTTTGACCCACTATGGTTTATAAAGTGTTCATTTAAACTTGCACGAGACAAATAAGCTTTGTTCCTGTGATTTATTTAGTTAATTTAAAATAAAATCTCTTTCTGTGCCAGTTGTTTACCCTTTTATTGTAAAAGCTTCATTTTGATAAGATTTTGGCTTCTAATCTTTTAGTATGACAAGAAAATCACAAGATTTTGTGAAATTATTTTGATGTATTTTTCTTTTATTTCTTTTTTTTTAACATTTGTACGGCAATGAAGAATACCGCGATAATATCGTAAACTGTGATAATTTGGTCCTTATAATCGAGATATCAAATTTCCATATGGTTACATCCCTAGTCTCCATCAGGATTTTATCTCAAGGTTCATTTGATTTCAGACATTGTTAAAAACCACTGTGTCTTGATGTCTCGCTGTCATTCCTTCCTGCATCAACTGCCTCATCGGTAACTTTGTGACTCTGTATTTACAGTTGAAAAAAAACATGCTTTTTTTTGTTTGTTTTCTACTAGATTTATAAAGCAGACACAAATTTCTAAATAAACAACATTACTAAATTTGGATCAGCATGGGAATGTGACTGTGGTTTAGTTCAGTCCTTTACTCCTGTAAAAACAGTACTCCAGCAGCTACGTCACATGGAACTGATAAGTGTAAAGTTAAAGGTTATTTATCTGGTAGTTTCCGTTCTGATATCATGAGCAGAGCAACACCTACAGAATGGCAAACAGTGAAGTTCCCTCAGATTACAAATAAATAAACTGAACTGACTGGAATTAAATTAAGTGAAGGTTGTAAAGAAGTCTGGTACAAGTATAACAAACACATCAGTGATTTCCTAGAACAATATGACAACAACTGTCTTTTATAGGTGGCCTGACTTGACTTCTTTCAGAAAAATATGTAAGCTCACACATTAAAATACCACTTTATGTGGTGGGGTAGACAAATGCTTTGTCTGTAAATACCTTTCTTACAACCGGGTTAATGGATTGAATGAATACTTTAGCTGTACCACAAACATGAGCCTCGTCTATATTTAAAGAGAACAGTGACGCACCATCCTGTGTGGTCTGTGCTGCTGATAGCTGTGGTTTTGCTTTTTTATTGTGCGGAAAATAAGAACGATAACTACAAAACCTTTCGCTGATGTTACGATGTTTAGGGGACAAGTTAAACTCATGCAAAGGTTTTTCTAGATTTTTCTTTTTTCTACAGTGTAGAACAATATGCTATTTCTGAAATAACATACAGCATATGATTATTGCAGTCTCACAACAAGCTTCGTAAGTTCATTTATTCATTTCATGACAGTTTATAGTTTGAACCACACATGTAGATACAGCCATTATATTAAAAAAAAAACTCTCTGTCTTTCAGTGTATTTGATGTGCAGCCAGGTGCTGCTCATCAAATACACTTCATTATTTACCACCAGCACATCTATGAACGCAGACGATTTGACAGCTTGTTCTTCTGAAACATTCAGGTCCTGATGATTCCTTGCTGTGAAGGAAAGACATCAGCAGCGGCTGCTGAAAAGCTTTTTTTCTGCACATCAGTATTTGAAGGGTCATCAGGTCACTTCCAAAAAAAAAAAACTTGGCGGCCCGTCTTTCTAAAGGGAGAAAGATTATTTACAAGAAACTGTAAAACCACTAAAAGCTCTGTTTCAAACTCTGCAGACCTCCGTCGGGGCTGTTGATGGTTGTAAGAAAAAGACTTAACAAGTGTGGTCTTCTCTCTGAAAGGAATATTTCAGCACAGTTTAGGTTTGCAAAGTTGTGTCGAAACAAACCACAGGACTGGAGTGTCTGATAGATAAGCAGCAGTTTGGTCTTCCTTTTCTGTTACGTCCCCGCGAGAGCCAACGTCACCACAGCATTTTATAGCTTCAGTGACTCTTTCTGGAAAGCGAAGTGGGTTTTGGTCTTCCTTTTCTGCTACATCCTCATGAGAACCAGTGTTTTAAAGCTTCTGCAGCTCTTATTTGGACATATCCGGAGTTGTCTTTTCTTTTTTACTGGCGTCAAACACATGAACAAGATGAGCCAATTCACTTTTTAACAAGACAAACCTGTTAAATGAAAAGCATTTTAGGTAATTATCTCATAAAAAACATTTTGTGAGAAAAATCAAGAATAAACAAAGCCAGTGGATACTTCTAAAAAACTAAAATCTGAAAGATATTTTGTTTTTACTCATCCTTCACAGGATTGTGTGATTCATTGTTTGGATGTGTTTAGATGTTCTTCTACAAATCAGGAAAATTTCTAAAATTCTGCACTCGACTGTTTTTTTTCCCTGCTTTTTGATGAACTCAAATGAATGCATCAAATAAAATATCGAAGTAAAAATACTGAATTCCAGATGGAAGAAGCAAACCATTGAGCCAAAGCTTTCCATCCAAAACCATCCTCATTAGTGAAAAAACAAAGGTGTGTGTTCACTTTGGTTGTGGACTCACAATGTTAACTTTGGTGCTCGTCCTCAGGATGAACACTTTTGAGTTTTCCTCAGTTGTTTCCTGGTAACTAAGCATCATTTTATGTACCTTATTGTAAGTGTTACCAAATGTTTCATGTAACTCTGACGATTCAGATGCAATTCTAACCCTATCTTACACTTGTCTTTGCCAACAACGGTTCATTTGATGACTGACAGCTTTAATAAAAATAAATAGTCCAATGTTAACTTTGCAAGCAACAGCCAAAAAGGATGAAAAAAAGGAGACTGATGTGGAAAAATCTGTGTTATGCGGCAAAAACATTTTCCATTTCTATGAACGTTAACATGAAAAATGATAATGCACATTATCTTTCTCTCTCTGAACTTGCTATTTCTACTTCTCTTTTCCAACTAATCTCTGATAAATTAAAGCCGTATAGCCTTTCTGGGGGGGTTTTATAATACAATGTGCATGTAAAATACAACAACAACATTGACACAGATGAGCAAACATGAGCGGACAGATGTGGTTCAAGCAGTGAAGGGTTTCCCTTCTGTCTGATCACTTCTGCATGAAACTGAACCGCACCTTAATCAGTGAAATTCAGCTGGTGCAAGTACAACCAGAAAGTTTCATGTGAAAAAGAAAGCACATCTAATTTCAAGGTTTTACATGAAACCATAAAAGTCCAATCTGGTTTCCAACAGTCTACAGTTTTTGGTCCAGACTAAATGTCAGATGAACTTGGTATATGGCCGTGTCATTATTGATTTAGCTAAAACTAAGCTGAAACCCAGAAGCTGCTTGTGGAAAAACCAAATCCCGTACACTCTAAACTGCTTTCATGGGAATCAGTAGGTAATTAAGAGATCATCAGCAAATGTTTTGACAGATTTCTGGTCTGGAGCATTCAAGCGTGTGTTAACACAAGGCCAAGGAGGAAAGACATCAGTAATGATCTCAGAGAAGCCTTCACATCAGTACCAGAAAGGTTATGATTATGTTTCCAGACATTGTGGAAACAACTAAACCACAAGGTGTCAAACTGATCCGTGAAAGGGCCGTGTGGCTGCAGGTTTTTGTTCCAACCATGCAGCAGCACAGCTGACTTGTTTTAGTCAATCAACTAATTGTCTTCACTAAAGGTCTGAACCGGTTCAGTTGACTGAATGAAACAAGTCAGCTGTGTTTCTGCATGGTTGGAAACAAAAGACCTGCAGCCACACGGCCCTTTCACGGATCAGTTTGACACCCCTGAACTAAACTATCATTAAACTATGAATTTAACCACAGTGGAAAACATTTCCACAAGCTGTCCCAGTAAGTTCCCAGTTATAGACTGTGAACTGCTGAAACTGGCCCAGAGCCAAAAGCTACATTTCAGATTCTTAAGTTTTTATTTAGCATGTTAAATGTTCAAGCTGATGACAGTAAAATTATTGAAGGAACTCATGCTAAAGAATTTCTTCTTTTTCTTTTTAAATCTTTCATTCGTCTGTTCTAATTCTTCATTTTTATTATTGAGGCCTACTGATTGTTTTAGCGGGTGAGCTGACCTGCTGAGAAGTCTATTTTTGCTATCTTAACCTCCCTCTTTCTTTCTCAAATTATTTTTTCTACAGATCATATCCTGGTTTACTCCGTTAGTACGCTCCCATCCTTGCAGGGCCTGGAAAATACTCGTAGTTTGACCAAACATTCACATCCATTCACGTACACAACCAGCTGAGTTTTGATCGTTTCTTGCTTCAGTACTACGTGGGTAGAACGTGGGACACCGGAGGTCTCAGCTTGGGGGCAGAATACAGACCCAGAGTCAGAAATACAACCGTCCACCAGAGGATGACACAGAAGAAGTTATTGTTTTGTTTTTGTTGCAGTGTTAGGCCAATAAATCAATATCGTTGGGATAGGAGATTGTTTCTCTTGTTCTACTGATGCAGGAAATTGACAAGCAACACCGACAGGACCAGTGCCTCTAGTGGTCAAGTGAATATTGCATCTCACTTACGTGTTACGTATGTTTTCGAGAATGTGCACGGTTCACGGTTGTACAAGTTATAAACAGCAAGTACGTTCCATGACTAAAGAATAAACAGACAGACAGACCGGTTTATCAACTTCAGTCTTTAGTTTTTTTTTCTCACTTGAAACAGTTGATTGATCCTTGGCTGCAAAGTTACAGGCAATGATCACTTTGTCACATGTAAAAAAAAAAAAAAAAAAAAGAAAAGTTGTTGTTCAACTTTACAGTAATTGAAACAGATTTTTTAAAACAATGTAAAATAGCTTCATCTCAGTTTTCAAATAGATCTTCTGACCATCTCTGCAGCTTTTTACAACAACACAGGATAATACTGCGCGGTCGCATCCACTCAAACAATCATAGTCAAGTATTGCAAATTATACTTTGTCATTCTATATAAAGGATTAAACACCTAATAAATCACAACAAAGGATTTCCTTTTTTTCCACAGGCAATATGCTAACAATGTCAACATCTAGACAAAAAGCCATTAATAATAGCCTGAAGCACTAAAAACACAGAAAATCAGATTATTATGAAAGCTATCATGACGCTTTTCCTTTTTTCTTTCAGTCATAACAGAGAGTGATTAGGTCAGTGGCTACTTAACGGCAGTAATCAGACAGGACAACGGTACACAGAAAAGCAGGATGCTGCATGGCAGTGTAGCTCTAATGTTTGGCAGAAACGCTGGTTACTAACCAGTCATGATTTAGAACACAACTCCGTCACATTTACGCTGACGTCCTGGGAACAGGGCAAGCAAGCAGCACTTGAGTCTCTGAAACTGTATAAACCTGGCACGGAAATCTGACAGACTGCTTCAGTAACAGCGTTGGCCACACACATATCACACATAAAAATCTGAAAATTCCTTATTTCTCGTGAAAAATTTAAGAAATTTAACTTGTCACAGCATTTAAAGGGCAGGAAGAGTCGACGACAGCTCAGCTCGACGAGTGAGCTGTGAAAGTGAACCTGAATGCAAAAGCTGGATGGAGAGCAACCATCGTCTTCGTCACAGTCACATGTAGTGTTCATACTGACCACTACATTCAGCGGGACAGATTTTGTACTTTAATATACTGTTTCCTGTGCACTTGTCACATCCATGGCGTGGTGACATCATGAGGTATCCCATCACTGATGGCGCTGTGCTTGAAGTGCACTGCAAAGCATCCTAACTATGGTTTTCATTATACATGTAAACTTCACAAAACGCAAATATGTAACTCTTTAAATTGGAACCAAACATCCCAGGACCTAGACATGCACAGAGCTGTTCCAAAAAGTGGCGATGCATAACATCATACTGAAAGACCGCACTGCATCTGTGCGTGTTTTGCGTGTACGAGCAAAGGCGCAAGACTTCGATTTGTGTGTGAACAAAGCTTAAGAAAATAACACTGCTGAATTTCATTTTGCCTGTGGTCCCTGACGTCCCACAGAGAATCCACAGTTAATTGATTTAACTAAAATTTTCACACAGTCAGCGGCTGCACTCAACTGTGACAACAGCAACTATGAAAACACAAGAGGCAAGAGGATGCAAGTGACTTTACAGGCATAAAAGTTACACATCTTGACCAGCACAGGCCAATCAGGTGGAGACAAAATGATACAGAACGCAACATGAGCTCCAACGTCTGAAGCTTCTGTCAGAGAAAAACAACACACATATTATATCGCTAATGATCTCCACGTTGTAAGTTACAGTCTGGATAATGAGATCTTGCTGTGCAGGTGGAACACAGCAGCAGCATGTGGTGCACAGACGGGCACAATAAACATTTATTGGTCATGACAGCATCCACTCACTGTCTGAAAGCAGCCTAAGCTACTAACAGTGTCCTGTGGAGGTGTACGGTGAGCTCAGCTGCTCGGTGAATCCGAGCAAACTCAGCAGAAAAGTACTGGGAGCTGTGGTCCACAGTCAGCTGACACAGCTTTCAGGGAAGTCACTGATGGACATTTTCTTTCTTTGGCTTGCGTCGAACACGGACCTGGATATTCTTCATCCTGTAAATAATAATAATAATGATTTATCCATGTTTTGTTTTTAATTATTTTTTCTGTTCAGAAAACCTCAAGGTGAAACCTGACTTTACTCACTGGAGCCTGGGTAATACTCACCGTTTCAGCGGTGTCTGCCGTCTCCTCTCCTTCAGTGTGTTCACTGCCGGGCGTGAACGCCTCAAAGTCAGACAGTGCACTTTCCACTGCTTCTTCATCATAATCTGTCTGGTACTCGTCAGACAGTTCCTCTAAACGCAGACAGAGCGAGAGACAGCATGAGGCCATGGCCGTTAGCAAACACAGCTTCTTCAACAAACACTGGGAAGTCCCATTGGAGATGATCATACTGTGTCTAATGAGAAAAACTCAAACTAACTGGTTCAAACTTTATCTTCGTGCCTACACAATGTATTCAAGTTAGGATTTGATATTTTTTTAATTCTTTAGCTGACTGACCATCAACCTAGGGCATTCTTGACAGGCTCAATTCTGGACACGATCTCTGCCAGGTCAGTGAAGGAAGCATTTGGACACGTGACCACCTGAAAGATGAACACAGGGGTGACTGATGATCAGTCTGCTCGGGGATGTGAGAGCAGTGTGAAACCTGAATGGATCATCCGCTGACTATCTCACAAAACTGTGTCTGACACAATCATCTGCAGTACGGGTGTTGGACTTGTGCCACTGCCTCACGGCCTCCATCACTGGTGACAGTAGCTATAATGACTGAATTTGCAAATTTAATACAATATCCCACAATATTTTTGCCAGGAGTGTCGGTCCGCTAGCCGAGGCTTGGTCCGAAGTTGAGTGATTCAGCAGAATAATGATCCAAAGTATAAAGTAAATCCACCACAGAATGTCTTCAGAAAAAAGGAAATCTGCTTTTCCAGTCCCCGCGGAGATGCTGTGGACTGAGCTCATGAGAGTCGTTCACATCAGACATCCTAAAAATACCTCTGAGCTGAAGCAGCTGGGTAAAGAGGAATGGTCAAAAATTCCTCCTGAATGTTGTTCAGGTCTGATTTAGAGCTCTTGCTTGAAATCACTACTTCCAAAGGAGGTTTGAGCAACTATTTTCTCCATCATCAGCACTGTGAATGTTTTCTTGCTCGGTGAGGACACAAGAAACACGCGCCTTGGATGAAGATCGGGTCACATTTCATGGTAAATGAATGCAGAAAAGCAGTAAGTGGATCGATATCCACAAATACAGACGATGCACTCACATGGCCAGTTTTGGTCTTATGGAACTCCTCCTGATGTCGGTCCTTCAGCATGCTGTCCACCACGCCGCTGCGGTGCCACACATCAAACAGAGTCTTCCCATGCTGGTATCCCACCTCCTACAGCCGCAGCCAAACACGTTCAAGGGGGGATTCAGTGCCAGGAAATTGAAACACATTTGGAAGGAAAAAAAAAATCATCAACAGTGAGACAGGGGAGGCTCACAGCAATCTCGTCGAACTTCCCAAAATCCAGCGTGCCGTAGCGGTTGATGGGCGGCCGGATGTATTCGCAGTAGTCACTGTCTTTGACCAGCTCCAGCTGCCGCACGCAGCACACGTAGGCCGAGCCGCGTTTGTATCTCCGCCATGTTCAGAACCTGAAGAGGAAGTGCACTTAACAAGGCAGCAAAGGTTTCTTCTTTCTTAAAAATTCCTGCGACAGAGCCTGTAACGTTTGCAGCAGAAGGCCAGTGGTACCTTGACTTTTTCAGCGAGTGGGTTCAACCGCTTCCACAGCAGCCACCAGCCGCTCAGCGAGTCACCATAGTTGGTCAGACTGCTTTCATCCCGGCTTCCAACATCAATAGCGATCACGACCTTGGCACCCATGGAGCGAGCTACATCAGCTGGGTACCAGAAACACACGCCGATGACTTAAACAGCTTCTTTGTATGAGAAATGAGGTCATGATTGTATTTGGATCATTTCACAACACCAACTTCTCCATTTAGGTTTCTTTAAATAGCTAACCAGTCAAATGGATCACATAACTTGCCACACAGCTGGAATGATAAAGACCAGCACAGCTGTAAGCTTTGATAAGTGTCAACTAAGATGTTCTAGATTTGTACTTGACTCTTGCTTATTGCTTATACACATCTATTCACAGCAGATTCAACATGTACTGGAGGCGATGGCTCCTCATCAGATCTACAGCAAATTCTGTTGACTTTTTTTTTCCTGTTTTTTTTTTTTTTAACTTTGTTACATGAAGATTTTATTAAATAGAACTGTTTGATTAATAGAATACTTAAAACTTGAAACCAAGTTTTAATGAGCTCCACAGATTGTAAAACCTATATAAGCATACAAACTGTTCACAAAGAAATTAAATGATTAAGGTCTGAATCACTATTTTTTATTGTATTTCCAAATCATACTGTCTCATTAAGTGAGTAGAGCATCTACCATGATGGCCCTAAACTAATGCAAAGCCATTTTTGCATCTCCCACGTGCTATAAATGCTTCAGCTCGAGTATGTGGAGGCACAGAGACGCATTTTTAAATGTACTTTTTCTTAAAGTCTTAAAATAAAATAAAAGGCATATTATTGTTGAGTACTGAAACATTCTAAAAGGGTGACTAATAAAGTTTTCATTTATGAAAAAGCTCTTTATTGAATAGTATCAATAAGGATTTTTTAATCATGATAATGATGTAATTCATAGTTCACTGCCGGTTTCAGAAGTCTGCTGAGCTGAACTGAGTTTATGAGCTTTCAGACATCCACATATACCCTCAATCATCTCCCTCAGTGGGAGTTTTTTACTTGCCATTATCCTTGATTTGGATTTAATATTATAATTTTAGTTAATTATATTTGCTCAGGGGTCATGCTCTGGGTCTCTGTAAAGCACCTAGAGACAATTGACATTGTAACAGACACTATACAAATAATATTGAACTGAATTGAATTACTTTTTTTTTTTAATGCCCCCTTTCTAGTACCCTCTCCACAGTTGTTCTCACCTGGAAGATTGTTGATGTATCCTCCATCCATGAGTAAGTGTCCATCTTTGGGATCACAGAGAGGCGGCAGGTAACCCGACAACGACATACTTGCACGGACATAACGCCACAATGAACCTGACGCACAAGAGTTCAGTTAGTTGTGAACGAAGAAAAGTGTTTTATGTTAAAAAAAAAAAAAGAGGTGGCTAAACTTGAAATAAACAGAGAGGTCACAGCCTCACACACCGTCAGTGTGAACTCTCATAGAGGAAGCTGTGATATCTGTTGTAATGTTGAAGTACGGTAACCACAGGTCCTGGCGGAGCAGAAGCAACAAGAACAACGCGTTAGCAGTGATTTTCTTCTTTTAACATGGAGAGCAAAATAAAGATGACTTATGCACTGCAGTTACTCCAAAGGTAAATTGTCCAGTGGTTTGGAACAATACCAAACTTCTGCTATATTTGGTACTCATGACAATGCTTTTCACCTTTCTACTTAAATTTTACCATCTTTGCACGAGTAGCTTGTATTTAAGCAACGTACTTCTATCTGTTGGTCCTTGAAGACATTACTGATGCTGGAGTTAAAGGAAGCGCCTGAAAACATTGAAGTTAACAGGGTAGGTGAGGTCCAAGATCTTCTTAAAGTGTGAGGACATATCCTGAAGATGAAAGGAGGAAGAGGAGGGTTCAGAGAGGACTGAAGAACATAGCACATTGGCAAATGAATGAATGAATGAATGAATGAATGAATGAATGAATGAAGCTAGTCTTGCAACTAGAAGGTGGGGAAAAAAAAACAAAACAAACCAAAAGGCCTTGCTGAACATGACATCATCATTATAGGACAAAAGGTTTGTGTTAGCAGGTAACGCACCATGGCCCACTCTCGAGCCCGGACCCTCATGCGACTGATGCTCTTCTCCTCGGAGTACAGCGCTCCCATGAATGAGCCTATGGAGGTGCCGCCCACTATGTCGATGGGGATGCCCGCCTCGTTCAGAGCGCGTATGATGCCAACCTGGGAGCAGCCTCTGAAAAGAGATTCAGTGACTTCAGACATCTTGTTTCACCACTTGTTGAACGTTAAGTTTGGTATCAGACCTATCATCACCAACAGAAACCAGCCACACACTGCCTACGCCCCGTGGACCCAGAACCAGGTAGTAAACCAGTAACAGTCAATATGGTACTACAAACAAAGCTTTTATCATTAATGATTACATGCACTGTCTTTAAAAAACATCTGATCAAGTAAAGAACTTGGGCATCATTTTTGACTCTAAGCTTAGTTTTAATCCACATGTTTAGCATGTGGTTAAAAAAGGTTTCTATCATCTGAAGAATACAGCCAGAGTCCGCCCATTTCTCTCTCGGGTCAACATGGAGATGCTGATGCATGCTTTTAACTCCAGTCCCATTGATTACTGTAAAGAACCATTTCACACCTTCAGCTTCTGCAGAACTTACTTGTGTGTTGATGAGGACCAGAAGATAGGTTCACATTACACCTAGTTTTAAAATCACTGCATTGGCTCCCCGTGTCTTTTGGGATCAATTTTAAGGTTCTTTTAATAGTTTTTAAAAGTCTTAATGGTCTTGGGCCTTCTTATCTTACTGATTTGCTTTTACCTTATGAACCCTAGAGGACCTTCAGGTCTTCTAATTATTCCTATTGTTAATACACAAACCCATGGTGAGGCAGAATGGCTGGGAGTGACTCTGTAAAGCAGTTTGTGCTGCATTTTAATTGTACTAAAAGTGCTATATAAATAAAGTTTTATAGATTTCTCTCTCTCCTTTCTTTTTTTTTTTTTAAATAAGGGACAAAAACACTGTCTCTACAGCAAAGGACTACATGCACTTCCAGCTGAATTCAAATATTCTTAAAATATAAGATTGTAAGATTTATAAGATTGTATAATATTTAATGATATAACATTTCTCAATCTTACAAGTTAAAACAAATATTTTACTATGAGACGTGAACTAAGATTTTTGGTGAAAAACGTGACTTGCCGTCATTAAAAGAGACAAGTCTAAGCTGATCCAGTACTGCATTGCTGTTTTTCACTTATTTAGATGTTTTTTCTATACAATTTTTGCAATTTTCTTTTTGAAGTATTCAATTTCAAAACCTTAGAGGTGTTTTAGTTAACTTCAATTAAAAAAAAAAATGTATTTGAAATAAATTTCAATGTATTTTTGTATATTTCTTGTTCTTTCAACAAGAAATACACATACAAACAACAAGAAGTGATAGGTATGAATTAATATGTAACATGTGCGAGAGTTTTTGAGGTATTATGGCTGTGGGTGTATTTTGATTATTGTTGTTTGTTCATGTAACATGTGTTTGGCATCAGTGATAGTCTGTTTGTGCTGCAGCTCTGCCACTGTGCAACCATGTTTACACATGTCTACAAATGTAATAACTTATAAAAACGAAGGTAGCAAGATGCTCCAATGTTAATTTGGTAAATAATTTCAGTAAGGCATGAAAACGCCCTTAAATGTTTCAGCTGCGTTAACGTTGACAGAGAAGGAAAGTGGCAAAAAAAAAGAAAAGACATTAGACAGCACAAACAGGGCCACTGAAACAACTAAAAATAAACCCACAAGTGCAGCAACAGTTGACACAGGCCCATGAAACAGCATCATGGGCGGCTGTAGTCAGTGATCCACCTGGTGGCTCAGAGGAATACAGTTCCTACCTTTGCCAGAGCTCCAGGACAAGCCAGAGCAGTGAGGAAAAGAAACAGATGAATCAAAAATGAGTCATTCACACAAACAAACAAACATCCTGTTGACAATAAACAGCTCACTGAAGGCAACCTTTCTGCACTGAAGAGCCAAAAGTATGAAAGAAAAACAGCCAAACTCTCTTCCAGCTAGTCATTTCCTTCCTGAGGCTAATGCAATGTGGAAATCACTGGTTTACTTTGAGACAGTCAGATCATGCAGTCACGGTCTTGTTTTATGAGAGCACATCAAGATCAAAAGCTGAGATTCAGACTGTGACTGCAGGGTTTTTGAAAAGCTTCTTGACGTTCTGATGATATCCACTATTTAAACAGTTCATGCACAAAACAGAGGAGTACACAGGTATACTTTTATACAATCCCTGTCTCACTGCCCAGCAAGAGTTTTATGTTTGAACTGGTGAACAGAGATTACTTATGCTGGTGTTCACAGTGACAGTACCTGGCCCCCCCTCCACCCAGCACCAGGGCGATGCTGTTCCCCGTTAGGATCCTGGCAAGGCGGGAGAAGTCAGAATGGCGATCTGGACATTTTTCAAACACACGCTGGTACAGCTCTCTCTGAAAATGCACACACACATGCGTAGGAAACACTGTAGGAATTAAACATTTCCTGAAACATTCTTGCACCATAAACAATATGAAGTGTTCAGTACCAGCTTAGGTAAACTCCTCCTGGAGAACACCCGGCGGGGGCAGGACAGGTGATGGTGTCTCGAGATCCAGCTCCGCATGTTGAGCCACTCGGCCGTCCCGCTGGGCGGCGGGCCGTCCTCCCTGTGCAGCAACACCAGCTGCTTTTGCGCCCGCACAGAACTGCTCTCTAACATTCGCTCCAACTGCAGGAGCAGAGGAGGAGAGGATTTAGTTTTACAGACCGGGCACTGCAGAAGGACAGCGTCATCACAACCGTGAAGGCCGATTTGTTTTCAGAATCCGCTGCAGTTTAATGTGCTGGTACATCAGGGCAGGCTGTACATGTAAACAGAGTAGCTAACGTTGCTAAATGTGCTGTAACTATCCATGGTGCTTTTATAGTGGCTTCAAAGTTTGGTAATTGTGTTAATTCCAGTGACACTGGCAGACAACACAAACGCATGACACCTCCAGAGACCACTGTTGTTGACATAGAAGCACAAATTTCATCTGAGCAGGTCTGCAAGTATTCACACTGACCTCACCCAGAGTGGGCTCCTGTTCACCCAGTCCAACGATGATGATGCAGTCGGCCTGGCGGATGCAGCGCTGGGTCCAGGGCGTGAGGCTGGAGTCAGACTGGTAGAGGACGATGCGATGGATGTCTTCCTGCTGGCCGAGCCAGCTGGACAGACGGTACTCGTGGACACTTTTAAAGAGGGTGTAAAAACTCAATACTGACTCAGCACAAGATCAGTGTAAAACAGTACTGTGTTAATATTAAAACCACTGTGAAATTCCAGTTATAGTTCAGACAGTGTTTTTACCACCTGGTTTACAGCCATGGGAAGACATTTTATATATGTAGATTTTTTTAACCTTATTGTAAGGTAAATATAACCTCATCTAAGGCAAATGTGAGGTCGTGTGCGAGGATGAACCTTTTCAAATGACTGCATGCATTTCCTGCTCTTCAATCACACATCAGAAAAAGGAGAAAAGAATACTTGCATGTGTAACTAGAGGAGAAGACATTATAGAGAGGAACAAGCTTTTGTTTGCATCATTTCTGTATCACCTGTCCAGAGCAGCAGAGCCTAGTCTCTGTTTGATGATGTCACTGGTCAGTAGTAAAGCGGGGCCTGGTGAAGAACGGCAGAAACAATAAAACAAAACAAAAAATTGTTTATTAAACCACTCTGACTGTTTTTCACAGTGCATCACATATCTTGGTCCTAAATGAATGTCCTTTTGGTATAGAGCCTAATAATACAAAATGTTCATAGTTGCTCCATGAAAACATGCTGCTCCCATCTAAGGAATATAATAATGTATCTCACATACAATGACATTTTAACAATGAGAGAATAACTATTCTCCAGTGGCTCTTTAAGCGACCATTAAGTAAAGCACTGCGTTTGTACATGTGGGCGTGTGTTTGCACATCTGCGTATGTACCAATGCCGCTGAGAGCGTGCTGCAGCTCCAGAGTGAAGGCAGTGAGGGGGACCTCCTCAGACACGGGTAGGATGGCCACAGTGGACAGGTTAGAGACTGGATTCCCAGCATCCCACTTACTGGCAGGTGTGTGGAGGACCAGGCTACGACCTGCAGGACAGACTTTCCTGTTATTGGAGATTTTAGACAACCTAGTAGAGATAATACATTAACCTGCAGCTTATTATGTTGCAACAACAGCTTCATATACATTTTTCATGATTTAACCACAGCAGCTAGTGCGTCATGTAAACAGTAGCCAATTAATGTTTCCAGTTAACCAGATGTCCAACATGACAATCTGCATTGCAAACAGATAAATTCAGTCCCGTCTTGACACAGTCACACAAAAGTAATTACCAGCCAGAGGTCCGTTGACCTGCTGCATGTTGCCCAAGATCTTCTGTCCCAGCACATGAATCAGCCTGGTGACAACCTGAGGATATCTCCTCTTGATGGAGTTGAGGAGCTCCTTCAGGAAGCTTAGCCAGCTCAGAGTCCCTGACAGCGTGGACGGTGGTGGCTCGGTTCATGTGCGTCAGGGCCTCCACCTGGTCAAACCACAAAAACCGTGTCGGGGCAACACTTCCTCTGTTTTCTCAACATTGCTGCAATCAATTTTTCAAGCCCACACAAGATGACACACAGCATTTTCTGACCACTCACCACACCGATCAGATCCCCACGGCCATACTCCCCGGCCAGCTCCTTCTTCCCGTTATCCTTTGCGATGACAGACCGCAGGCGACCACTGAGGACAATGAAGGTGCTGTCTGGCTTGTCTCCTTGTCTAAAAATAATGAATGAATATCTAAAGTAAACATTCAGAAAAATCAGAGAAAGAAAGATCCAGCAAAACTATATTTATTTTTCCATTCATAATTATTTTTGCTGTTACTTTGTAGATTTCTTTTTTTCTGCATATGTTTGCAGGCCAGAGCTTCCAGAGTTACATACTGACCTGCAGTCTGATCCTCTGACCACCTCTGTGTTGCTGCCTACCCCTCTCTATATAGTCATCTCTGTAGTTCATATACTAAAAACCAGTCATAATAAACTATATTGCCAAAAGTATTTACTCACCAATCCAAATTATCGGAATCAGGTGTTCCAATCACTTCCATTGTCACAGGTGTATAAATTTAAGCACCTAGACATGCAAACTGTTTTTCCAAACATTAGTAAAAGAATGTGTCTCTCTCAGGAGCTCAGTGAATTCCAGCGTGGAACTGTGATAGGATGACACCTGTGCAACAAATCCAGTCATAAAATTTCCTCGCTCCTAAATATTCCACAGTCAACTGTATTATAAGCAAATGGAAGTGTTTGGGATTGACAGAAATTCAGCTGCAAAGTGGTAGGCCACGTAAACTGTCGGAGCGGGGTCAGCGGATGCTGAAGCACGAAGAGTGCGAAGAGGTCGCCAACTTTCTGCAGTCAATCACTACAGACCTCCAAACTTCATGTGTCCTTCAGATTAGCTCAACAACAGAGCAGAGAGCTTCATGAATGGGTTTCCATGGTGGAGCAGCTGCATCCAAGCCAGACATCTGCAGTGCAAAGGGTTGAATGCAGTGGTGTAAAGCAGCCACCACTGGACTCTAGAGCAGTGAAGGAACGTTGTCTGGAGTGAAGAATCGTGGTTCTCCATCTGGTGATCTGATGGAAGAGTCTGGGTTTGGTGGTTTCCAGGAGAACGGTACTGGTCTGACTGCATTGATCCAAGTGTAAAGTTTGGTGGAGGGGGGATTATGGTGTGGGGTTGTTTTTCAGGAGCTGGGCTTGGCCCCTTAGTTCCAGTGAAAGGAACTCTGAATGCTTCAGCAGACCAAGACATTTTGGACAATTCCATGTTCCCAACTTTGTGGGAACAGTTTGGAGCTGGTCCCTTCCTCCTCCAACATGACTGTGCACCAGTGCACAAAGCAAGGTCCATAAAGACATGGATGGAGGAGTCTGGTGTGGATAAACTTGACTGGCCTGCACAGAGTCCTGACCTCAACCTGATAGAAGACCTTTGGGATGAATTAGAGCAGAGACTGAGAACCAGACCTTCTGGTCCAACATCAGTGTTTGACCTCACAAATGTTCTTCTGGAAGAATGGTCAAAAATCCCCATAAACACACTCCTAAACCTTGTGGACAGCCTTCCCAGAAGAGTTGAAGCTGTTCTAGCTGCAAAGGGTGGAGCCACGTCATCTTGATTAGGAATGGGATGAACTAAAGCTCATATGTGAGTCAAGGCAGGTGAGCAAATACTTTTGGGAATACAGTGGTATGTGTACAAAGAATTTCATCACACATTTGAGGATCAAAGGAGCAAGAGTTCCCCTCGCCTCCTCTCTCTTCGCTGCAGGACGTCTTTTGTTCCTGCAGCAATTAGACTTTTTATTTATTTCATTCTGTGTAAATTATTATTAATTGTGTTATTGATGAGCTGATGAGATTTTGTATTTCCCCTTGGGATATGAATAAAGCACATCTGATCTAATCTAATTCTTAGTTCTCCAGCTAATTGATAATTACTATTAATATATTTTGTCATATATAATATTAATACATTTGTGCCTCTCCTCTTTCTGTCCTGTCTCCATCCTCTTTTCTTCCTTTACCTACCTGGCCTTCAGCAGGAAGGTCCCCCCTTATGAGTCAGGTCCTGCTCGAGATTCCTTCCCTCTTAACGTGGAGTTTTTTCCTACCACTGTTTGGCTTAAAGGTTTTTCTCCTACTAGGGGAGTTTTTTTCTTTACTTAAGATTTAATAATATTGCTTATAGTTAATAATATTTGCTAGGAGGTCATGCTCTGAAAAGCAGCTAGAGACAATTTGGTTTTTTAATTCTACACAAATAAAGTGGAATTGAACTGAACTGAATTGACGTGACAGATTTCTGTACGTCCCTTTTGCCTTCATCTCTGCACTACATAAATAACAATGGATAACAATTACCTAGTTTCATTCCTGTTTTTCTTCTATTTGTTGTTTTTGTCACAAGACAGTAGTTCAGCAGAGTATCTACCTGTAGACGGCACGACCCGCCTCCACAGCCATCCAGTCCAAAGCAAAGTCGATCTGCCTGACAAATTGTGACACCCTCTTCACTACAGTGTGAGCTACGTTGAGCACCACCCTGGGGTCCTCACGCATTATTCTGCAATCATAAAAGATGGTGAGCTTAGATCCCCCAAGAGGCCCGAAGGAAATGCCAAAATGTTTTGCTGTGTCATCCTACTCATAGAAGTGGGCCTTGGATATGGACAGGAAGGTGCAGTCTCGGTGCGCTCGCACCGTGAAGATCAGGGGCTCTCCTGTGAGGACAGCCAGGTGACCCACCATCTCCCCTGGGTGGGTGACAAAAAGCAGACTCTCCTCCTCGCGGTCTATCATGCGCTGATATACGTGGAGCAACCCTGAGATGACAAACGCCACACTCACATCCTGAAACAGAAATGGAGAATGGAAAGGTATAGTTGTGTGACGGATCACATCAAAGGTCTGGAAAGTATTTCTGTGGAGGGCTGGTTTTATACTCGTTTCAAAAGATGAAAAATAAGCTTCTATAAAATAGAGTTTTCGTTGTTGTTGGTTGTGTCATACTTTCAGTGTCCTTCAGCATTTTTAGATTTATTCAGTACATTTACATGAACAACAACATCTGGATGTTAAAATACTCTGAATAACAAAGTACCATAGTGACTTTAATCCAAAAAAGATCAAAATTTCATTAGACAATTATTACTTTGTCAGATATTTCAGTATTTTACTGAAATACATTCAAGACATGCAAACATCTCCCGCTACAATGTGCTAGAACCTGGCGTACGGTGTAAGGGAGGA
Organism: Hirundichthys speculiger; assembly: GCA_018398805.1. NCBI lineage: Eukaryota > Metazoa > Chordata > Actinopteri > Beloniformes > Exocoetidae > Hirundichthys > Hirundichthys speculiger. Next base: position 762,580 of record JAGFBZ010000828.1, on the reverse strand, counting down.
GCCATTAATTAAAATACGCTCTTCAATATTTGTCTTGTCTTGTCTTGAAAAATGTCAGTGAAAAGGTTATTGCTGTAAGTATTTTTCATGGTTTTGCTTCAGTCCTGATGGCTATTATAGTTCAATTCTAACAATTTAAATGACACCGGTGAAGATTTTTTTTCTATTGGTGTTTTACATTTGTTAAAAAGAACAACATAGAAGTCGATGGGAAAAAAAGCTGGAGTTCAACACTTGTAACGAAAACTAAAAATGAGACATTGGTTAAAAGTCAGAACCGCATGACCTTTGAAGTCCCATTGAAGGCAAGATAAAAGGAAACTGGTTTGTGGAAGTGTCGAAACAAAGGACTCACCTGGTCTCCTTGGTGGCCAACAACAGAGCCGGATTTGACCTGACGAAGCGTCACCCTTCCTTCCAGCAGGCCAGGGTCCTAGTGACGTCCAGAGATCAATGACACACAAACACGTGACGATTTTTGACTTCCATGGTAAGTCATTTCTCACAATCAGTATTATTGTTTCTCACTTTACCATTACATAAATAATGTAAAGGTAACAAAAAGTAAATCAGTATTACTTAAATCTATGCTAAACCTTGTGATAAGGTGCTTTTTTCCTCTCTGGCTGAAAACAGTATAAACTAATTAAAAATCATAGTGTGGAAGGATATAAATAAAAATAACTTTTAATTTTAAAACATTTTTTTATTTTTATATTTTACAAATATAAAAAAAGGCCCCGATCCACCTTTACATCAAGTTTTTTTTTTATGCGGTAACATACTTTTTGTACGTCTCAAGCAGGACATTGAACCAGTCTTGTTTTCTGTCCAGGTCTTTGAGGCTGGAAGGCTTCTCTGCCAACAATCCTGTCTCCTGAGACTCTAAATGTCATCTGGGTCTGGATTCTGGCTGCATAGCTCTAAAAATATCGATCCTGTTCTCCCTAAACCCATTAAGCCTTAATGCTTCATGATGCTACTCACTCTTGATGAGTCGTCTCGTCGTTGGCTGGAAAACAACAGCACTGTTATATTCTCAAACCTCAGAGCACACATGGTGCTCAGGGGTTTGAATGCTTTTTTCCTTTATTTCACAAAAATGAAAAGCACATTGTGATCAGGCATTTCGGCAGAAAGTTTACAAAAATATCAGACCGGCAATCCAGACTGGGCTCAGGGGCAGAGTTCACACTGGTCTAGTTATGGCTAACGGAGAGACAGAAAGGTTTCAGCTCTGAGGTTTTAACTGGATTGTAAGTTTTTTGTGCTGTTAAGTTGTACTATTGTCGATACGGAGTCATTTGGTTCCAGTCCACATTCATTGTAGCATGAAATTGTTTGTTTAATAACCTACCTGCAACTGGATGACCTGCAGCAGATCCTTTTTAGCAGCTTGGAAAATGGCATTAACTTTATTATACTGGACATTTCCTCCTCCAGGCTCACTGTAATGGTAAACAGCAGAGGGGGTGGACTGCATTGTCACACTCTTCTTTAAAATAGACTGAGGAAATAAAGCGAGACAGAAAAACACACACAGTGAAGAACAAGTGCATGTGTACACTGTGACAAGTGTATGAGAGAGTGAAATTCTCATCCGGACACCTTCACAGGACTGTGAGACATCAGCTCCTCTTTGGTGGACTGATTTCGTTCATATATCCTGTTGAGATCGACTGGCTATTTCACCTGCAAAACACGCACAAACAAAAGCATTATGCTGGGCTCTAACACAGGCAACGTTACTCACTCACTTGGTTTTACATCATCATCATTATCACTATCATGGTCACGTGCACAAGCGTCTCCCTGTGCTAATGTGTCGACGTGGATTAATTACTGTTTTACGCACCAGCTGAGGTGGTTTTTATTTTCACTGTGACATAACTTATAACGTTATTTTATGTGTGAATGCACTTAAATGTTCAGGGGAAGCCTTCTGTAGTCTGTTTATCTACAGCTGTATGGATTTTGAAAGGTTACAGGAACTGCAAGACAAGCACCGAACATCAAGGAGGAATTATGGATGAAGGAATTATACATGTAAATACTTTTAAAAATAAAAAAGAATCTGCAATTTGATGTCAGGGCCAGGTGTTATTTCTGCTACAACTCTGTTTCCACAGAAAAAGAGCATATAAACTGTTTTTTTTTCCCAAATAGGATCAAATGTCCAATTATATCAATATTTACCCGTCTCTCCAGTTGGATGGGAGAAAGAGTGGGATTTTTTGTGTTTTGTTGCAGGCATGTCTGAAGGGCTGGCCTTTTCTGCTAATGTTTAAGAAAAAAAAAAGTTACTTCAGATGAACATTATCAATTAAGTATGAACACGGGCTGAAATTGAAAACTTTGATAAGGATATAGTTTCCGACCTGCGTCGCCTTTTTCGGGGCTCACATCATCTGAGTGGGAAGCTTGTCTGCGGAAACCTTTGTGTGGATGAGCTTCACCGAGAACGTTGGCCACCGACACCAAGGAGATAGCTTGACTCTCCTATTGTTCACACACACACACACACACACACACACACACACACACACACAGATCAAGAGAGTCATGAACTATGCGTTTGTCTCTACCCAAGTATGGGCCAAGACTAAACTGGTATAATGGAACTGAAATATCTGCTGCAGCGTGTGCTTCAGCTGTGATAAGACGGACATAAAAGTAGAAATTAACATGCTGTATATTTGATGTGATGACCCAACAGTTTGATCTACAAAAGCTCAGTTACATCCTATTGTTAACTGCAAACTCCCGGTTTCAGCTTTAATCATTCAAAAGAAGACGAAAGCAACATTAATGAACATCAGAAATCCACCTTTTCTTTGTATGAAAGAAAAAAGGAAAAAGCATAAACATACAGTTTACTTCTTTACAATGAGATGATAATTCAGATGATTAAAAAAAGGTATATTTAGCAGAGGAGACGAGTCCCAAAGAATCCCCTGTACAAAAAAAAAAAAAAACATTAAAAAAATAGAAAAAAAAGAGGCTTGACTTGACATGAAAGTTGCGTTCTTATACACACATACACTACTCATATATGTCATATTAAATAAGTGATACAACATTACCGGGTTGAAAAGCTCAGTTGTTAGGCCGAGGTAGTTGTGTAAGGCAAGGAAGGTCACTCTCTGGAGACGCACCATAATTATCTATAGAGCGAGAGGAAGACATGACTTGTTGAATATAATATACCTGGGCCCTGTGATTGGTCACCTGTTTGGGCAGTGGGAGATATTTACCTGGATGACGCGCACAAGAGTCTCAGGGTATTTCTCAAAGACTGACTGAAATGCCAGGGCTGGAAGACGCAGGACTGTGGAGGGAATTCGCAGCCCTCGCAGACACCGTCTTGTAAGGAGCTGGGTGGCCCTGCAGGGAAGAGAATACAGTACAAGATAAACACATTTATAACACCAGAGCGGCAACTTCAAAAAGAAAAGGATAAAGCAAGGGATGAAAAGGGACTGCAGACTAACAGTGATGATGTCCATGATGCTGAGCAAACTGTGAACACTGTCTCCTGGTAACACGTCCTTCACCACTGCCTCCGTACCATCCTGCAGCGACACAACAGAGCAGAAAAGTGAGAAATTAGATATTGGCTCCAGACAGTTTTAGTATTTTTACACTTCTTAAATCTACAGTCATGGAAAAAATTATTAGACCACCATTTTTTCTTCACTTTCTTGTTCATTTTAATACCTGGTACCACTAAACATCATCATGTGACTAAAACAGACAGAAAAGAAAACACTGAATGCATAAAAGCAGTGTTTTTGGCAGTACAACGCCATAGCTATTGATGTAAAAACTTAAGTGATTTAGGTTATAATCTAGAAAACCATGGAAAATGGTAAGATATCAGCTCTTAAATAAAACTCTTATGAGCAATCTTTGTGGTTATCGTTATGTTTGTCCAAACAAATGTACCTTTAGTTGTACCAGGCATTAAAATGAACAAGAAACTGAAGAAAACAAGGGTGGTCTAATAATTTTTTCCATGACTGTATGTAAATTATTTAAGCCCTTTAGCAATAATATGAATACCAGTTAAAGCCATGGCAAACAGAGGAAAAACCACGTATGTGAATTTGTGTATAATAGCACAGTTGTGAATATTACTGTAAGTTAAGTGAGTCAGTCATGTGATGGTCTTTGACATTTGTTACTTGTTGACCCTTATCTTTGCTGTATAACAGATTACAGATAACGAATATTCTCTCCCTGTTATAGAAACAGTGAGGGTATTTTAAACACCGTCAAAGGTTTTCAGTGGGACTGAATGATGAGATGCTCACTGACGAGCTTTGGTTCACTTAGATCAGTTTTTTTCCCATACGTTCAGTGGAATTTCATTGGACTTGGTGGGAATGTTGAGCTACACAAGTCCTGTTAAAAAATCTTTTTTCAGTGAACAAAAAAAAATTCTCTCTTTGTTAGTAGCTTCAAATACCAGCATATGGCAAAGAATATCAGTGCAGGAACATATGACATAATCAATGACATCAGCTCCATTCGGGGGGAAAAAATCCTGCAACTCAATACGAGTAATATGACACATTTTCATTATTGAAAAATTGAAAATTAGGGGTTGAATTCATATGAATGTAATTTATAAAAACACCAAATGATTTAAAAAAAAAAAAAGCAATATTAAACACTGAGCAACATAGAAGTGCATCTTAATTTTTTATTTCATTTTTTATACCTTCCATGAAGCTGTGAGCAATTCAGGCTTACATTCTCATTGATGCACAGCTCCAGACGGCCGTCCTGAACCACATAAATGCTGTCATCAGTGTCACCGGGTCGGAAGAGCGCCTCTCCTTGGTGCAGCTGGATCAGCACCATGTGACGACAAAGTTCCAGGAAGAGAGGCTTCTCAAAGTGGCCGAGCACCCTGGATGCACACAGCATTGCTCCATTACTGCTAATGCTCTAGACGGTTCATACAGACAATCACATCCACATACTGCAAATGCATAGATGGTTGATTTTAGGTTCATCCATCCATCCATCATCTATGCCCGCTTAATCCTCTGCAGGGTCACGGGGATCTGCTGGAGCCTGTCACAGCCTATCCCAGAGGACCCCTGCCTTTCACCCTTTACAGGTCACTAGTCCATTGCAGGGCCACATGTAGACTCACACTCACTCCTACGGGTAATTTAGAACCACCAGTTAAACTAACATGCATTTGGACTGTGGGAGGAAGCCGGAGTACCCGGAGGAAACCCACGCAAGCATGAGGAGAACATGCAAACTCCACACAGAAAGATCCCTGCTGAGATTCAAACCAGGAACCTTCTAGCTGTGAAGTAACAGTGCTGCAATGCAATGCTGCAAAACACGCAATGTTTTGACCACTAGAGGGCGTTTGCTGTTACTGCTCACACTCGTGTCATTTATACAAATATTTGAGAAATATTTGAAAATCTGTGACATTTTATTCACAAAAGATTTTTCAGATTCCTCTAAACTAAATCTTTCCTTGTAGCCACAGTTATATCAATGTTATATTGTACACTTTCTTTTTTAAATTTCTATTCAACTTCACTAATGTAAAATTCTGAATGATGACGTTAACTGCCTGATTCCTCTGAGAGCTGAAGCTGATTAAAGGCAGTAATGTCAAAGCTCCTTTAAACAAATATAATCCTTTAAGGCTAAAAACTGGGCTTGAAAAAAAAAAGTCAGTGAACTTGATTAATGAGAAAATGAAGACATGAGGACCTTTTCTATCACTTGATTTTCAGACTGTCTAATAATTATTTTAGAATTTAAATTCTGAAACACAGTCACATTTTCTCATATATGAGCCAAGTTACTCAAGAAATGTTGGAAAAACAGAAGAGAATCAAGGCATTATCATGGCCCGGTCAAAGTCCAGACCTCCATCGGACTGAACTGCTGTGGCTGGACTTTGAGACGGCTGCGCATAAACACAAACCACAATGAAGTGGAGTAACATGAATTACTGCATTACTCTGTATTACTGGTTACAGAGGACGTTACTTCAAATAATTACTGTTGCAGGTGTTTCTATAGAATCATGAATCAGGAGATGAACTCAAAGCTGCCTCTGCACTTTGGTTTTACTTTGCTCAGGTTTTGTTAGATAAATAAATCCAGGGTCATATATTGTTGTTCATCTGAGGCTTTTTTTGTTTATTTATTTATTTTCCAATTTAGTTCAATTCAATTTTATTTATATAGCGTCTGTTACAATGCCAGTTGTCTCTAGGCGCTTTACAGAGACCCAGAGCATGACCCCCGAGCAAATATCATTAACTAAAATTATAATATCAAATCCAATCAATGATAATGGCAAGTAAAAAACTCCCACAGAGGGAGGAAAAAACAAACTTCAAACCAAACAGTGGCAAGGAAAAACCCCAGCCCCTTTTTTAGCAAAACACCTAAAATGACATACCCAAATTAAAATGATTGAAACTTCTAAACTGTTCTGTCCACATGGATGCATTAAAGTGTTCCATAAAGAAGACACTCTGTAGTTTCTTTTAAAACTGTCAGGATACAGAGACAGAGTAATGGAACTCTGAAGTCAGTAAAAAATTTAAAATTTTGTTCCGCCTGAAATAAAAAATGACTTTCAGGATGAATAATAGTCTGAATATTCATCTGAAATAGTAAATGACAGTATGAGGCTGTAGGCACACTATAACTGAACATGTGTTTCAAATTTGAAGAAGATAGCACAACATATGACCATTTTACAGTGGTCTTTTCATTAAAAAATCTAGGCGCAGCTCCAAAAAGGCCTTTGGAGACTCCAAATGAACACATGGTAACCAAAATGATATTCTGAGACAATAGGTACTTTTTCCTTTACATTTTGGTATTTTTGACTTAAAATAGTCACAAATTTGCCATTTTTAAATTTACAATTAGTTTTTGTTATTACCATAAACCACATACTAACGTACATAACTGTGTAAAAACCACCAATTCATAATATATTTGATGACTACAAATATATATGACTACATGTGGAGCATATAAACTTTTTAAAATATATGTTACAGTTAAGGTTTTGAGGTTATGAGGGCTCAATTGCATTATTGTCAAGCAGGGAGGAGGCAGGAATAATGTTCACTGTCTGAAGAGTCCTCAAAAATCTTCTCCAGTGCCTCCTGGACACTAAAACGTGTTTTTGACTTACTTTTAGCCATTTAACCGTGAAGTAACTTATCTTATTTTACGCGAGTTATTTTGCTGCTTGCACTGCTGAGCGCTCTGTGTAAATGCGCACATGCAAGACTGGGGGGGGGCGCACCGCTACGCGCAGGCATAAAACGGCTCAGATAGAGTCGAATTACACATGCAATACGTCATTGGAAAGGTTGATCTATGCTCTAAAAGGTGGACATGACGAATCTAAGGTCCGCCTTGTAGCTGTCAATCAAATGCATTGCAAAGAGAGTCACCGGAAATTCGAACAAAGCCATCTTTGTTACGGGAAGATGATTCCTCTGCTTGAAAAACTACGATCGGAAATCAAACAAAACTTTTTTACACTTCTAACATGGTACTGAATTGCAAAA